>VXAL01012824.1:887004-907437 GCA_013399475.1 Chauna torquata
TTTTTTTGACAGGGCTTGTTCTTTTTCTTCTAAAATAACTCTGATACTTGTTTTTGTTTAGGAGAGGAAAAAGTGAGAACATATGGTGAAGGCTGGGAAGAAAGCAAGCTTAGAAGAGGATGCTGAGGGTGGGAACAAAGGGAGGTTGGGCACTGGCTAGGTGAGAAGATGCAGCATGGGAATGGGTGACATAAGCGAGGGAGGAGGAGACTAGGTTGTGCTGATTTAGGATCTGCATCCAGAAACCGAATGGGACAGAACAGGGTGGCAGCCAGCATTACACTAAAGAAATTTCTGCTTTCATTAAATAAATAAATAAAATATTTATTTTCAAATTCACAAGCTGTGTTAAAATAACATGTTTGAATGTTCAGGGTGTCTGAAGTAGGAAATGCTAGCTGTCAGGATATGCTAGCAAAGACAGTCCGGCCCCTTTTAGTGTATGCTGATAAACAGTGATTTTACAGTGAGGCTATAAAATCAAAACCTAATTCATCCAGAAAGGCTTTTACTTTCACAGCACAAGGTGTATCTACTTAAGGGTAAAGAAGGCTATTTTGTGAAGGCCCAACCCTCACCTCATTTATTGTTGAAGCTAAATGTGTAGCTGGTTGGTATGTCCTGGTTGCAGGATATGATGCTAATAATATAGAGGATTCTGGGAAAAGAAACATTGTTTCTGTTTTCTATTCATTAAGTGCTACTTGAAGTATTTTTTGGCTGTATCTGTATCTCTGAATTGCTGTTGGGAGGAAGTTCCTTAAACCAAGCTGCCCAGATATGGTATGTTCTTTACCTTGCTGGTGCCTGACCTGCATGTGTGCTGATTTGCAGAAGTGCTGCATGTATTCGGGCTGCAACCGAAGTCAGCGATAATAGTGCTTTGAGCCCACGAAATACTATGTGCTAAGCCTCAGAAGAGTGCATGGAGAGAAGGGGGAGCCAGGTCTCAACAATCTTAAAATGGGAACATGAATTGATCTTCATCTTTCTGTTTCAGCTCATTGTCTCCAAGACACAGACAGTACTCATTTGTTGTAAAATGACATTATAAAAATAAATTCTTTGTTTGTTTGTTTTTAAAAAAAAAGGCAAAAGCACTCTACTAGTGAATAAGGTGTTTCAGGGAGGGATACATGAAGAACTGTTAGACGCTATTGTCAGATCAGATATTAAAGTGTGTTGAATAAGAAAGGGGAGTAATTGCTGTACATGTGGAAGAAAATACTTGTCGATCTTTCCTGAAAGAAGGAAGCTGGAGTTCTGTAAATAAAACTGTCATCATGTATTTGGGTCGTAAAAGGAAAGTCTATTACGTTGCACGCATAGAGAGAGAAGTTAATGATGGACACCTCTGCTGTGGTATTCTGCAAGCCCAAGTGCTTTACTTTGCAATGTTAATGGTATTCTTTTAAGGTCATTTTTTTTGTATATAATTTTAATACGTAGTCTGTTGCTGTAACCACTTGAATTAAAATTTCATGAGTCTTTTCAGAAAATCAGACAGGAAAATGCAAATAAATTATGCATTTTATTTAGTATGTAGTAGATACAGTATTACTGTATGAGTAAACAAAAATGTGTCTTAATATGGCAAACTCTATATAGAAAGATCCTGCTGCAGTCTATACATCACATATGATTTAAAGAATCATTTTGACGTTAAGTAGCTAATTCTGGGCCTAAACCTCTGGATTTGGAACAATATGGAGTGATAGTATAAAAAGATTAAGAATCTTAGCTAATGTAAATAAATTGGAGGTCATGAAGTATAAGGCATAAGACTGAAGATGAAACCTTGAAGCATGTCACTTACAGAGGGCAAGTGCTTAATGTCATACAAAATCTGATCCCTATCTAGATTGCCTGCTTGCCTGGCTTGCTTTTTAGTTTTTCTACCCTTCTTATTCCCATCATGGAAGAGCCCGTAAAGTCATCTTTTTAAAATTCTGACCTGAGCACTCAGAAGTCATCGCAGTGGTATGTGTATGAGATTAGTTTAACTGTCTTTTATACTGCTCCTTGGCTCCGCAAGACACCTGAGCAACAGAGGAATTACATGTAGGTAGTGAATGTTATTAGTGATAAGAGATGCGGATGTGTACTCGATTTGCTTCAAGCCAAAATAACATATTCACATAATGTCTGTTTGATGAGAAAAACCACAGCTTCCTAGCACCACATATGCAGATCAACACAACCCTTTTTCCTTTTTTGTTTTTCTTTAGTGGAGTCTCAGCATGGGTCTGACACTTCATTATGTTTAGTACTTCATTTCAGCTGGGGGTGCAGGAACGGCTGATACTCACATAGAGTAAGAGAAACATTAAAATGACCAAGTGTAGAGCTAACTGTGCCCTTTTTATTTGTTTAGAGTCGTTACTTACCTTGCAGGTAGTCCTGCGCATCTAGGTCTTCCTCAGACCTTAGTGACGACAAATGTTTCTGCAAAATTAACTCCTTTCAGACCTCCATGACTTGGAATTAAAAACTCCACCTCCTTCCTTCTGTCTTTCCTCTTGTTAGAGCAATTATCTTACGATCCAAACTGAAAGAAGGGAACTTAAGTATTTTTAAGAAAGTTTTTATTGCTAAAGAAGCAAAGCAACATTTTTTTCCCTTGTTTAATGATGAGTTACACTTACAGTATATGAAGTCTTTGCTTGCAGTGTAATTTGCATTAGCAGGAAAGAGTGCCCATTTTGTTAGTGATTTTTAGAAAATGGAAACCAGGAATGAATGCTCAAGTAAATGTAATCAATAAACAACGAAAGAGCCAACAATACTACAGCTGCTATTACTGAAAACGCTTTTGCAATTTGAGCTTTCATGTTTGTTATCTTTGGTAGGGAGTTGTTCTTAAATTTCAAATAGAATTTCTTAGGACCTTCATATAAATCAATTGCCTTTGGTTTTTGGTTCAGCAGTTTAATTGCTTAATCAGACTAAGAAAACGTAGTGGTTAAAATCTAACAATCATGCTGTTAGGTAATATCAATATTAGTTATTACTCAGGGTAGCTGTTTTGCATCAAACTTAATGAACTAGAAGGATAGTATGTTTGTAATGTGCTTTACCATACAGGAATATCATTGTCTTCTGTAAGAGATAAGAACACAGATATTGAAGAGTTACATAGTCAGCAACAAGATTGTATTAAAAATTGACAAAATACCAATTCCAGATCAGAAGGCTTCTGTGCTAAAACAGGTGTAAGAGTTGTTTTTTCAGTAATCTATTTTGAGAAAAATTAACTCATTCTGTGAACAGCACGTAAGCAAGATGGGACTGTTCTGTCAGAACTGACTTGAAATAACAAATTGCAAAAACCATTTAAAAGAGCATCAGGAAATTCTGTGCCCAGCTCCTTTATATTGCTGGTCAGAAAAGGTGAACTGCTGAAGATGAGGAAGGAACTTCACATAGCTCTGTTATGGGCTGATGCTTAAAACATTCATTTGAAATACTGTACTTATGTTCACATTGAACCTAAATTGTTAAGTTGAAGTCTGAGTAAATTAATATTGTGTCAAAACATCTGTTTTTCTGTTTAAAATAGAAAACATGTGAGGCATAGGAGCATAAAAAGATGAACTGTACTTTACAAAGTGTTGACAAATCATCAATAAATCACTGTAGAAACAAAGGGTTCTATAGTCTTTCCACTTAAGAGAGCCAATATCACAGACATACAACTAAACTTGTTCAAAAATTATTAGAGGTACTGATTATTATTCTGTTTTGAGTTGGTATAACAGCACAGTGAGGTCTTGGCCCATAATTAGCAATTGTGTGCTTTCATAGCGCAGGAACTGAAGAACTGATAGGAACAGGAAGCAATGTCATCTAGCCAAAACATAAGTTTTCATATATTAGCTGTATATGCGTATATATTTCATATATAGCCTGCATATGCTGGATTTTTTTTATTGTTATTACTATGGGTACCTTTCCTCTGTAACACATCCCGAGCAGATAACAGTGGCCGTACTGCATCAGACAAAAAGTCTATAAAGCCTATGTCTTCTGTCTGATAACACCAAATGCTAGTGCCTAATAAGAAATACAAAGACATGACGTTTATACGTTATTTATCTAAGAGCTCTCTCCTTACCTTCAAATATTCAAGGCCTTAAAGACTGGAGGCAAAAATAGATTCCATGTATTTGCTAATTTTCAATGGGTTTTTACTTTTCTTGAGGTTTCTTGCTTCCTCTTGAACACATGTAAGCTCTTAACATCAACAACATGAAAAATTATCCATGTATATGTTTGTTATCAGGGATGTTGCTACAAAGAGAAATTATGATTGATTACCTGTTGCTTCCTTTTTCTCTTACAGTGAGATACGAGCCCGACTAGTATCTTTCTGCTCCTTCTTGTGGGACTGTTTCTTCACAGGGGGCTAATTATCATGTGGTGGAAGAGCCATTGCATTTTTTTATTTTTATTTTAATAACACTAACCTCAGTGTTTTGAAATCTGAATTTAGTTTTCTGGTCTAAAGTAAATTCTTTAGTATGTATGACTATCTAGTATGAGTATTGACATGCACATTAAGGGTCAAGAGAAGATGCTGCTGAGCAGCTCTGATTAACCGTGTGATAATATGCATGAAGTTTTGAGAATTACATAAATATTGAAGTAATTGATTGCCGTAAGCCTATACCCAACCACAGGATGGGTTTTTCTTTTCTTTTCTTTTTTTTTTTGCATTATTTTCTTGAGGAAATGGGATGGCATGCATTTCACAGATGAACTGAATTTTCCTCTTAATATAGATAAAATACTGGTCTATAGTCAAAGAAAGACTAAAGAAGGCAAAAATATTTCAGAAAAAAAGTAGGATACAGGGCAGAATACCAATGCAAGTGTTCACTCTTGATACAGAAGAAGCAATTAGTACAATCATATAAATGCAGAAGTTTTTGGAGCAAGGTGATCATTGAACATGAGAGCTATTTTCTCCTACGTTTGGTCAACTCTAAAAACTGCAGCACCAGCCAGTGTAAAAAGGCAAAATAAGATGTTCTGACATTGCTAGAGAAATCTGGCCGACCTATTTAATATCTTTGAAATTGTTCAAAAATGTTTATGAGCCTTGGTCTTAATGGTTATGAGAGTGGCTTTTATGGTAGCTGGAGCGAAAGCTTATGATTTCAAGAATATTAGTGATACTGTCATTATTTAGTTTTAAGAATCTACTGAAGGGCTAGTAACACAAGTAGTAGCATCTTTTTTTAATGTATCCTTGTAGCATTTAGAAATGCAGCTGAGAATCGACATCATTCTAATGAATGAAGTTTTATGCCTTTTTGTTGTATGGCTGTGTGTATCTATAGCGAAATATATTTTCACGTGCAGGTAAACTATGTGATTATGGACTGTCTGGATTTTGAGGGCAAGGAGAGATCGATGCAGTATCCTTTCACTATTAAATATGCCAAATATAAAGTTCAAAATGAGATTACTAGAAAGGAAGACATTTATTGTTGCAAACAATTCAAAATCTTAAATGGCTGTGTCATCTGTAATATCACATTAGGATTTGAAAACTTTATACCTGCTAACTCTCAAATTAGCATAACAGAAAACAGTTAACTAAAACACATTTTCATATTTTTATTTGCGTGCTGTACATCTGATAACATTTCTTCATACACAGATTTCTTTTCTGGTTGGTTGTTGATGAATATTAACTCCTCCTTTGCACATTAATGTAATTACTCTGTCTCCATAAGAGTGTTCTGGCTAGAGGTCAGGCCCTACTAAAATTAGCTGTCAGTCTCAAGCAAAGCCAAAGCTATAATTAAGCATCTGAAGATATTAATATTTCAGAAATTAGTGTCATCCAACATATTTTGGATGGATTCTACCAATCTTGTCCAAAGAACCAGCAAGACATCAGCAGAGGAGAAAACCATTACTTAAAATAAGAAAATGAAAAAAATCACAACATGCTACTTAGAAAAT
The DNA here is from genome assembly GCA_013399475.1 of Chauna torquata. NCBI lineage: Eukaryota > Metazoa > Chordata > Aves > Anseriformes > Anhimidae > Chauna > Chauna torquata. The sequence goes on from VXAL01012824.1 coordinate 892,978, forward strand.
GATCTTTAAAAATACTTAAATACTTGTTAAATCCTTTCTTTTTTTTTTTTTCAGTGCCATAAAACTAGAAAAAAAAACAGTGAAACTTTGCCATAGGATAAAAATAAATTAATTTTGTAAGTCACTTACCGGCACTGCACTCACCACAGACACACATTATTTGATGTCTGGTTCACATTCTTGCCAGTTTTTGGGTTTTGTTTTGTTTTTAAATAACCTTTTCATTAAAAGGACACATTATAACATGCATATCTAACAAGGGAGCTGCTAACCTCTTAGGGAATGGTAGTACCGTATATCCCCAAACAAATGTAAATTGTAAAGTAGTAAATCATGTAGAGTCTCAGAGTTAACCAGTAAAACTGAAGTGGTGTTTTGACATTATTTTTAAGGAAGGCAGGTATTGTAATCCAGTCGTGAGTTGTGTCCGTTAAAACCCCGGGAGACTGCCAGATGTCCTTGGGTACAAGTCTGTGTCTTTGCACACCGTGGAACAGTTTAGCAAAACCCTTGGCTGGAGCTGTTTCAAAGGAAAATTTCTTGCCAATTTTTCCATGAATTGGACATGATTTTTCTAAGGATTCACTTTCATGGAAGGAAGCCCTGAGAATACTTTTCATGTTTTAAGACCGACAAAATGAACGTTCTCAATACTAAAGTTTTTATTTTACTTATGTTATCTCAGCTTATATGACCCTCTGCCTTCTTGAGTTTCTTTTTAAACTGTGCATCTTATTTAAACACATAGGCTGAGGGGCATGGGTGAATATTCCTTTCTAGCTTCCGATGTGTGGATAGCTGGGATCATTATAATCGCTGAAAATGCGAACGTGAAATATCACTATATGCTGACGTACCTATGGGAATGCGTATGTATTTCTGTTCCTGTACTTTAGGAGCAAGTTTATGGCCGAATTTACCCATATCCAACTAGTGTTAGAGGAAATAACCTAGGCGTGAAAATTAATCTTTCCTTCCTTAAAAGCTGTAGTGAAGGACCTAGTTCACAGGCTACATGCATGCAGAGCTTGAACAGTTTTCTTTCAGTCATTTTTTGCGTTACTAGTGGATCGGGAAAAAACAGTATTACCCAGCTGGAAAAATGCATATTTCCCAATCAGTTATNTTAAGCATCTGAAGATATTAATATTTCAGAAATTAGTGTCATCCAACATATTTTGGATGGATTCTACCAATCTTGTCCAAAGAACCAGCAAGACATCAGCAGAGGAGAAAACCATTACTTAAAATAAGAAAATGAAAAAAATCACAACATGCTACTTAGAAAATGATCTTTAAAAATACTTAAATACTTGTTAAATCCTTTCTTTTTTTTTTTTTCAGTGCCATAAAACTAGAAAAAAAAACAGTGAAACTTTGCCATAGGATAAAAATAAATTAATTTTGTAAGTCACTTACCGGCACTGCACTCACCACAGACACACATTATTTGATGTCTGGTTCACATTCTTGCCAGTTTTTGGGTTTTGTTTTGTTTTTAAATAACCTTTTCATTAAAAGGACACATTATAACATGCATATCTAACAAGGGAGCTGCAAACCTCTTAGGGAATGGTAGTACCGTATATCCCCAAACAAATGTAAATTGTAAAGTAGTAAATCATGTAGAGTCTCAGAGTTAACCAGTAAAACTGAAGTGGTGTTTTGACATTATTTTTAAGGAAGGCAGGTATTGTAATCCAGTCGTGAGTTGTGTCCATTAAAACCCCGGGAGACTGCCAGATGTCCTTGGGTACAAGTCTGTGTCTTTGCACACCGTGGAACAGTTTAGCAAAACCCTTGGCTGGAGCTGTTTCAAAGGAAAATTTCTTGCCAATTTTTCCATGAATTGGACATGATTTTTCTAAGGATTCACTTTCATGGAAGGAAGCCCTGAGAATACTTTTCATGTTTTAAGACCGACAAAATGAACGTTCTCAATACTAAAGTTTTTATTTTACTTATGTTATCTCAGCTTATATGACCCTCTGCCTTCTTGAGTTTCTTTTTAAACTGTGCATCTTATTTAAACACATAGGCTGAGGGGCATGGGTGAATATTCCTTTCTAGCTTCCGATGTGTGGATAGCTGGGATCATTATAATCGCTGAAAATGCGAACGTGAAATATCACTATATGCTGACGTACCTATGGGAATGCGTATGTATTTCTGTTCCTGTACTTTAGGAGCAAGTTTATGGCCGAATTTACCCATATCCAACTAGTGTTAGAGGAAATAACCTAGGCGTGAAAATTAAACTTTCCTTCCTTAAAAGCTGTAGTGAAGGACCTAGTTCACAGGCTACATGCATGCAGAGCTTGAACAGTTTTCTTTCAGTCATTTTTTGAGTTACTAGTGGATCGGGAAAAAACAGTATTACCCAGCTGGAAAAATGCATATTTCCCAATCAGTTATTCAGGTATGGCAAGAGGTGTGTTCTTTGGGTTTGTTTTCTTCTAAAAGTAATCCCCATCTCTGGAATGAGACAAGCAAAGACGTCCTACTACAGAGGATAGCTTAAAAGAAAGAAAGGAGAAAAAAAAAAATTTAAGCATGTAAAATGAAGCCAGGTTAAAGGCTTGATGTCACTAAAACTATGAGTTTATCTGTTAGGAAGCTATAATACTGTTATCAAAATTTTAAGTATTTAAATGATCTTAATCTTATTGGGAAATAAAAAGGAACTTTTGTTCAGGGCTCTCGTGGAAAACATGCATAGTCCTTTCAAATTCTGTGTTTCTGAGATTTTGAGCCAGAGCTGTGCTAGATAACCATTTCTCTTAGTAGCACAGTTGATAAAATTCTGCATATTCCTGTTAAAGATCTGGATTTTCACATAAACTTTTTCAAAACTGTTTAGATATAATTTGTTAAACTCATAAACAAAACAATTTCAACAATATGCATGTTTTCATGAACAGCCTTTGCGTGTGTGCGTGTGCATAGGTAGATAGGTAGATTGCAGTTGTATTTGTACCTTTTGTGCAGGTAATCTGCAGGCAACTTCAAAATGTGCATTAATTTCTTAAAGTGAAAATTAACCCACACAAGTTCTATTTAAACATCTTAAAAGAAAAAAAGTTTTCATTACTCCTTTGGAAAATCAATCTCTAAACTGAAACAAGTGTAAATTAAGAGTAAGAGATGCAAGTTTGCTACTTCTGATCTGCTTTATTTTAAAATGCAGCAAAGACTAAACTGTCTTACATTTCTTTGCTAGTCTGGACATGCTAATTGCTGCAGTAGGTGATCCTGGTTTTGTTCAGGGTTTATGAATAAAAGGTTATCATTGAAAATGGCTCATTTACCCTGTATGTTCCTGAGACACAAAGTCTCAGTCCTCCGAAGCTTCTGTAAATACATTGCAGAATCTTCCCAGACGGAGATGTTTGCCTCTTTGTAGCTGGCTAATCCACAAGTGGTTCCCTGATAAGGTTAATGCCCAGTTAATTGCTCCTAGCCTTGACATGCAGTTTAATTGCTACTTGGCCAGCATATGTTTGTTGCTTGCTCTATGTAGAATTCTAGCGGATGTAGCGATGCAAACGACGACTGGTGGAGTGCAAGCAAAATAAATACAGTATTTTATGTTCTTTTAATTCAGGGCCAAGTGGATTTGGATGAAGTGTTTATTTAGTTTGCTGGCTGCTTCAGATGCTGTGGCATATTGATTCCTTTTATTACTAGCAGCCATTTAACCTGACCCCGCTCAGATCCAGTATTTTAAAAGCCATAAATTTAAACTTTACTTATGAGTAAGGACTGAAATGCTGTGAAAGCCTTTTTATTAGCAGAGCTTTGCCTTATTCCATGTACATGTGTCACCCATGGCAACAATATTTAGAGCATCTTAAATTAGAGTGGCTGTTGGGCAGTTTCGTGGTGGTGGGGTTAGCAATAAAGAGATCTCATAAATATCTCAAGCATGTAGGATTCACTGATCAGTGTGTAGGCAGGTGTACAAAAGAAATGCCTGTATTATTAGCAAAAGGAGTCCTCCTTCCAGGTTATTTTGTTAAAATCTGGCTTTTTTTTTTTTCCCTGCTCTTAATGTTCATAGATAAGCTGAAGCAAACACAAAAGAAGCATTTTATATCATTTATTTTTTAATTGCAAGTTAAATTGGTGTAATTGAAATGTATTTCTGTGTTGCCTCGCCTTGGCTTTTCTTTTATGTTAATAATCTTAGTTGTCACAGTAACCTAAATTAATCCCTGAATGATGCTGAAAGCAATCTTTAACATGCAGCTTAAGTGAGTATTTATAAAAGTGTATCCAGACCAAAACACAATGCACAGAAATGACCTACCACTTTTTCTTTTTTTTTAAAGAAAATATAAGTGAAATGGTGAATATAAGACTTCTATCTGCATTCACATGTAAATAACACACAAAAAAAAAGCTCTGAATTCGTGAAGAAGACGAAGTTTTGTGAACTCTTTACATCCTTATAATTTGTTATTTCTGATTTAAATCAGTCATATTTTTAAAAATCCAAATTCAGGCTTGATGACTAAGATTGAATAGTAATTCAGCAGACTATTTCAAAATAGGCTTAAGGCTTAACTGAAAATGATAGATCATAACCATGAATTTAACGTAAGTATTGGCTTTCTTTCTCCTGTTCAGCTACTGATGAAGTTTCCTCCTCTGTCCCACAGGTCAAGTTTAACATTCTAGATCTTAGCCTCATACCATTAAAAGTGACTTTGTTTGAATGGTAGTGCAGGGACTCTCAGTTCATGTTAAACTTTGGCCTGGGAACAAAAATGTTGTTTTTAGCTTATGAGAAGTGTAATTTATATCAATTAATCAGAGAAAGTGTCACATTTCCCAATCGTTTAAAGCAGGATTGAAATCTTGACCTTATCAGAGAGTGAGTATGGAAGTAGGAGCAAAACAGTCACAAGGCACTGGAATTTTTATTACTTCTCAATTCCAGACTGATCAATTTACAAGGTGCCTGAAATGACTGGGGAATCATACTTTCTAAAAACTGGACTTCTTCCTGTCTGCATTGCTTTTCCTGTACCTGCCTTCCTCTAGCAGGTTGTAACAGCTATATCTAAAATCAATTTGATGTACATAAATATCCTTGAGGAGAAAGCTCTCATTTTGTAGAAGGTCAGGTAGCTTAATTTATACTCAAACCTGTCCTAAGGGCAAGTACTTGGATTTGCACCAGCTAGAGAGAAAACACTAGCCTGCTGGAGGAGTAGTGATTCAAATACCTGAGATAACTTTTCACTGACTGTATGGCTATCCTGTGAAGTGGAAGGTTATGGGAGAGGTTGAACTCACCTAACCAAATAAAGAAAACTAACTATTTCAACACATAACATCAGACGTTCTTTTCCACAAAGACAGGCTTTGCTGTATTTTGTCCAGTGTTTGGCACTAACGTAGCAAATGCATGTGCCGTTTCTCTGAGTGCATTTGTTGTAACCGCTTTCTTCTGCTCCTAATTCTTAGCACACTGTTGCATGGTGTAACTTATTAGCATTTTTGAAATGCTTAATGCTGTACATATTATTCTTTTTGAAATATTAACATTCTCTTTTGCAGTATTGGTGTTTTTTAGTGATAAGACTGTAGAAAACAGCAATGCCAGCACACCTTTCTAATACGACAGTAGTCATGCATTTTCATCTCTTGCCTAATGACTGCCTTATTCCAACCATTTCCTCTACAGCTGGCTAAACCTTAGCATACCTTCTGGGCTTCAAGTTGTGAACCACCATTATTCATAGTTGAAACTGAAGTTTGTGCAAATATGAGCTAAATTGGAATCATTATATGTAGTAAAATAGATTGAAATATCTGTAAATCTGAAATCTGTAGCTGGCTCTTTTAATCAGAGAACTTGTTAAATTCCCCCATACTTTGATTTCTCTTTCTTAGATATTTCTGCCAGGAGTGAGGCTGTTCGGTGTTCAGTATTCTGCTTCTAATTTGAAATGCTTGGTTTGAGGTATAAAATGAGCAAAATGATACATGTTGTCTTTAATATATGAGTGCAAGATAGTGATTTTCTCTTGCTTTTATCAAGCCCTTCATAATCTTTTCTATGCTATTTGTATAAGCTAGTGTTGAAGAAAAGGCTACGGTATGGTCTGGGGTTATTCTACAAAAATACCCTCCTAAAGCTCTTCATTTGAAAATCACAAACTAAATGATGTAATGACTTTCAAATTCCTCCTTCCTATATCATTTTCTGCATTGAATCGAGTGATAATTGAGGAAGTATCTGAATATAAAGATGTGAGAGGAAAACATCCTTTGCAGTTGTGCATGCTACCATAAATAAATGAAACTCCATTAAAATGGTTCACAAAGAAGTGAACATGAATTAATTTTAGTCACTATATGGTGTGGCAATCCTCTGGGCAAGAACCATGTATGTCCACCTGTTTTCTGATGTTTCTGTCATACAGAGACTAGTAATAAAGATGAATGTTATATATCTTGGCCTTATGCTTATTAAAAGAAAAACCCACACTTTTTACTTTATGCACCAATTTATTTAGGGGTAGATATTCTTACTGGTGGTCTCTTCCATTTTGCATCTTTGGACATCTTTCCCTTAGTTAACAGGGTTGGTTTGTTCTCATACGAATGGTATCCCTATAGCAGGGATCCATTTTGACTAAATTTTGCTGCAGGGCCCGTTTTGTCAGCCTGATACCTATATCATATGATTCTGTAAAACAGAAACTCTTCTTTTTCCTGCCTGAGTAAGTATTTAGGTGCTTCTGAAACCCTTTTTCCAGCCTTTCCTCTGCAGGGACAATGTAAGTTTAGCAATACTTTAATTTGTATTAAAAGAAACCAAGCAAACATACACGTGATCAGTGAATTGATTGTGTTTGGAAAATAATGTGAACATGTATGTATCAAAATATTATAAACTTGTCCCAATTACTTTAGAGAAGATATAAATACAGGGCTGATTCTAAGGGCAAGCAAGATCAGCTAGGCTAGGGGTAGGCCTGAGGTCAGCAAGGGTAAGTTGGGTATTGCAAATGTTACCCAGGATGCGTCCCCAAAGCAAGATAGAGATTTGGCCGTAGCTGCTTCCTGAGAACCTCCTGGCAGATGTCGCACTGAGCTGTACCACAAAGAAAGTCAGCCTTGGTGTTTCATGAACAACCAGTGGTTTGCCTGCTAAAAGCACTCCCGTGCAATCTCCAGTGTCCCAGTACCCACAGGGTAGAAGACTCACTAAGCCTCAACCATTTTCTCTTCCCTAGTATCACATGCACCTCCATCCTGTGCAATGCAGTAGGAAAAAGGAATGTGTCTTTTCAGGGCTCCCATAAATACAGAGCCAGACTATCATCGCTTACAACTTTGTGTTTATATTAGTTTCTCAGTCACAGCAAAATTTTCCCTTCGTTTTTTTTCTTCGTAACTCATTTTTGCTTCACTGTATACAAAACTTAAATGTCAAATTAGTCTAGCTTACACAAAATTGTTCCTTTAAATATTATTGTTTGGGCGTATTCATATAGTTTCAGTTTTCAAGAATCATCATTGTATAAAAAGTGAAATTAATGATAAATGTATACAATGTTTGAAGTTTAGGGTGTCTTAGGCATTGCATTTTCTTTCTAGTGCCAATGGTTATGGCTCGTCTTCCGTTGCCCTCTCTACACGTGCCTTTGGGGTGGCTTACATTGCCCACAATGCTGTGTCACTTGTTTCCTTTTGATTTTTGTGACAGACACCTTGCTTTTGCTATGTTGGGCTTGCTTTTACTGCTGGGCTGTAAAAGACAAGAATGTGCAGATGTGGGGGAAAAAGAGAAGCTTGGAAATATCTGAAACTAATAATAGAAATAAAAGATCAGAATGTAAAGTAGATATTATTACATAAAGAAAAAATCTTTGGTAGCCATGTTGGCATTGAACAGAAAATTGAGGTATATGTAATACTGCTTTTCAGTTAAAGAGTGATTGCTTATGGATATTTGTTGTTTTGTTTTTTACCCATGAGTAAAATTCATGTTTTCAGACTTACAGCTGTCCTAAAGATATGCAGAAAAGGTTAGTTGGGGGAGACAGGAGAGGGAAATTTCCCTAGCTGAAGGTCTGTTTGGTACTTGTTTGTTATGGAGTCTTGGGCGTTTCTCTGTACAGCATCCAGTAATAGATGCTGCCTGTGAAAGTATGGGGACTGGTCTGCCTTCTTTTTGAGGCTCCTCAGTTCCTGTTTCTTTAGTTCCACACTAATGCTTGATTGCTACAGCCTTACAATGAAAAGGAAAATGAAAGGAAAAGGGAATAAAAGCTGAACTGGAAAAATATGAAGTTCTCTCTGAAAACCGTTTTGAGTATGTCCAAGGATATAAATTCCTTGACTAAATGTTCCCCTTCTTAATAAGGCTGCATTGTTCCTACTGTCATCAATAACAAAAAAATGCAATTGTTTTTCACCTGGATTCAAGTGCTTTTTTATGGGTGGATTTTGATGGTGAGAAACTTCCAGTGTTGCCAATGAAATTTCAGGCTAAATGATTACACCTTTAGAAAAGAGCAACTAAATGCCTGATATTAATTTGTTACTAAAGGGTCTCAGTAAGCTTTTGAATAATTGAAGACACCTTTTAAATGGTAGAACACAGGAAGATGAGAGATGAAATTTCCACTTTCTTTGCCAGTGAGAAATGTAGTTAATCTTTGCCATTTTATTCTGCCTTTTAAGGTAACTCAATATTTGATGATAATCTTGGTCAATGAAGTGACCAGAAGCCAGTTCTTTTGAGGACGTTAGAAGAAAACTCAATTTTCCAAGACGTTGTTCTGAACTTATTCAGTAACTAAAGAGTGCTCCATTTAGTTTCTTTTTTCCTATTTTTGTAGCAAACTGAAAATACTACATGAAAGTCGCTGTAAGAGTTCTCTTTAAATTACCAAGACACAGGAAGTTATTGCTACATGTTGCTAAAAAAAATTCCTCAGGGGGGGCTTCCATGTTAGGACAAAATGGCAAAATAAAGGCTACTTAAACAGAAAGAAACATGATTTGCCAATAACTGTAAGTTTCCTATGCAGTTGTCTAAGGCATGCATCTGATAAACAACTTGATCTTGTGACCCTGACTGAGCTAGGCAGTATGTGACCTGGTGCCTAAAATCTGTATCTGTATCTGTGGTGTGTGCGCAGCGAGGGCTGAACAGACAGCTTCAGTGCTGATACGTGTAGCATTTGAGTCACTCCAAAACCTTGGATATTGGCTTGCATTTTCTTAGGAATGGCCTTTGTATGTTAAGAGTAGTCTTCCGTCTGAGTAATTGGTTCGACTCTGTATAAGACAGGCTCTAACCAGCATTTAACCCAAGACTTTTTTCCTAAATAATATAGCTTAGGGCACTAATTTAATGTAGCACAGCTTGTACTGGGATGTGTATATAAACACCTTGGCGCTGGCTTTTGACACAGCTGTTTCAGGTAGCTGGGTAGCTGCAGCAGCCTGGAAAGGAGCATTGGCTGCAAAACCTCCCCGAGCCATGGGCACCGGCAGATCCCCAAGGCCTGTGGTCTGCGGCCGTGCAGGGCCGCGGCCCATCGCAACGGCAAGGTCTGCTTCTGGAGGTGGGACTGTGCCCGTCACTTCCTTGCAGGTGCTGCGGTCGCCTGTCATTGTCCCCCGGTGGATACCAGTCCTTGCAGGCGCTGTGGGTGAGGAGGCACCGGGCACCTGCCCTCAGCTTCGGCCTGCGACCCAGCTCGGCGGAGAGCTGCGCTTTCCCCCGCCGCTGCAGCCTGCCGCGCTCTGCCTGCTTTACCGCTGTGTCCTGTCTGCTGTGCAAAGCCACCCATCAAAGCTGTTTTCTGTCTGAAAACCGAGAAAGCATTTTCTCTGCTGATCAGAGTGGCTCTCACTTTGCCGCCTTTTACGGTGATTATGCTTCTCTTGTCTGTTTTTGCTCGTTCTCAGGCTGATAGGCACCACAGTGCCTATGCTGATGCACACGTTTTTAGCGATTTTAAGCACCTTTGTGTTGTATGCAAGTCATTGCTCTAACTCCATTTTAGCACTTACTAATTTGGCAATAATGGTAGTCTCCAGAATGGCAATTAGTGAACAAAAGAAGGGTGCACTGTGTGACCTAGCAACCAGGCTTCCCTTAAACTTGTTTTCTCTCGTTTTCTTTCCTCTTTTTTCAGCTACATATCAGTCTGCAGGGAATGGAAGTGTAAATTGCTTTATGTAGACACTACTGATGATTCTCTATTTGGTGCCAGTTCTTGGCTTTCTTCCTTTAAGAATTCAGTCATCACACTGTTTTAGTTCAGAAATACCTGCAGTCTAGGATTGCTGAAATCACAGCACAGTATTAACGTATCTGTCTGTCTTGTGATTCTTGAATCTCTTCAGGAGTGACAGTATTTGGACGTGTATGTGAAGGTCTTCTGTTCTTATATTGTCCTGTTGCTTGTGTTAGTATGACTTCCAAAAGTAGAAAACAAAAGCATTTTGTGCTCTAAGACAAGGCATTTTGCGAGGCAAAGTCTATTCCTCAGTGTTTGTGTGTCATGTTTACTGCTCTGCCATATAAAAACTAAGTAGATCGTACAGAGGCTTTTAAATTATGTTTTAGTTGTGAATTTCTCCACTGTTTGGTACGCAAGTATTCTATGAACTTTTTTTTTGCCTGATCTACTATCATTGCATTAATAGTAATTAACACTAATGCTGCCACAAAAGAAAGCCTTTCTTATGTGGGAGAGTCAAGCATTCAAAGAGAGGAAAAGTTTGGGAGACTTGGGAAGGTATTTGCTCTTTCTTTTTTGTATGGAGTGCTTTCTTATGCATATAAACAAGGAAAGGGGCAGCAACATCATTTATGTTAAGCTATATTTTGCTGGAAATATTTTTTTCTTGAAAAACCTACTGTGTATATTGATAGCATAGCACCAGTTTCAGCTCAAAGAAAAAGGTTGGATGAGGCTATGAGAGAGCTTAATATCATCTCACAGGAGAAGCATGTTTGAAAATATCAGCCATTCAGACAATCTGACTCATTCCAAAAGCCAAAGCTTATTTTGCAGTGATTTTTTTTTTTTTAGTATACTGATAACGTCCTCTGTGAGTCTGTTAGCAGTGTCTGGTTGGACACTGCTGTCAAACGGTGAAGATAACCCCATCTTTACCATTGGTGCGGACTTGAAAGTGGCTCAGAGCCTGCTATTGCCCGTCACTGTTGTCAGGTCTGTAAATAACGTGCCATTCCCTCCAAGTTTGAACAGGGATCTCTACAGAGCTAGGTTTAACTTGATGTTATTTTTAGAACAAATAACATAGACTGCATACTATTTCAAAAGCCCCAACTAATAAAGTACACAATTAAATGTATCTGACTAGTTTAATTTCTCTGTGTGGTTTTAGGTATGAAAACTTAACTATTTATTTTCCAGACTATTCCGGCAAGGATTTTGGTCCTACTCTGGGACTGAAGAAGTCCAGTTCTCTTGAGAGTCTTCAGACTGCTGTGGCTGAAGTTAGGAAGAACGAACTCCCTTTTCACAGACCCAGGCCTCATGTGGTCCGTGGTCGGGGGTGTAATGAGAGTTTCCGAGCTGCCATTGATAAGTCTTATGATGGACCTGAGGATGTAGAAGAGGGTATGTTGCTACTGGTACTCATTGAGGGGAACCTCCTCCTTTAGCACTGCTGAGGGCCAACTCAGTAAAGCATATAAGCAAGTGATTTAGTCCAATTGAAGTTGATCAGATTAAAAAAGCTGCTTATGTCCTGCTGAATGGGAACTGTCTTTGTAGTTCCCCATCCAGCCTTGACTGGGTTTAATGCAAAGTCTTCACTGACCTCCTTTGGGGCAGGGATGGAGGAATTAAAACTCAATCCTTAAATAATTGTATTTTTCAACTTCAAGAAGCAGCTGCCTTCTTCAGATTACATTAAAAATTATCTTGCTTGTTTTACAGAGCTATCTATAATTCCCCCTTCTCCAACTAGGAAATTTGTTTCGTGGTATAGACAAGGCAGAGCTCCCCGCTGCTTATTCTGTCATCATGGGCTTACAGACCCCACTCTGGAAATAACGTCTCCATTAACATGAAGCATAAACTGTGCTTGGATCCTGAGCCCCCAGATAGAAACAAAACAGCTCTTCTCCAACCAGGCAGAACAGTTTATCTATTTCTTCTTCAGCCATTAGAGTGGAAAGATTCTAAGGAGTGAATGAAATTGTATTTTTACATAGGTTGTTTCTTGAAGTAAGCCCATGATGAATGTTTGCATCCTAGCATGTTGGTTTTGTTGAGCTGATGAACAAGCTAGATTTCAAGTAGAATAGTGTTTTACTGTGTCAGGATTTTCTTATCAGGATTAATAACTAGAAAACAAATCACTATAATTCTGTATTTAATTTACAATAGATCTGTGCTTGAATTCACTAGATATGTTTAGTCTGCTTTTTAAATTATTCAATTACATGAGTATGTGTTGCGAGTCATTTGAGCACCTTGTAGACACGGGTGCTGTATTTCATGTGTTTGCATTTTGGTGGTCCCTTGCCATCCCCATTGCTTCTTTTTCATTTTGTGCAGATGGTTTCTCTGATAAGAGCTCTCACTCTGGTCAAGAAGCTCAGAACATGGAATCTGCCCCTCCAGGGAACCCTGAAATAGAAGATGTAGAAACCAAAGCAAAAAAAGACAAAAAAAATAGAGAGAAAGAGAAGAAAAAAGAAAAGGGCAAACCTAAAATCAAAGAGAAGAAAAGGAAAGAAGAAAATGAAGATCCTGAAAAGAAAAAGAAGAAAGGCTTTGGTGTCATGTTGAGGTATGTTATTTTAAAAAGCAAAACAACCACCCATGCTCATTATAACATATGAAACAACTGGTGCTCTCATAAAGTAGTGGAAAAATTATTTCACTTGGACTCAAAATAATGTTTATGTTATTTAAAAAGAAAGCAGTTTATACTTTTACACCAAACTTGTGGCTGAGGCAGAAGACATTTGGCAGACAAAATGTCTTTTTGTGCCTTTGAAATTCATTCCCATATGCCAGAAAAAATTCAAGGTTTCAGGCTAAAAACAAGCATGTGTGTGGGGCGGAGGTTTTGTGGGGAATATTTCTGAGTAATACATGACCCAATCCCACGCTCAGACATTTGCCTCCTCTTTCCTTGCTTATCTGGTTTCTTTACAAGCTTTGGGGAGAGTAGGATTGCTTGTGTTACTGTAAACAGTCTAGTGACATTTGCTGTTGCTGAAGACTACTAGCTGTGATAAAATCTTTGTTTCACAGCTTCAGCCATTGCCTTCAGTGGTCAAGAGTTCACTGTCCTCCCTGTTTGGCACACAATTGTTTGGATTTCTTCCAAACAATTTTGGCTTTTGGTTGGTTTTGCATCTGTGGAATCATCAGAGACTAGACAATACTCATCTCGACATTTCTTTATTGCTCCCGGAGACTTTGGTGATACAGGCTCTCTGCTATCACCCCTGTCTCTGGTACCTGTTTAGTCTACCGAGTATTAAAGTGTTTTAATTTAAGTAGATCTTTGCAATTAATATAGAGTATGTCTACGAATTTTATTTGACAGTATGACCACATAGTTACTTCTGACACTGAACACTTTGTTAGCTTTAGGAGGCTATTGGGTTGATGATCTTGAAGGTTTTTCCCAACCTAGATGATTCTATGATTGGCATTTCCTACCAAGCTGTATTATAGACAAGCCAGGTGTATACAAAAGCCACAGTCATTGCCTAGGCAAGGGTGTATTTAACTAGTAATCTAAGAAATTCTGCTGTGACATCATTCACTCTGCAATGATATTCATTAGGATGCTGATGCATGAACTCGCACTGCAGCTCTCTGTAATATGTCCTCTGAGGTTGTGTTATATTGGCATGGAAAGTTTTAGCTGTCTTGCTCCTATGCATGATCAGTGGGAATCTTCAAATTGTCCTAGTGAGTTTTGAACACTGAAGAGATATTGTCAAAAATATACAGGTGTGCTTATGTGCCAAATTTGCATGATTTCAGCAGTTGTTAGTAAGATAAAGGTGCATGGGTATGCCAATCTGCATTCAGATGGGGCTCTTTAGGAATGCTGAAGAGGCACATGCACCTGTGCATTGCACGTGCATTTGTGTTCATACCATTTAAAGAAATAGGGCTTAACATGGAACTGTAGTCAAAACACTGAATAATTAGGAGTGTGACTTCAACAACTCTCTTTTTGTGTATGTTAAGCTTTATGTCTATTTCCATTCTTCTTTTTAACTCTTTGGAGTGAATAGGGCTGTGGGAAGAGGAGAGTGACACAAAGGTCTGACAAAAGCATAAGTATTCTGTTTCATGTATTGCTGGCAGAATTGATTAAATTTGAATTGCAAGGTCTTCCTCACAGGGGTGTGATACCTGACCCAGAAAAAGCAGGGGATGATATCAGAATCCAAGACAAGCGATTGTAGTTAAAAAA
>VXAL01012824.1:915791-1069204 GCA_013399475.1 Chauna torquata
CGCCTGTCCCAGTCAGCACAGCACGAACTTTGTCTCCTTCCCAGTTTGGTCTGTGTTAACAGACCAGTGTGGTTAACATATTGCTTTGAGCAACTGTTAATGCTTATCAGCCAGCTTGTCTCAGCAGTGTGCTTCTTACTGCAACGTACTGCAGCGTGTCTGTGCAGAAAGTATTTTACATAGCCTTTCAACTTGCCTAAGATTTGCCACCGCTGTAGAACTGTGTGAATGTTAGCAGGCCCAACTGAGTGAGGAAGTAAGGCTTTAGATCCCTTCCATCACAGCTCTTGCTTTCCGTTTTCGTCCACCAGTAGTAAGAAAGAAAAGCTCTTTACGGCTTCCTGCTCTGCACCACATTTGGTTGTCCCATTCCAACCCCACCCCATTTTGTTGGAATCTTTTAGGAAACAAATGCAAAGGTGAAAAATTGATCCTCACCCAGCAGTTTCTGCTCATTTCAGCTGCAGTGTTAACTCCGTCTTCTCATCACTCCCAAGCCCTCCATCCTCTGACAATGCTTGTTTGTCCACAGGTTTCTGCCCATTACTTTCTCTTCCCCTCTCTACCTCACGCTCCACCCTGGGCTCTCTCTTGTCCTAGCTGTTACCCTGCTTATGCAGAGCCCTGACTAATAAGCCTAGCAGAGCTCGTTAGTTTGGCCTTGCTGCATGTGTTGCTTCTACTCTGTACCTTGTCATGAGGAGCAGCTGCTAATTTCTCAATGGTCATGAGCCTGCATGACACTTGTCATTGAAGTTAATGATGCTATTGAGTGCGCCCCTCACAGAAATATTTACGTTCAAGGAACACTCGACTGCTTGCTTCCTTCATTCAATTGAAATTACTTCTCTAGGGTCTTGGCTTGGGCCTGGGACGTTTGAGGGTATTCGCTCTTATTCTTTAGAAGTCTTTGAAAAATTTTTAGTGGTGAAAATCAAGACATATTCTTCCGTTCCCCTTCCTGGTCTGGCAACTTCCCACTTTTGTCCTATTTCTTAATTTTTTTAATCGTTAGGGAGCATCAATGAAGAATGAATAAAAAGGAACATTAGCAAATACAAAATGTTAAACAAATGCTGACATGAAGACTAGCATGTGTGTATATGAGACTGAGATATATTGCTATGTCACCACTAGTTTAGAACCTAACAATAAAAATAATCAAGCCTTATAAGTTGATTCCCAAGGCAAAAAATCATCTGTCTCTGTGTGTGTATATGTAGTACAAGATAAACAGACCACTAAGTATCTACAATAGTTCTTCAGCATTTAACTCAATATTAGGTTTGGAGTAAGGAACTGGATGCCTGTGCCATTCATTGCCCCTTGTTTGAAAGCTGTGACTACCTGGCTTCAAACTAACCCTATACCATCAGGTTGGATGGTAATGTGTAAATAGAATTGTAAAGCTGTTTTCTGGTGATAGAAGGCCACAAGTGTTGTCTGCTATTTTCCTTCTAGCCAAAGAACCCTGGTGAGTAATGAGCACTGTTCATTCTACCTCTGTCAGCTTTTTGTTTAGCTTTTTATCCTCTAATGTGGAAATCTGTATTACAGTAGCTTAGTATAACAGACATCCTCATGTTCTGTTTTTAATTAAAATTAGATTGAGGAAATAAACAATTCAAAGAAGTTAGCTTTCCTTTTTTTTTTTTTCCCCAAATATGTTTTCCATATCCTCTTCTGCATTTGGAGGTGCTTGTTTCCATTCACACACTCTTGAATTGTTCAGCCTCCCGAACAGATATTGGGGAAGGACTGTGAAAAAAGCTCACGTGCATTCATTTAGTGTCCTTAGTGACACATTTTTAAATTATTGATTTTTGTCTGTTTGTGTCAATACAGTGTGCACTGTAAAATATAATTCTTAATGTAAAAGGTTTGTCAAAAGGTGAAGATTTTGCAAAACGAAAAATACTGCTCTTGAGAATGAATTTCCACTTTACAGCAGCAAATCATTTTTACTAGGACTGGAATATAAACAGCAGAGTGGTTTACTTGATCGAAATTAATCTAAAAGAAATTAGCAAATATTTCTTTCCTTTAAGAAGGCAGATTATGATGGGTGTAAGTGCTGCGTGGGTTAATGCGCCTCTTCATCTCTGAAGACCTCTGCCCCGTCTTTTTCTTGGCGAATTTCTATTTAGTCTATTTTAGCTTGGCTGCCATTTGTTGCTTCCCAAACCATCATTCATCTGTAACAATGGAGGGTGCTCTAGGCAGGCTTAGGCAGAGCCCCAGGAGCTCTGGACTGAAATGGTTTGGGAACTAATGTAGAGAAATTTCTAGGTATAGTTCTGCTTTGAATTCCGTCTGCCTGTAGCAGTAGCTGCTTTGTTCCTGCATGGCAGATACTTGCTAATTTCAGTAATTACAAAGTGGAAGTTGTATTTACGTATCTGCAGTAAATGCTGACAATGTTTTGCAAGACCATGATGAGACCTGTAAATCTTATGGTGCTGGTTCTCTGTAAACTGCATAGTTTGCCTGAACTACGTTGTACCCAGTGAGTGGTGAAAACTGATTTGGCATGCAAGCTTGCTAATTCTGAGTGCATAACTGGCTTTAGTCTCCAGTGCTGTAATAAGGCAGATTTGGTTTTATAGCATCTCCTGCATGGAAATTACTATTAAAAAAATCTGTGTTGTAAAGATATTTCGGTGTTTTACAAAGACTTGCATGTTCCTGTGTGTTAGAGGGGAGGAAGGAAGCCACACTCCTACAAAATACGTGCGCTATCAGTCTAATTAGAAGCACACCAAATTTTAGGCATTCTGAAGTATGCTAACAAAAATATTCCAATAGCAGTAGACTTAATTCATCCTAAACGTTTATTCTGGCTTGAATACCAGCTTCCTGTGTCTTGTGAGGGTATTCAGATTGTAGAGTTTGAATTTAATCTTTTCTGGTTTTAGGCTACAGTTTACAGAAATTGAAAGCTGATGGTCCTGTCACGGTGGGGAGAAAGATCACTACAAGCTTAGACCTTCTTTCACAAAACTTACATTATATCATAAACTACTGTCCAGGCACTTGTATGCAATTGAAAGTGGAACACAGACAAGGTGATCTTTCACTGGGAAAGATTTTAAAAAAAAAAAAAAAAAGTTCCCCACAACCCTAGACGAGAAAATAATCTGAGAACTGAGGTTTTGAATAACTAAATAGTCATTTACCTCAGATTTACCTCAGTGGTTTAATAACTTACTGAGGCCTCAATCCAGCAGAGAACAAAGCGATAAACTACAGCTGCATTATATACTTTTCTGTCTTCTTTGCTTTGGATATTTACCTTTGCTATTTTAAACTGTTATTTGTATTCTCGTATTTTTATGGAACTGGTGGATTAGCACATAAATCTTTTAAAGTATTATATAATTAATTTCCAGAATATTGAGTAAAGGCTGGGTCTCTTTCTTTGACAGGCTATTTCTGTCTCTATAATGAGAACAGCAAAAGGTTAGCAAAGGAGGTGATGGATTTACAGGTGTGAGTTCTGTAAATGCTCTGGGGACAGGAGCAAGGAGGTGCTTAAGGCCTACATAAGCTAAAAGGAGCTTCTTTACAGAAGAATGGTCTCATCACACCACTATGCATCTTACTTGTCTTTTCAAGAGCATGGATGGACCCAAACATACTGAAACAGCCCACATCTGGAGAAAAGTATGTTTAACAGAGTATTATATTCGTGGCTTCATTGGATACCAAAAGCATTTGTTGATCTTGGCTGTCAGTTTATTGTCTTTCTCAGTCTTTGTTTATGTTTTGTACATGGGCCATTCACTGAGTACCTTGGGACACAAATGACGTATAATGGATCCAATTTACTGGTCAGATGTTAAGTCAGTCTCATGAGGCTGCTTGCCTGTGATAGCATTGGTTTTTGTTGACTTTGATACTAGCATTAATCACAGTAGTATTGTCGTGTCTTAGCACAGTAATAAAAACTCAACAGAAAGTTCTAGTGTAGCAGTTCAGGTAGGTGACTGCTTGGTGTGTTTGTACTGTCATTAACTTGAGCAGGTTTCTTTGTGAGGAATCTTACGCCTTATCTTCAGAAAATGTCAGTCAGATTGAAACTGTGACTTGCTGTCTTCTGTAGAGAGAAATCTGTGTCCAGAGGGGCTAGCATATTTTGTATAGCACTGTTTAGACCTGCTCCATCCTCAAGTTTCCACAAAGCCAAATAGAAAATTATGTTGAACATAGGTTTCAGTTTAATGATTTGAGAAAATTACCATACAAGGCAGATACAGTCTTAAAATACACCTACAAATATAAAGGTTAATACCGAAATCTTTAAATCAGAGGAGATTTCATGTACAGTAGTGATCAGAGGAGGAAAAATCAAAAAAATTAAATTGGTTGCATAAAATACCATGCTGCTTTACAAGCTAAAAGGAAAAGATTTTAAGTGAAGCACTGAAGTACAAGATTTTCATTCTGTTTGTAAATATTGAATTAAAATGAACTTTAAAAACCAACAGCAAACACGCGCACACACCGCCCCCAACAACAACAGCAGAACTTTGGTTGGTAGCCTTCTCAAGCACCCAGTTTCAAAGGCTGACCAAACAGGAGGCAGGGAGACCGAAATAAAACATCAGGGAGGAGGAAAAAAAAATACAGAACTAGAGAGCAACTTAAATTGATATAGTGTCTGCATGAAGATAATTAAAGCCATGAGATTTAATTAAAATCACCAAGTGGCTTTTGCTATCAAGAATGAGACAGTGGGGCTTGAACAGAATTCCTCTGAATGTGTACGGAGAGCAAGATAAGAAAAAGAACAATTTTACTGCCGGCTATAAAGAAGGGTATTCACTGAAGAACAACCCAATCTGTGGGCATTTTCCAAGGCCCTTGCATGCCAAATTTTGAGGATAACCAAATGCTCTGTAAAAGCATCTTGTAATCAATTGTATTGAATGGCACAGACAAGTTTCATTGAATCAACACAGATGACAATCCATTTGACTGAGCACAGAAAGATCATTACAGACCTTTGAAAAAGCAGCTTCTTTTCAGTATCTGTCCATTTTGGAACTTGAATTCATAATAATTATGTTGGTCTCTTGCAAAAAACAGAACTTTATTAAAGTCAATATACTGTAGCAGTTCTGAAAGGCAGAACAAAGAAACCCAAGAGAGTACTGTAACAAGCAGGTTTTATAACCTGTTTCTTTTGAAGCACTGCTAACATTTGTGCATTTCAATGACAATAGAAAAATTCCGGAAGCTCTGACTAAATTTGCCTGACCAGTGATGAAGTTGAGAGTAAAAATGTTTATTGTTTCATGGCAAAAGTGGAAGGAATAGGGATCAACTGCACAAGTGATCAGACCTGATTGCAGAAAATGAAATAGAAATACCAACCGAGGTAGAGCAGTGCTCAGAAGGAAGAGTTTGAGGAACCTGAATAACCAACAGTTATTTCAAAATAGTGGAGAGCATCCTGTCTTCCTGAAGAAAAAAATAGCAAATGTTTCAAGAAGATACGGATTGGTTTTAAACCACAGAAAAACAAACGTAGTGGCTTCGTGGCAAAATTTTCCAAGCCTGAATCAAAGCCTGTTGAACTTCACGGAAGTCCTGTTCTGGATGCGACCCACGTACGTCTGTGAGATTGAAGCATGCCACTCTAAACTTGTGTCTAATGCTTTTTTTCCTGTGGGTTGTAAGGGTGTAGGAGAATTAACTTTAGTCCCAGTTCTGTGTAGGATTCAGAGTGATGAATGTGCTTTTCAGACTTCCTGGGGAGAGCCTACCTTGAAACTGAGTGTGTGTAAGGTCTAGTTCTTCACTGAATAGCAGATCTAAAAATAGCGTTATCTTTGTTTCTTTCAGTAACTCAGTATCAGGTTGTTGTTTGTTTTTTTGTTTTTTGTTTTGTTTTTCAGAAATACCTTTCAATTGATAATCATGAAAACTGCAATCTAAACATAAAGTTATTCCTGCCACTCATTCGTTCTCACTGGTGTACAAAGATTTCTGAGACCAAATTCTTCCTTTAGCTACATCTTTACAATCCCACTCTTCTGACTTGTGTTTGACAGGAATAATTCCAGATAGAATTTAGCCTAGCAATTCATGAAAAAGAATGAAATTCATGTTTTTGTCTATTGGCTTTGCTGATAGTTGAGGGCTAAAAGGAGTAAAAAATAGGAGAAACTTGGTTTATTTCCGTAGTGATATATGGCTGAATTCCCAGAGGAAGCAAATCTGTGAAGTACTATTTCTGTCATGTCGCAGTCAGTGTTGGATAGGGAAGGAGACAGGTTTTCTGTTCCTGAGAATTTTAAAATTCATAGGACATTTTGCCTGATGTTCAAAAACTCAAATATTTCTCACAGGCTAATTCTGAAAAAGAATAAGATTGGGTCAATTGAAAATATTTATTTTTACTCAGTTTTCACTTTTAGAACCTTTTAATGGATGATATTAATCTGAAGAGTTGCTTTAGTTAAAATCCTGAGCAGTTTATTTTGAAAATACAGAACTTGACAATTTTGAAATTAAAATACCAATTTGTGATGTCACTGAAAAACAAAGAAAAATTGCATACCAAACAAAAATCTGATAACCTCTACAGTCTGTTTGCTTAGTAAAATCAGGTAGCCAAGAAAAGAGAAATGGTCTTTTATAGTACCTTAGGAAGAAGACCATGAACCCAAGGTGTAACAACATAAAAAGGTGCGCATGATGTGACTGAAAAATGTAACCTCTTTTGTAAAGTCATTACTGCTGTTAATTCTAAAAATGTAGCCTGTGACATTACTAGAACGTGGAGCAGAACTAAAAAGAACTCTAAGTGAAAACAACTTATGATCCAAAAATTTATATAATAAACTTCTGATAAGGCGCTGACTCATAGCCATGAGGAAGAGATGGTGATGGCCAGTCAAGTGCCAGCTGCAGCCCATAAGGATCTGGTAGGATTTAGTGTGGCACCAAAGTATTCAGAGGAAAGAAAGAAGCCTGCTCAAAGTAAAACCAAATATCATGAGCTAATAGACTCATAAGAAGTCCACTCAGCAGATTCAGCTGAAAGGTTATAGGATGAAAATGAATAATAAAGAATAATGGCAACTCTCCAGGAGTGGAGAGGGAATACTAAATGTGAAAATCAAGGCACATGTTTGCCTTCCTTTGTGTCTCTTACTCCGTTAAAAGCAGAGCTGACACTGTCTTCTTCTGTTAAAGAGAAGAAGAATACTAATTAAAGAGCTTCCCCAGTAGCGCTCTCCCCTCTGGGTCCCCCTTGCCCCCATCCTGTGCTCAGTGCCATTGGGTCAGGGACGTGGGGGAAGCGCACTGCACCGCCCTGCCGCTGCCTGCGCTGCTGCTGCATTGTGCCCTGGGCTCTGCGCCCGGGGGGGCACACCCTGGGAAAGTGAGAGCTCACTTTTGGCATACCGAGGCAGGAGAAGGAAAGGCCTCTTAAAGTAGCCCTTCCCAGTCACTACGAAGAAGTCCACCATGTAATGCAAATGAACTGAAGAAATAGTCATAAGATTCAAGGTAATTATAGAGAGGGCTAAACATAAAATATGTAATAATTTTTCATTCCCCTTCTTTGAGCTCCATAGCATCAGCTTTCCAGATTTCCCATGCTAGCCAAAAATGTACTTTCCACAGTCTGCCTCTTAGAAGTCCTGATACAAGACTTTCCTTTGTCTTAACTGGTTACAATTTGTGTCCAGATACAGATGCCCTTCTCAGCTTGTTTCCAAAATGGAAGTTGGCATTATGCTTGTTATTGTTCAGCTATATATAAAGTGAAACAGACTTTCAGAAATCGTTTACAGAAGATTTGCTGTGACTATTGACATTTTCTGACAACCTAATTTTTCTTGTAGACCTTCTACTCTCCTTCCACCTCTCCCCACCTCCTAATTTCTACTTTGCAAACAGCAGAAAGGTATTTGGGAAAGTGAAAAGGTTATGAATCAAACTTTTGAGGTATTTTTTAATTGACCCTGGGTAGACATTTAGATGGAGCTGATAGGTTGCAGATGGTCTGTATTAAAAACTCTCTTTATATTAGATGATGCTGTGTCCTGCATCTAATGATTGAGTAGTCTCCTGTGGAAACATGCATTTACCCATAGTGCATAAAGAGCAGTTTCAGTTCTGTACATATTTCATCTGTTACTGGATTAACCTGAAAAATCTATGGGTAACCAGATCCCTTAGATGGAAGGACTGGCTTGATGCTTGTTTGATACAGACTTTTTTTTTTTTAGTACTAAAACTTAACAGATTTGTTCTGAAATGCAGCCACTGGTACTTCATTTGAAACCATAGGCTCTGCAGACTTAAGAGCCGGGCATGTAAAATACAGACTTTGTTTCAGCTATGTTTTTCATAGTTAGCATCATGCAATAGCATCATGCAATGTAGACTGGTTTGGGGCTGGATGTTCTTGGTGGTGTGGGTGTGGTTTTTTTTTTTTTGGTTGTTGTTGTTTGGCTTTGGGGTTGTTTTGGTGTGTGTGGTTTTTTTTCTTTGTCAGCCCTGACTAAGAATGCAAGAATAGTATTAAGCAAAAACAACTATGGAAATTTGCAGTTGCATTAAAATGGGGCAATACTGTCAGAGAAGAGTAACACAGCAAGTCTAGAGACTCCTATTAAGTAGTACTGATATTTTCAACCTTTGGAGTAAAACAATGTGAACTGGGATTGAGTTTCAAGATGGAGAACTGCTAACTTAAAATCTAATTCAATTTGAGGGCTTGGTTACAAGCTGACCCTTACAATGTAGCTGGGAATCAATAATACTGTGTATAGTTTCACTGATATTATATGAAAACATGATCATTTCCTTAAAAAAAAAAAAAAAAAAAGACAAACACAAAACAAAACCCCTTCATTTTTAATGGTGTGAGCTTTTAATAGTGGCTGAATTATCTCTGTAATTCATTACCCTCTCAGCTGTTAGATGAAGGGGATATGTTGTGGTTTGTCATTATTCTCAATGGTGGCATGGAGACTGGGGATTTAAATTGCCTGCCACTGCATGGGCTATAGACATGCTGATGACTTGCTGTGAGATTGCATTTAGTTCCAGGATCTCTGGTGCTTCCGAGTATAATGCATTCAGTTGCCATGATGAACAAAAGCTTCTGATGGTTTGTGTAGGTATACTAGGAGCAAAATGGAAGAGAAATAGCAAAGAATGAAAGTAAAATGCTGTTTTCTTTTACAAGTGACTAGCTGAGTGCAAAGAAAAAGTAATAAATTTATGTGAGGAGGGAAACATACAATAGTTGAAATATTATACGGATATCTCTACATAAGTGTGTGCAGAGATATATAATGTGAAATACAGTATAATCTTAACATTGTTATGTATATACTTATGACTGCACTGGCTCATTACCCATTGCATCAAGGATGCTCAAGTGTTTATTATGCTATTTACCAAATTATAGCTATTTCCTGAACAGCCGGCCTCTGCTGAATATACTTGTATTCTGTCCATCTTTAATAATGAAGCCTGCACTTTGGGGCAGAAACATAGTCTGGCAATGATCCGCAGGAAATAAGAGAGAAATTGGTAATCTCTTTAGCTTTACTGTTTTATGTTGTTTATTTGCCTCTCCCAAGTATTCGTTTAGGGATCTTGGGCAGCATAGGTCAGGCAGATGAATTTTAGTGGATATTAGGAACTGGGCTGAAGAGCAAACAAATCTCTGGTCAGTTTTACATAGTGTTTTGTTTTTCAGTCACATCAAAGATTTAGCTAATCTGTTTTGGGGGGAGTGTTTATAATAATTGTAACACAAAATATCAGTATACCATTTTATAAGCACCAGTTGTTTATTGTAACATCTGAGTGAGTACATAAGATGGATTATATGTAAATAAAACAGTGCTGCAAGGCAGAAGGAATCAACGGAGTTTTCAGGTATTCAGACTGTTCTGCTACCAGGTGAACAGTTTTGGCCTGGCATGTGAGCAAGGAGATCCTCCCCAGTGTTTTGGGACATTGCCTTTAGAGGATGGACTCTGCCACTGCCACCTTGTTGACTGTGAGGGCAGTCTGGTTGGTAAATAATATGTGTCCAGGCTCTCATCTGGGATGAACATCTTCCCCATCTAAGGGCCCGGGCTGGGGGCTGCCCACCTCTTGCCAGGCAGAATGCAAGGCAGCTGCCTGAGGCAGCAAGGGCGATGTAGCTGTGCAGTTCAGAATAGATCGGGAAGGATTTCTGTTGCTAGTGGCTGACTGAGTCTAGCCGTCCAGAGTTGTTTTTACTTTCTGCACACCTTCATTAAACAGAGTGGGAGGATAAGACTGTCATCTTGTTTACCTCTGTTGTTGCTTTACAAAAGCAGCCTGACGCAGACAAGAATCTTACCTAGTAACAGGAATTTATTGGTTAATAGATTAAGAGACCTTGAGCTCTGGGAAGAGAGACCTACGACCAAATCAAAACATGTAGGTTCCTGCCTGTATGTCCAGTCACAGGTTGTTTTATACAGGGGAAAAAAAAAATTCTCAGTCCCCTTTTAGTAAGTAAGGCTTGAGTGGTTGATGGGATTTTAGAGTTCATGAAACAAGTCATTGTGGTCATTACATCTCTGTGTTGTTAATGTTTTATTAAAAAAAAAATTACCTGGGTTTCTAAAAATACCTTAGAATAATGCTGAAAAACTAAAACTATTTTAAAAATCCAGTCCACTTTCCACTATTTATGGTAGTGTAATTTTTACTTTTTTCCATTTCATTCTTAGATAATACACAAGTCAGTTGCACATAATGTCGTTCTTGCTTTATAGAGTTGCTACAAAGTTTAACTAGCTCAGTAAAGCAGCGCTTAAACATAAATCTAGTTTTATTTCATTTTAACATTCAGAAAAATATCCTCAAAAAAAGTTTAAGAAAACTGTTCAGAATACAAATGTTGCTGTATAATTCCTTCAATTATTGAAAAAAAACAGTCTAATCAATCTCTAGGTTGGCTTTGTGGCTCAAAATGCCGTAATCTGACAGGAATGTACTATAATCTATGAAAGGAACGTCTTAATTTATTACAGAACCCATTACTTATAAGTAGTATTTTGTGCTCTGGGTAGCTGTACTTAGTTCTTCACAGATAACATAGAATGAAGTCTCGTTCATTATGCATTCTAGAAAATGGAGTTTATTGTTTTCCAAAGAAAAGAGTGGTTTTTTCTTAGTATGGAGGTAGATGTTGCACCCTCTAACTTTTGGAACTTGCTTGTGATTCTACAAAATAAATGTTCTCAAGATATTAACTGTCAGCTGTGGAATCTGGACATTTCTTTGAGGGTAAAATGCAGCTGGAGCCTCTAAAACTTTTGCATTTCCCTCTCCACCACTAAGGTCAGTACTTCATACTCGTTTCTCATTTACTATATAGTAGCAGTCTGGATTGGTTTATTAAATACTTGTGTTTGAGTTAAAAGTACGCTGAAGACAGACATGTGTTGAGCATTATTCTATGTGTTTGGAATTTGAAGAACCTCCAAATCTATTTAGGATTTTGTATGATGAAGAGTTGAATTCTGTTTTAAGGTACTTGAATCTACCCAGGACTTACTGCCAATTTTTGTTGCTAACAGAGATGCTCTCCAGCCCCTAACTTTGTGCATCTGTATTTGATAAGGTTGGCAAATGTCTTTGATTAGGCTGTTTTTTTGGAGTGGCTATTCAGAGGCGACCTTCTTCTGTACTCTGCTGTGTCTCATAAAGAAAGATTTTTCACATTAGTGAAGCACCTAATTACATTGGAGCAGCATAGTTACTTTGGGTTTTTAGACTTATTTGGACTGTAAAAGCAAAGTAACAAATGCTACCATCTGCTCTTCTCATTCCTCCCCCCTGCCCCGTCTTTCCCTCTCTGTGCCCCAACAGACTCTATTCCTCCCTTTCATCCTTATTGTCTGTTTCAAAATCTTGTCAGGGTACTTAAGGCGTGTAGTAGCTTCAAGGCATGAAGCAGGAGATCAGCTTTTCCCAGACAGGATTCCACACTTGTTCTGTGAATTAAGGATTTCTACAAAGGTTAGCCAGAACTGTAACAGCACCCTTTTTTCTTCCTGAAAAGTAAACTTAGCACATCTATCATGTCTGAGGACTGGAAATTTCTGGCTTCATAGAGGAAAATGTGTCACTGTGGTGTATGTCGTATGACCTAACTATCCTAGAGATTTTTGTTCCATTTATCTCCGACATGCTTTATATAATGAAGGAAGTCTCCGTAGGCTTGATCAACCACAGAGAGTGAGTGAAACATAATGGTTTCAATCAAGCTTTCTGCTAACCCAAGTTAGTTGTTACTCTTCAGTCAAAGGTGATATCTTTCACCTTGGAAACCGGTAATAATTATTCTATTCATTGACATTTTGTAGGTTTTCACTAGCCACTGGTCACAACCTTATGCTTAAATTTGTAAGAAGCTTTTTTATTTTGAATTCTAGTATTTTTTTTTCCCTTTCAGAAAAGTAACCTCCTTGACCTGAATTTGTGGAGTTTTGTGATGATCTCTGACGTGAATATCTTGATAGGAAATGCTGCAGAGTTCTTTGTGTGGACTGTATTCCACGCATATATGCAATACAATTCCAGCAAACTTGGGTTACTGCTTTTCCTGTAGAAATCTGTCAATGGCATGAAAGAGCTACCAAAGAAATTGAAACAGCCTTAAAACTCATGTGTTGCCCAGTATATTGTTTCTAAGTTATGTTCAAGAACCCCTCATTTCATCTGCAGACAGAATACAAAGACTGGGACCCAGTTAAAGATATTTGAGGGAAGGATGAGGAAGGTACTGAAAAGCATTAGTGATTTTTTGAAAAGTCAGTTTAGTTTCCCTGAGCACTCAACCTTGACATTGAGATTGTTCGCCAGAGAGCCTGCAGTACTCAGTGGTCGGCTGTTGCGGAGTTAAGGGCCTTGGAAGCCCTGGTATCTCCCAGTAGGCCACAGCTGCCAGAGTAGCAGCAGTGCTGCCAGCAGTGGAGGAAAGCAAGAGAGAAGAGTGGTTGGGTTTCCTCCTGGAATCCTTGCACGGCTCCCTAGCTGACTGTTCGGGGGCTCCTCTGGACAGCTGTCCTTCAGGGCTCTGGGACCTAGGAGGATCCGACTGCTGGGCTGCCCTGGAGCTACAGACCCTTAAGGCCAGACTCCTTCACGGTAAGTCAGGCAAGCTGCTGAGAGGCATAGTGGAGGCCTTTCTTGATGTTAGATTGACATCAGACAGGATTTTTCACTACAAGATACTTGATTTCTGAAAACAGCATGTTAGAATTTTTCCTTCTATTTTTCAGTGGGGCTGCACATCTTATGTTCTTCACAGAAGCTGCCAAAACAAACCGCACTGCATCCTAAAAAATGATTGTTTAAAGCATATTTATAAAAAGAAAGGTGTAGCAAAGCTTGCTTAGCCACTACAAAATGTTATGGATTATCTTTGATCACTAAATATTCATTGCAAGCATTTTTGATTTTTAGTGTCCTGGATTTCTGGAAACAGGTTTCGTGGTCAAGGCATGACCCTCAGGGTAAATTACCTTTGCGGTTTTAGTTTGATTGTTACTAGTGACGGAATGAAGAAAAGTGTTGTTTCATCCGAGCATGTGTGAATAGATACTTCTGCAGAGTTTTTTTTTTTTTTTTTTTTTCCTTTGCTTCTGCTACTGGTAATCTGACAATTGCCTGAATGGTCCAGGAGCTCAAAACAGGGATGAGGAGAACCTAGTTTTCTCTTGGGATTTCTTTTTCACACTGCTTCTACTTTTCTCAGACAGGTATATCATTAGAGAAATTTGATGCATACATGCATCTAGCTGTATTTTTTATTTATTTTTTAGCTAAGCATGGACTAGCTTAAACCCATTTTACGCTACCTCTGTGGTGTGTACACTTTAGATACTACATAAATGTTATACTTTAGTAAAGAAGTGATAATAAATATACTGCTTGTTAAAGAGGATTCACTTTAGTGCAGGCCTGTAGCATCGATCTAGTCAAAGGTTCTTCACATTACAAACAAAACTTGCATATCTGTCATAGCATTACCAGCTCCTTTTGTATCTGTGTGTAGCAATGAACTTGCAAAAGATCTTCCTTTTTATTTGAAGACTCTTAATTTCCTTTGCTCTATCTGTGATAAAAAGGGACTTGAAATCAAATAGTGTCACTGCTGAGGTTAAAAAATATTTCACTATGGAAAATCTTATGTCTTAGAGGCAAGAGCTACTAGCACAAAAGAGGATAAATAAGCAACAGTAAAAAATGCATTTATAAACATAAAACAACAAGACCTACAAAATAAGAGTTGAGAATATAATTATGAAAATGTCAGCAAATATGCAGATATTGTTTTATGATATGGCTCTTACTGGAGGACTTCATACCCCAGCTGACTCTATAGAGGTGAACTGTAAATTCTTCCATTTTTTGTCCTGCTTGGTCTCCATCCCACACCGTCAGGTGTTACAGTATTACTTTGAAACTAGCTTTAGAGATGACCCTAGTTCATCTCCCTGGGGCTACGCAAAGCCCATGTAAACAGAACGAGGATGTGTGAGAGGCATTTGTAATCATTCTATGAGAGGCCTAGGGCTCAGTCTGAAGATGGCGAATATGTCTAAGGTATAGAAAGCTTGACTGATGGCCTTATTGGGGGGGGGGCGGGGGAAGCAGTGAGTAACCTAGTAAACGGCACAGGCTGTTAATTAGATGTCTAAATTTACCAATTGTGTCAGGAAAATTAGGACAGTGGGAACAATATGTCCCTAAGCTGCTCACTAAACAACTGCTGTGCTACTTATTTATATTTATCTGATGAAAAAGTATGTGCTGAAAGGAACACAGGAGGAAGTCTCTCTTCTCTCACTAGTCTGAAGCTCCCAGGCCTCTCTTCTCACAAGGCCTCTATATACACATGTGTACTAGTCTGAATTGGTCATTGTGATACATGGCCTCAGGAAATACTAAACTTTTAGAGAATTTTGATAGTATGTACAGGAGGGAGCCGTGGGGAACTTCTGAGGCCTAATCCAATGTTCAGTGAATTTACAAATTCCCGTTCATTTTGTCAGGAATCAGATCAGTCCCACACTGATGAGAGGAAAAGGGAAGTTAGTATCCTACTTGGGATTCTTATTTAAGTATGTACATATTTAAATAAGTATGTTTTGCAAAACATGGGGTATTTACATATGGCCATGATTATGTGCATAGTTAAATATATTTATAGCTTAAATAGGCAAACATTTACATAGGTACCCAAGAAAAGTGCCAGTTCAGGACTCTGGCTCACAGGTGGCTGGCTGCCCTGTGCCATGCTGGTGGGAGCCCAGCTGGAGCAGGTCAGAAGCTTCCTGTGGCGCCTCCGGCCATGGAGAAGACCACGGCTCGCTTCCTGTTCCTCCTGCTTCTCTTGGATCATTGTATTTGGCATCTGTGAGGGCCAGTGCAGATCATAATTTTCTGCAGTCACTAACTGACCCTTAATTAGACAGGCAGAAGTAAGTTACACTCTACTTTGCTGAACCAGTCTTTACAATGCGTTACCCCTGTGTACCAGATACTAGGCAGGGCTAACTACCTAAGACATAATAGTGGTGTTTTCAAAAATAGCCATTGCTGAAAAAGAAAAATGGGCAGCACTCTTGCAACTTCCTTTTTCAGGACATGATCTTTCACGTGTGTTTCTTCTGGAAGAGTTCAGATGAGACGCTCTAAGGATTTCTTGAAGTAGAAGTAGGTGAGAACAAAAAAGCACTGACTATACTTTTTTTTTTTTCCCCAAATTTGGCATGCACAGTTTGCTCACTGAATGAAACAAGCTCTACTATACAATTAATGTCAGATCAAAGTAGTCTTGTTTATTCTGATTTTAGTTCCACTTGTTCCACTATTGACTTACTTTTGTTGATAAAGAGGGAAAAAAACTAACCTTTTATCAGTATGCAGACAGCACAGCTGAAGGTTTTGTTAAATAATCTCATATTAGTTAATATAGCTCTAGTTATTTTAGATATATAGTATAAATATATTAGTGTGTATATATACATGTGTATGTATGTATATATATACACATGTGTATGTGTGTGTGTACATATATATATCTATATATAGATAGATATGGATATCTTGTTATCTCAACTTTAGCTTTAGCCCAACATCCAGCCCAGAAGAACAAGTTCTCAGGGAATGATTCTGTTTGCTGCTTACCCCTTTGCTGCCACACTCCAGCTGGAGCTCTAGGCTTTGTGTCTCTCCTAACCCTATGGGCTGTCATATTCCTCAGGCGACTGGGAGGCTTGCTGAACATTGTTGGGCATAGCAGTTGTGTTGAGTTTTCTTTTTGGTTGTGAATTTATTCTGGGAGAGGCTGACAGGCAAAAAAAGAGAGGAGGTCAGAACCTTGAGGATCCAGGCAACAAAAGAAGTTTCCACCATCCGTTCTTGTCCTTTTTCCTGCTTTGCTGATGTGGCTTCTTCTCAAATACAGAAGAATCTGTTGCTGTAGGGGCTTACCCATTCCCATTCAGAAGTGCCACCATTTTCTTAGTGAACGTTTTTCAAAGATGTTGTTGCAGGAGCTAGAGAATTGATTCTTGCTCTGGTGGAAAAGCTTAAAAAGCATCCTCCTCCTTTGGGGAGGCCAAACTTTGTGCCTTTGGAAATCACCCTATATAAGCAGAATCAAGAAGGCGTAGAAAGAGGTGGAGGGGAAGGGAAGGGCAAGTTTCACACCTGTCTTCAAAAGCCTGTTGAAAGCATCATTTTTTCTAGTTCTGCAGGCTTTAATGAGCTTTAGATAGTTCTACAAATGAATACAATAACTTATTCACATAGATTAAACTTTTTGCTCCATAGCGGTGTGGAGAGATCACGCAGTTTACATGATGCTCATGACAGATGCCAGACTAGTTCTTATTTAGCAATGAGCTATCCCACTGAGTTCATCTCTTCTGTTTTAGTCTTTGATGAAGTTCCAGGAAATAAGGGGAGAGTTTGGACTTTTAAAATCAGCACTGTTATAAAGCACTTACATTGTTCATCTTACAAGATTTTAGAAAGCTTTGAACCTCTTCATAGGCAGTATATGCTTTATGACTGTAACATAAAGCTGCATCAGCTCCCTCTCCTCCTCCCTCGCTGTCTTCTGCCACATACGCAAAAATACAAATACAAAAATTTGAAGAAAATGCTCTTCTCTGAACATCACTGAACTCTGGACCTGGCAGTCCTCCGAGTTCGGTAAGTTTCATGGATGTTGGTACTCAAGTAAGAAAGTGCTCCAGTCACTCTAACTGGAGGATCCCAGCTTGCCTCATTATGATGAGCAGGTATCAAGTGAAAAGCGTTCTGGTGGGATAGGCATGTTCTCAGCCTGAGACAGTTGCCAGTAGCCTGAGGGCCACGTGCAAGAATAGCATCGAGCATATGAAGTGAATTCTGTGCCAGCTGACTTCTGCAGGTGCTGTGTGCAAGCACAAGGATGTATCGCAGTGGTCTGGCTTTGAAATGGCAAAGGTTGAGGCAAGACAATTTTAATAACAGATTATGGTTTGGATCTGAGAAAGGAGGGCTCAAGGAACTGAGCTTCTTCCTGGCTATGGAAGGGCCCAGAAGATAAGGGTGAAGGCTGGTGATAAAAGGCATTTAAGTAGCATTTACAAGTCATCTTGTGAATATGGGCTGCTGGGTTATTTTTGGGTCCTAAATTGGGGTTATGTATAAGGTTCAGAAAAGGAGGAACGCACAATTTTCTCAGAAAGGATTATGATTCAGGAGAGAAGAGGTCTAAGAGCTTACTTAATTTCTGGAACATCAAGGGGATATGATAAGGATTGGTTCAAAACATTAGGTCATTAATAGCATGAATGATCTGACTAAGCTTAATCCTGTGCTTAAGTTACTATTTAATGATAAGGGAGACATTTCCTCATAATGCTTTTCTTTTTTGAAGGGCTGTTCTTTTCCTCATCATGATAAAGTTGCGTTGAGAGTATTTTCCACCAGTTTTCTCTGTGTTTGATATTGAGGAAATAATGCATCTGTGAAATAGCGTCTTTTGTTGAAAGGAGACATGGAGTTTCTCTGGTGCGATAACTTGAACAGAACAGGACAAACACAATGTTTGCATTTGTTCCCAGCAGCTGTACTGTGAAATGGTAAACACTGCATCTACTGGGGGAATTAAAAAGATGGGCTAGAATGAAATAGGCTTTTCTCTTTTTGGCCCTGCCTCAGGGAAATGAGCATTCCTTAGCATGTGCTGGGATTGGAACCAAAAGGACACGAAAAGCCTATGCTCCATGTCCTAGGCCATGCTCAAATTCGGGAGAGTAACTGCTGGAAACAGGAAAAGCAGTTTCCCATGTGGGATGTTTTTCAGGCCTCTTTGTACATTTGTTTTTGTCTAGTTGTGCTGATAAGACAAATTAGAATGTGGTGTCCAGTAAATGTTTTTTAAAAATGTAGTTAACACTGAGAAGTAGAATTAACTTCATTTGAAGGTCAAGATATTTAATACACAGAGGTCAGTGATACTGGGCATCTATCTCAATACTAGTATTTTCTCTTCCCCAGGCTTCTTCCCTTGCTACAGAAATCACACAGATAATTTGTTCATCCCATGTGTATTTTCCACCTTTTTTTTTTNGAGTTCTTTTGTGTTCAAACTGAAAAAAAGCAAATATTTTGTAACTTACTGCAAGTAAATCTATTGTTTACTTTATTCCCTTGTCCAGGCATTCTGATTCTCAGACTGTACGTTCCAGCTCCTTGATATTTCTTGAGCAAGAACAGAGCCTTTAAGTATCTCTGCTTCTTTACCTTTCCGTTGTCATTTCATTTCCAAATAGTACTAGCCACAATGTATAAGACAATTATCACTGGCCTCTACATAATGTGAAGGCTTACTCTTTGGAAACTTGCACTTTCTCATATTTATCCGAATTTCAACCAATCTGTTAAATATTAGCAGTTTTTGGTAAAGATTTCCAATAGCAGCACTGGGGCATTAACTCGATTTTACTATTCTGCTTATTTGGAGAATATACATGCTAACTGTTAGAGGAAGTGTATCTGACAGCAGAAAAGGTGCAGTTGTTAATTCCAGCTGTTGTGAGTGCACTTGGGGGAATGTTTTTTCCAGGTGTACAGCTTTCCCGTTATTGAAATTCAGGACCTTGGATTTGACCATGATTTTTGCTTTACATTGCTGTATCCTGTTCCTTCTTTTTTCCAAGGATCACTGGACTGTATTTGTAGTGTTACTTGTCTATTCAGCAGCAGCTGGAAGAGAGACAGAGTGGTACAACTGAGCAACTATGTACAAGTGAGACTGAAGATGGCGGGAAATTGCATAACTGGAGGGAAAGGGGTAAAAGGGATTCATTCTCCCACAGAAAAACAGAATTGAGGCCAGGTAACTGAGTGTCATGGTTCTAATAGCATGACAGAAAAGCAGCATCGTAGTATTATGAATCAATAATACAGCTTCATCTAAAAATTCTGTACCATCTTCAATGCAGTTGTCCAGATGCACAACAATAATACAATACTAGGGGAAGAGTACAGGGACAAATAAAGAAGTATGAGAAAAAAATCTGTTTTAAGTATTGTGTCTAATAAATTGAAAGACATGGTATATAGACAACAAATAACAAGTGGTGTACAGTTGATAAGTTAGGCACTCTTCACTCTTTCTTACAATAGAAGACCAAGGATACAGCTAAAGAATTGGAAATGAAGATCGTTAAGTTATTTCACAGTCAGGTCTCTAGTTTGTTTTACAGATGAAACACTTTCAGTTAAACATAATTCATCAACTGTGAGCACTCGTGGTGAAATTTGTGTTCGTACTGTTGTGGGTTTTTTTATGTAGTAAATTTGTGGGCTGGAGGCCAAAACATGTTTGTTCAAGAAGTGAAGAGTGGCTTCTCTTCCTCTCTGCTTGTGAAGGTAGTTTTTAAAGAACGAGTCATCAAGTTAAGAAGTAGAAACAACACGTGATCAGTTGCAGTTAATGATGAATAAGCATAATGCTTATTGTAATAAATTATTGCATTCAATTCATGAATCACCTGTAAGCCAAATTCTTTCCAACCAATTATTTGGTGGACAAAGGCTATTAACTAATGCATTCAGGAAAAAATTGTGGTTGAATCAGACACGGTTTGGAAACAAGAAAGTGTTAAGTTAATTCATTGATTACACATCCTAGAGTAGTTTTTGTCAACACCATTTAGTTATTTATACAGTGATACTGTTTTCTCCTGGCATCTCTTGTGGCGTAAGTTTTGATGAAGTGAGTGACAGACTTCATCTGTGTTCTTCAGCCTCCTATGCTGTTACAGGCTTTGAATTTAACATTTATCAGTCAGAATTAAGTTCTTTTTCAGACTAACTTTTTGTGCTGAGATGATAATGTGTAGAATTTGTAGGATATCTGTGCTCATTTTGGTTACTAGATAAAATTGTCGCCAGTTTTTTAGAATTATGAATAGTTGAATGAATGAATATAACTTCAGATCATGGAGCTGTGGGGCAGCTGAGAAAAGAAGTCATGCCTTTGTGTGGTGAACAAAGCATCACTGTATCTAAACAAGAAGGCAGAGGAATAGATTTTTCCCTGTGTTTTCACACAAAAACTAACAGGCTGGTAATATAAACATTAATAACAATTCTTCTAGAAATCGTGTATGCACATCTGTGGCAGGGAATCAGTGTGTGAAAGGCAAGAAATGTGCAAGGAGGGAAAAGGTTTGGGGAATCTGGACTGTTTATGTTGTTTAAGTAACTTTGAGCTGCATGGTTGTACTAGCCAGCAAAACAAAAGTACTTAATGGTTTTAAAGCACTATTCTACCAATTTTCTTTGAACTTAGCAAGTAAAATGTGTTTCTCTATCTGATTGCTCCAGAATTAGGGCTTTAAAGGTTCAAGAAACAGAAGTGATTGCCATGTCTTCACTGAAACCTTATAAAGACAGTTTCTGGCACATAGATCATGAGCAGAAAAGCAGATACGACAGAGCTGTATAGTTCACGTAATTGAGTAAAAATTTTATTTGCTTAGTTCTGATATTTATTCTTTATTTATAAAGTGGCAATGAGGAAAGGTTTTTATTATGATCAGTCTATTTTCCTAGCCTGAGGAGAGAGTCTGTTGTGTAGCAACTGGATGAAACCTTCCCCATCCTGAACCTTTGTCCTTCAGCTGCCAGAGCCACATTTTGTGAGCATGGTGAAGTCCTTTGCGTTTTCTTGTATTCGTTGGTCACTCTCAGCATGAAATTATCAGTGGAGTCCTGGAGGGTTAGCAGTCTTGTTGACTTCTTTTTATATATGCCATATATTTAGATATGCCATATATTTAATATACCATGAGGCGCTTAGGGACATGGTTTAGTGGTGGACTTGGTAGTGTTAAATTGATGGTTGGACTTGATGATCTTAAGGATCTTTTCCTACCTAAATGATTTTATGATTCCGTCATCTGGGATTACGTCAGCTGAAAATAACTGGTAACCAAAACCACAATATATTAAGAGCTGAAAATACTGTAGGTCGTTCTTTTCAAAGCTCAAAGTTAGGTACGACTAACTATGATCGGTTTCTGGATTTTGCAAGTAGTTATTAGAAATCAAAAACGTAGTGGCAAAAGGTGTTGGCAAAGGCAGGTTGAAGTCCATCTTCCATGAACGTTCTTACTTCCCAGCTCCTGCTGCCAACATTTTGCTTTGTGTCAGTGTTGCTGTACCAAGCAGAACAGGGAAGAGCTTTCGCTAGAGATTTGTGGCACAGGTTTTTGCTTAATTAACTGATAGAGGAGGCTGCCTGAGTGACAGACAGAGCCTCCTTCAGTCCCCAAGTGAATGGTGTTAATTTCCTGCAAAATACTGGGGAAAGTGTTCCCATCAGTGTGTCCACGCAACTCTTATTGGTGCTAATGAGAGCCGAGTGCTTGTATCAAAGGGGAAATTGCCGTGTGTGTGCCAGGGTTGCATCCTACATCAGTGAGCAGTGGAACTGCATTGTTCCACTGGTTCTTTTCTGGTGCTTTGTGTCTTTCGGCAACTTCATTGTTTTTTCTCTTGTTGCTATAGCTGAATTTTTCCTAAGCAAACCACAGAATAATCTAGTATCAGTTTTGTCAGTATGCGACATAAAATGTTTTAAAGCTGGGATTTCTGGGAAAGTAGCTGAGGGAATTTTGGCAGGCCAGACTAGTTCTTCTCGAACTGAAAGATAGTGGTGAATTTGTTTCATGTGGACAGCTGTTTGTCTGAAAGCTTCCTTTAATACACTGTGAAAGTGATTCAGCTCCCTAATACATCACTAGAAATCTCTGCTACCATCCAAAACACTTAAAGGAATCACGTTTACAGTTCTAATTGATGGCCACTGTTTTGACAGGCAAACAGATTTCTCCTCCCAGTGGCTTCATGCAATTGGCCTCCAGCAGACCTTACCATTAGCAGAATTCTACTGAAAAGAGTGTACAAGCTAATAATAAATCTGTAGGGAAGGATGTTAACTACAAACTACTGTGTCTAATTAGTGAGGTACAATAGCCAAGGCCAGGCAAGGAAAGTATTATTTATCAGAAGGACTGGTTTTGAACGCAAAAGCATCTATTCTTTATTATGCTGAAACACATCTTTCAAAAGATGTGAAAAATACGAAATACAGTATAAGTAACTCCACTCTTGTTTTGGCGTTGTTTTGAAAGTTACTGCTTTGTTAAAAAAATAAAAAAAATAAAAAAATAAAAATCTATCATTGAGGGTGCTGGGGTGAAACTTGTGATACTTTAAGAGCTCATTGTGTAATCTAAAAACAAGTCTTGTAAGGTTTTCTGTTTGCCTTTACTGCCTCCGTTTCCAGTTCAACATCTGTATCTCTCCCTCGTACAAGCCTCCCTTCGAAAGAGGCTCAGTCTTTTCACTGTGTACTAACCCTTAGTTCAGAGTTTCTCAAGCACGCTGAGCAGTGCAGAGCTCAAATATAGGCTAATCCATCCTGCTGAGAAAGAATTGAGACTGTTTTTGGTAGCTCAGCTACTGTAGTGATCTCTGCATGTCTCTATTGCATATTGCTGCACTGTGTCTTGGAGGCAAGAGCGCTGTTTCCCAAGACACATTCCTTTCCTTTTGAGCTTCCAGCAGAAATCTCCAGGAAGGGGTATTTCCGTAACAGTGCAGCAGGAGAGCATGTGAAAGGAGTATAGAGCAAGGGATGGGGAGAGAGTATGTTAGGAGAGAAGCAGGAAATGAACGAGGAGAAAACTTAAAGGAGATGGGGGCAAATAGGAAAAGGGAAGAAGCATCTTAAACTGGTAGGAAAACAAGGCAGGTAGATAGGCAGCGTTACTGTAATTAAAGCTCTGATGTGATTAGTAGAGAAAGAGAATAGGACCTCTTAATCTGGGCAAGTCATTTTTACCCTTCATGCCTCAGTTTCTTAATTTGTGGAATGGATATGATGAGATATGCTCAACATGGATGATCATTAGAGTGTGGGACTACATTTCCATAGAGAATGGGGCTTTCACGAAGGCTGGGGTGTTGTCTCAATCTAAATACAGGGGAGTCCTCTGTGTTACTTGTGCTTTTCAAGAGTCATGTTTTCCTGGAGATCTTGTTGGAACCTGCAATGAGCAGTTTCACTTCATGAAAGTCAGATAAGCCCCAACAAATCCCCACTGTGGCACATAAGGAGAGGAAGGCACACAGTGTGGTTGAGGAGGTGAGTACTGCTGTTGTGAGATAATTAGCAAGTCTGACACTTCGAAGTATCATGACTCTGAGTGCAAATATAGCAGGTTTTCAGTTTTGTTTTGTGAATGTCATGTATTTAATTTGCCTTATGAGTTTTGTGTCTGCAGTTCTGAGAGTGTCACAGTTTGAAGTTTTTTCCAAAGCAAAGAGGGCTGAGCAAACATTTTAGTAGTGTGAAAGGAGATTCTCATATAATGCCTTAGTGGCTGAAACGATAAGAAAAGCACCAACTGTCACGAGAGTCATGATACAAGAAACACAAGAAGTCCTTCCCCTTATAAACATGCTGTATTCAGTACATACATATGTAGTTGATATGTTAGTGAGCTCTGGGGCTGTATTGTTGGTAGCAGGGAGAAGAGGCACAGAACAGATGAAGAGATAGCAAGAAACAAAAGAAAAAACAAAAAGCTTTCTTTCACTCACTCCGGTTGTTTTTTTTTCCCCTGTCCCACTTCCAAGTGGTTCTCAGTTACCTGCTCAGGCTGGAGTTACTGGTGTGACACCAAGGGATGCTGGCTGTCACTAGATGCTGCAGAATTTCCAAACTCACATCTGAGAAAACCACAAAGTCAGCAAGCAGTCTCAGAGGGACAGCTGGCAGTGCCTGCAGACTGCATAGGGAGTCTCTCTCTCCTACTTTTTGTCTTATTGACTGAACCTCAGAGGAATAGGTTCCATCAGAAACTGCATTTATCTTTTTCTTGCATAACAGAGGGTAACAAATTCCTGGAAAAATTAATAGCTATCCTAACTGCTTGCTTCTCTTTTTCTTTTTTCTTCAGTGTGGAGATGAGAAAATGGGAATTAAGAAAGCAGAGTCAAGGGAGACGACCTTATAGCCTGGTCATTTTCCTTTTCTGTGAATGCAGAGTCACCGTGCCCAAGACACGGGTGTGATTATCCTGTTCCTCTAGGGTTGGCATTTGCAGATTCCATATGGAATAGGGTTAGCTACTGTGCGCTGTTTGGGAAAGAATTAGTATTCACTTCAGAAGAAATTACTTTCCTTTAGGGTAGAACAAAGCAGGAGGAAATGGCTAGTGCTTTATGAAAGTAGGGAAAAATAAGAATATATGGGAATAACTTACTTGGGTGGAGGGTAATTACACAGTCTGGTGGACAAGCATTGGACAGACTATAAATCAACTTTTCCTTCTTCTGGTCAAGCTGTAAATCATAGCTGTGTTATATTACTGTGGGTGTTCTTTGTATATATGATGTAGGGTGCAGAATTCTTGTACTGGTGACCAAAAATCAGCAACGTGGTCATCAAATGACTGAAGTGTCATTTCGTTGACACAGATGGAAAACTGTCATTCAACATAACAAGTTTCCCAGTCAGATAATAGTAATAGTGACCCCTGTTATTAAACACTATCTCCAACACTGAAACTACCTCAGCATGTTTTCGAAAAATAAGTTTCTTGAAATATTAAGGATGATTTCTCAGGCTGCCTGCTGTTGTCTATATTTGCATAGTGGCGCATGACAGTTACTCCATTCCATTGGTTCTGTAGATGGACCTTGTGGTTTTGCAGCAACCACTTCTAACTCAGGTGGCCCAAGTCTTAGGGTACCATTATGTTACTAGTGTTTTGTCTCTGGTCACTTCATATGCTCTGGTAGTCACAGATTTATGGTACGGATGGATAGAGCTGCCCTACTGGTAATGATTTCTTAATACCTAGTTACCAGAATGAGTTACAGTAACTCAGTGTGGTGTGACATCTACATAAATTAAGGGCAGGTTCCACATTTAAAAAAGAAGGATATGGAGCTTAAAGGCTTAGGGAAGATTTTTGGGTGTTTATTTAGATTGTCTGCCTTTGTTCTGTAGTTTGTAGGCAGAAGAGCAACCTCTTGCATTTCATATGGCAAACAACCTCTACTCATTTATCTGATACCAAAACACAGATATTTGAGATGATGATACTGGCAATGAAGATTTTCTGTTATTGCTCTCCACCTGGTTGATGCTTTCAGAGTAAGCTTCACTGTGTAATCTAGGGCTTTTGTTTGACACTGTGTGTCTAAGTTTCTTCATTTTGTTGAAGAGTAGGGATTATTTACCTGTGAGGGGTTACAGCAAGCAGTTTCTTCAGGTTTGGTGCTGGGAATTCTTTCATTAGCCCTTAAGTCTGTGAACAATGGGATGATCCAAGCATTAATACAGATGTGATTAACTGTCTTTTCTCAGCTTTGTTCATTTTGTTCTACTGATACCTACAAGTTACATAATAAATGGTATGTAAGGATATGCATTAAAGGCAGTTCCCCATTGTAGCAGACTTCATGGCAAATTTATTTTTCTTTTAGCACAACTTCAGTGGGAAAAAAAATTGCACCGTTGATTTATTTTGAATGAACTCCTGGAGGGCTTACTAAGCATGCCATGTGGAAAGCTCCATGAAATGCTGAGGGTTAATACTCTCTGCTCTTAATTTCAAATTCCAGATAAATACGGTTTAAGCTTTGATCCTATCTGTATTAATTCTTCGTCGCTGTACTAATTAATTCAGCATGCTGGAGAAAAGACACTAATTTGGGCATCAAAGAAATAAACGGGTTGGGGGGACATTGTGTTTAATGAGAGTTGTTAAAAAGATAAGTTTTACTCCCATTAGACTGGATCTGGAAGCTCAGTCATTCTAGTCTAGCTCCAGCAGCTAGATACAGTAAATTAAAAAAAAAAAAACAACTGTTTGATGTTGACATAACAAACATAACAAAATAGGAGCAACAAAATATTGATGTTAATAATTTGGTTTTCTTTGTATTTGCACTTTCTACGTAACCTTCTCTTTTCCTGCTGACCATAACCAGTTTAACGATGATGGCAGCATTAGAATAATGTGGATAATCTCCCAAAATGATTTGAAGTTGGCTAAATGTGAGCATAGTCACTTTCAAGAAGTTTAGCTAAATTTGTGAAATACAAATAATAATTATAGCACGGGACATTTTAACAAGTTGTCTTGCACCTTGGTTGATGTATAAAACAAAGTTTAGGTTATTTTTCTCTTTCCATGGGAGCTGTTTTTGATTGTCTAAGCTGCACATACCTGCCTTACCTGCTCTTTAGGGTGTTTCAGTGGGAGCCTGACTGAACGACCACCTGACTGTTGGGCAGAATGGAAAGGACTGTGTCAACACCACCGCAGCGCTGAGATCCTGAGTTATAAATGGGAGCAAATGGTATCGGTGTTGTACACGGCTCTGCCCATCCCAGCAGTGGCATTCCCTTCCTTCCCCTTCCTCTCCTTCTCCCTAGAGGTGGAGGCACTGCTGTCATGGGTTGCCCGCCCCGGAGCAGCAAGCAGAAGGGGCTGACATGGCCCTCTCCTGCATCTGCCATCTACCAGGGCTTTTCCGCTTACCCTGCCAAAGCAGGGAGGCAGGGTCGAAACCTGCACCTGCGGTCTGAGCAAGGCTTTGTCATGAGGTCTTGCTACAGAAGGTTTCATACGCTGGGGCATCCAAATGCCACTGTGGCTGAAGCCTCCACGGAGGGAACCGGGATCCGGTTGCTGGCGATAGAGGCTGGCAGGGGGACATGGAGAAGAGTCGCGCACCCACCCCTGGCACAGAGCTGCCCTTCTGCCCAAAGTTTAACGCATGTCATGGAGGTAACGCCGTTTTCTTGGATATTGGTAAAGATGTGAATAGTGTTGCCCAGCCCTTGAAATGTGTGCTCTATTCTCAAAATCACAGCCTTTACCCAAATATATTCTCTTTCTATATTTTTTTCAGCTGTTCCAAAGCTCTTGGTCCATTAGCGTAATACTCAATGGCATGCTTCTGCCCAATAAGTAAGCATTTAATAACAAACCTTTTAGGTATTTAGAGAGCCACTGAAAACATGAAAGATGTATTTCATTAATGTTGCTATTAACATAAATGTAAAATGAGCTTGGTCTGTAATCACAAACAAGTCTGACTCACTAAGGATCTTTATGGCAATGTTTAATACTCTGTAAAAGTGTATGTATGAAAGTGATTAATCAAAGCACAGCGTTGCTTCTAGAGTAT
This sequence comes from Chauna torquata, assembly GCA_013399475.1. Taxonomy (NCBI): domain Eukaryota; kingdom Metazoa; phylum Chordata; class Aves; order Anseriformes; family Anhimidae; genus Chauna; species Chauna torquata. The sequence goes on from VXAL01012824.1 coordinate 943,602, forward strand.
TTCTTCTGCAGTAAAGCTGTGTGATAAAATAACTTAAAACACACGGCCATAGTGGCAGTTAATAAGCTTTTTATAGTCCCTGTGTGGACCTGAAAATCATACCTTATTAGTATCTTTATCTTTCTTGCTCACTCATTCATTCTTACTCACATTTAAATTTAATTTAAAGGGTTATTTCTAGTCTTTCATAAGGGAGCTGCTTTAATAATCTCAGCGTTTTTCCCCATTTGCTGCAAAATGACTAGGAGCCAGAGCTTTTGTTATATGTACTTTACAAATCACACTGGCTTTTTTTTACAGATCATTTGTGGAGATGTCAAGATTTTATGACATTGTTAGGCTGTATATCTTGCTTGACTGTGTCATATGCCCTCTTGAATTATTTCCCTGCAGATGTTTGCAATTCCGTTATGTACCCAGTTAGCTGCAGTGACACCTACTGATCTAGGGCAACCAAATTAACTAAGAAATTCAAGTTGCTGAATTTAGTCAGCAAGCTGCTTAGGGTTCTACCCAGCAGATGTTTCTCCTGCTTAGAAGTCTGGGACTTCATAGACCTGCCTGCTTTTTAATCCTTGAAGCAAATATCAACATGTTTGAGATCTGGAAGCTCCCAGCTCTCCACACAGAAATGAAGTGTTGCCATGACCACAGCTTTAGGTCTTGCATATAAGACGTTTATCCCAAATATAACAGAGCAGGCCTATAGAAGGTTTGCTTTAACTTTTATCCCTTGGAATAGGGATAAAAGCCTTGAAATTAAGCATATGCGTGCTTTTATACTATAGTCAATCGAATGGTAATACATACTGCAAGATGATGATGTACGCTTGGTATTCAGGGACTTCATTAAAGCTTCTAAGGGGAAAAGTGTTAGTTATTTGCAGGGCACCCATATTTTCCTTGGAAATTCAAAGAAATAGGGTAATCCCTCACTGTGCTACAGCACAGTCTCAACTGTTGCATATGGGCTTTTCCCATAAGGACGTATCACTCTGAGGTCTGATCACTTAAAGAAAATCCCTTTATACTTTTGTTTACAGGTCTATGCTCTGAGTATTTGGGATACTAATTTTCTCAGCTGAAAAGTATGCTCAGGTTTATTAGGCTTTCACTTCTATAGCAGTACTTCCCAGGCATTTACAGTAGGTAAGCAGAGAACTGGGACTGATGCTCAAACAACCTGGGAAGTTACAGATTTATTTCTTTTCCGTCATTACAATTACGAGTGGATTCATTTGGCATAAACTGATTGTAGATGCATACAGAATGAGAGGATGCAACCAATCCATTTGTTTGAGGTCGTCTAGCTATATTTCTCCATTTGTGCATAAGGTTTTCAAAGTAACAATTTTGACAGATATTAACTTAAAGAGAATTTTGCTGTGTTCAGTATAGCAAAACAGACCTTTTAAAAATTTGTGCCATATCTTTTCATGGATGTTTTTATGCTTCTGTCAATGGTATTACTATAGAATGCAGACTTTACCACAATCCAATTATTTGTTGCCTGGAGAATTGGAAACTATAAGTCCTAAAGCCATTCAATTTTCATAGAATTTTAATATGGATTTGATTAATTCCACAGTATAATTTTGACAATAGATTTTATCCTGTCCTTGTTGAAGTCACTAGTGGGCCTCTCATTGATTTCAGTGAGAACAAAACCCAGTTGGGCAGCAAGTACTCTTTTTTTTTTTTGTCCTATAAGCATTAGAGAACCATTAATCCTGTAGCACACAAAACCATGCAAAATTACAATGGGCGAAAGTTAATTTTATCATCGGAAGCTCATGGCAATTAGAACACATCAGTGAGCAGATGATAAATTTTAGGACAGGGTGTATAAATTCAGGCGGAGATGATACTACTTTTTTGTGGCTTAGTGCTTTCTACTCTATATTGCTTTTCTTAAGAGTTAATTTTTTGTTGTTTTTATTCTTTAATGTTTGTGCAAGATTTTTGTTGAGCTGAAAAACATATTACAATAATAATAAAAAGCAATGGATTTTTATGATGTAGCAATGTGCACAAAAGAGGCTAAAAATCTGATCTGAACATTTCCTAGCCTTGAGCTATATGCTGCATACTTACTGTAACAGGTAAAAGTTGTAAGCCTTCACAAATCCCATGTGAAGCCAAATATAGCTTGCAAAACAAACAAACAAAAAAACAACGACCCCAAAACAACTAAGGTGTTTTCAACACGACCAACTCACTGTTCCTGATTTACAGTTATCTGGAACTTGCCAGTTTGTGGCTAGAGCAGCTTTACCAGCAGACAGCACTATGTTCGCTGAGAGTTGTCATGTTTGCAGTTATTACAATCAAAATTGTCACTTTATTTTATTTAAAATGTATTTCCTTCATAAGCAAGAAATAATACCTAGACTTGAAAGGGAGGTATGTTGAACGTTTTTTTTTTTACATTTCTCTTGAGTATGCAACATATCCAACTTTAACTCCCTGCAGCAATACAATATGCCCAAGAATACTATTTTCAAAATCAATACATACTACAGTCAAATATGAGACTCCACAAAACCATAATTGAAACTGTGGGAGAAAAGTAAGCAGACTGAATGTAAACAAAGTACCAGAGTTGGATTATGACCAATATACAAGTGCTAATACAGCCTCTCTTGAGAAAACTGCCATGAAACCTTCACATTATGTGCAAGTGTTCGAAAGCAAGGTGTTTTCAGGTGCAGCCTGCTGGTGCTCATCCCAAGGCAATTTGTTGTTTGTCTGGTTAGGTGCTTTGTTTGTGTGACATCTCTATAAAGAGCAATGTATGCATAGTTTCATCTGGCTTTTCCTTTTCACCTGGGTCATGAGCCTTTCTCACTTCATATGTTCCCCTTCTTTCTTACAACCTCTGTCTCTCTTGTTGTTTCCCAACTGCTGCTTTCACTGCCACCACCACCCTCTGATGGGGTTTGTGGCTCTGCAGCCTGTTGGGACTGCTGGAGCTTGGAAAGCAGCAGTGGAATCAGTGTGGTGCTCTTGACTCAGGAAAAGCGGAAGCATGGAAAGTATCTGCTGTCTTTCTGGAAGCACTGAAATAAGTGGGACCATTAAAAAAGAATTGAAGATGGTTTGTAGACAAGGTGTGTATGTGTGCATACATATGTATGTATGTATATATGTATAGGCAGAGAAAACCCTGCACTGGGATACGACTCTTCCTATTCCCCAGCACAGGCCATGGCGGAGCATCTCACGTTAACATCTGTAGTGTTTGCTTTTCTTCTTGTTTGCACCATAGACTTCATGTCCCTCTCTCATGCCCATCATCCCCCTTATAACCAAGTTCTTATGGTCTGGAAGACTTGCTGCAGGGTCTGTAAGAACTGTAAGAACTTCATTTGACCATAAGCTCAGAATTATTGATTAAATGCACTAAAATTTTGGATTGTTAACTTACGAGCCTGGCAACAGAGTGTTTGCAAGATTTCTGCTTTGGTCAGAGGAGGAACCTAAAGTCAATGATTTACAGCTTAAGTATATGCACAATAGTTCAGCTATTCCACTTGAGACAGTTTGGGCTGACATGAAAAATAAAAAGGGTAAAAGATGGATCACCAAGGCAATACTGCAGACTTTCAGAGAACAGTTTGCAATTTTGAGTCAGAATAATTAGTTTGCTATATGCTATATTTAATGAAGAAATAGTTACTTTTTGTATGTTGCTGCCACTGATTTACATGGAAGGACACATTAACTTGCATGGGAAGACACAGATTGATCATTTAGTTACCTACAGAATTGAGAATTTCAAACTGAGGAAGAGGAGGGGAGATTTTTGTACTTACCGGCCCATAAGTCATAAACATATTTGACATGCTTGACCCCAGTATTCTGTCTAGCTCCATCAGAAATGAAATGTGGCTCCCCAGTTTAGTCACCTTTTACAGGCTGCATAAAGCAGGCTGTTATGTTATGCATATTGGTACAACGTATAGAACAGTGGGACCCCAGAACTGATTGGGGTCTCTGGAAGACTTTCACAGCATAAATATTAAATGATGTAGTACATTACTAGGCAGAAAGAAAAACCGAGAAGTACTTTACAAAGAGCTCTTATGAGCTGTCTAGTTTTGTACTGTGAGAATATAGCAAGATTTTATTCTTTCTGATTGTGTCCTTATTTAAGCAAAGAACAAATCTTTAAATTAAGACCAGATATGGTTAAGAGATGATAAATACTGGTAAGAGCAGAACATGTGGTCCAGTCTGGGTGCTGGCACCACAGCCACTGCAGATTACTTTTGGAGAGCTGTCCTGTGGTAAGAAGAACCTTCAGCTACTTTAAAATGTGCACTAATAATAGTGTAGCCCTGAAGTACCTTGCATTTCAGGTTTGGTGGGGCTTTACTGCTTTCTCTCTCAAGCAGTATCTTTCACAAGTTCAGGGACCAAATCAATTTGTAACTGGTCCTTCCAATTGTGTATAGCCCATTTAAAACTGGTAACTTCTTTTGCAGTATGAGATCTATGAATGATCAAGATAAAAGCTCACAGTGTTGTGATTGCCTAAAATTTCTGTATTTTATGATAGGTAAGTACTGTTTTTTCTTCTGATGATTATTTCCTCCTGACTCCTTCCTTGATATCTTAAACAGATTTGGAAAGAAAAAAGAAGATAAAAGTGGGAAAACAGATCAGAAGGGGAATCCAAAGCATGACATGCTTAAAGAAGAGGAGCTGGAGAAAATGAAAGATGAACGTGAAAGGTAAGTAAATGGTGGCAGTATCCTTTGTTCATCAGATGAAAAACTGCAAAGCAAGGATTGCCTGAAGTGAAGGGACAGACAGACAGACAGCCTGACTGGAGAATTCCCAGACCATGCCCACTGGGAGTCAGGTCCAGTCAATGCAGAGCTTTAGGCCAGTCTCCCGGCTGAGTCAGCGCTGCTGTATTTCAGGAGCCTACCTGCCTGCTCTAGCTTCTCTGCACTTCATTATGGTAACTGCCATTCAGATCTTAACTTCTACTAAGCTGGTGAAGATCAGTTCCTCCAAAACCTGTTTCATCTCTGCCCATTCCTCAGACCAGCTGACTTGCAAATTTTTTCTGTGTTTCTCTAAAGCAAGAAGCTCCTCCCTTCTGTCCTGACAACCTCTGCTGTGTTTTCCAGTACATCAGATCTCTTTGGTTCCAGCCGGCTGTGCCATCAGGTGGTATTTTTTGTATTTAAGTGTGTTCTTTTCTGCACAGGAGTTTGCTGGTTAGCACCAAGTTTCTAGTCAGCAAATACTGAGTAGGCAGAGAGACAATGGGAAGAAAACAGGTTCAAATAGTTAAAATCAGTCTGAAGAGTTAGAGGCAGGGGTCTGCAAGCAGGGGGTGGGGAAGGGGATGCTGGACAAGACAAGAAGCTGAGGTTCATAGGCGTACCGCTGGGCATGTGCCAGCAGTGAGTTGCAGTATTTCTGAGGTAAGGCTCTGAGACTGAAATACAAGGAATTGCTGATGTGAATAACACCAGTTCTGTCTTTTTCATAAAATGCTCCCTTTTCAGGCCCAATCTTATCAGCTTCGTTATCTTTCCAGACAAAGAGAATTTGTAGTTTTCTCCGTTCACCCATGTCTGCCCTTCAGGGACTGGGGTTAGTTTGTAAGTGCTGACAAGGCTCAGCAGACTTCTTTCTCCCCTTCCCCAGCTCATCCAGGTGTCCTTCATGATATGCCAGTGAGGGTCTTTGCTCCCCTCTGATGGCTGCTGTCAGAAAAGTTAGAGCCCATACTTGCTGACTTTCAAGAGGTTTCTGCAGTTGCTGTTAAGACTTTCCAAGCTGTAGTATTATGGGTTGTCAGTGCATAGGGAAAGCTTTCAGAGGTCTCTTTCCCTCAATGGAGAATACTGCTCCTGGGAGATGGGAAGGAAGCAGATACAGTTCGTTTTGGGCAGGCAGGGTCTTTCCTGACAGTACAGACCAGCACGCAGGCCAGCCTTTGTGGTGCTGGTCAGTGCCCAGGGAGGGAAAAGATGTCCTGCTTTCATTTGAGTTGTGCAGTGCATGGTCAGCTCTATGAGCAGAGTGGTAGGTAGGTAATGGGTTTGAGGAAAAATAAATAAATCCAAGCCTCAACCCTTGAAGTCTGCTGCTAAAATTTATTCGATTCGTTTTAAAAGCTAGTAAGGTATCCAGTTGCCACAGTGCTGCTACTGGATATGCTTAGCCAGTGTTTTAAGTATTTAGTTCATCTAAGTAAAGTAATGTGAGGAGAAACTTTGTACCATTTGTTTTAAAATTTCTGTATCACGTCCTTGATTTCGCCAGATTGATGACTGCCTTTATTTTAAACTGCTGACTCCCAATTTGGATACTGGCAATTTGAGAGGTATGTGTCCTTCATTTTAAAGAAGCCAGTGTCTTTTATTAGGATACTGGCAAGCTAAGAAGCATGTATCCCATCTGTTAAAGGGCCAGTGTCATTTAGTAAAATGTTGGCAGGCTGCAAGGAATCAACCCTTCTGTCTAGAGGTCTAACGTTCCAATTGGACATGAGATAATTGTTCTTAATATTTCTTCAGCGTTGTATGGTTGGTTTTTTTTTTTTTTTTTTTAAGTTACAGTCACTGATTGGCAGTAACTTGGTAAGACTGCATTAGAAACTGGCAGCTCAATGTTTTAATCATTCTGGTTTCTGTAGTAATGATTTCAGTTTTGACCTGGAAGAGTTTGCAACTGAAATGGAGAACAGCAGGTGTGTTGAGAGGTGGATGAACCAAGATGATAATTTTAACTCACTTATTTGACTCTTCTTCTATAATGCATGAAAACAGAAATATACCCTACTTTCTATTGGGTAATACAGCTTACATGGTTTGGGGATTAAAATTCTAGGAGCAAGGACAATTTTCTTACATTGTCATCAAAGCTATGCAACGCAACATAAGCCATAAAAAACAAAAGTCACTTCAGCTTTCTAGATGAAATAAGAGCATGGCTGTATATGTATGCCCACATAAGAATGTCTACAGGCTGAGTCTTGAACCAGTCTTGAACTGATCATAACACAAAAGAGACTGTATCTTTCCTGGAGGAAAGTTATATAAGGTAGTCAGTTCTCATATATGGGTAAGAACTGTTTGGGAGATAGAGTAAAAATCAGTGGAAGGAAACACTACCTGACTTAAACGTAATTCAGTCTTTTCGCTTTGTTGTTGGCTGTTCAGCTGGTGATGACGCTCAGTAAGACAGTAGGCAAGTTTTATAGCTCTCCCTCAAGATTTAGTAATTCTATAAAGTAATTCAAATCCAAGATTTTAATGCAGATATTGGCAAAGAAAACCTTGTGGCACATCCACACCATAGATCTTCTGCTTCTGTGACTTCACTAGCTGCTGTTCTGCATACTTGGTCTCATCTTTATAAAACCAAGCTTTGCTGAATTTTACTACAGCATTGGTATATTTTCAAATGAGTTACGTTAAAACTACTAGGAATGTAGTAGTAGAACAGCTGGACTACGGAAATGTTGATAGAAATGCAGCTTTGGTCCCCTGATACCTATGAACAAATCCTGTATTTATCAGCTTGTACAAAATACAAATTGCTTTTCTAACATCTAACCTTTTTTAGAATTAATTTAAACACATACCTAATTTTACCTTTTCAAGATTAGCTAAGTAATCTTTGTTCAGACACTCAATCCAATTACTGCAGTTTAAAAGTCAGTGTGTTTGCATAAAATTCATTTTTTTTGAATGCTGACTGCCTAAATATTTCGGAATCTGTCATACTAATCAATGCTTAAGATTTTTCATATGACAATTTTTTTCAGAGGCTGAGCTGTCCCATTTGGACACTAGCAAAAGAGGTCAGAGTAGTTGATTTTTGGGCTGGGTGTGACAGGATTAATGATCAAGTGCATTTCAGCATCTTAGCAGCTGTGGACCTCGCATGGTTTTGGAGGTTGGTTTTACATGCACTATATGCTTGGCAGATCTCCAAAAAAAGAAAACAAAGAAAAAAACACAGAATACTGTTCCAAGATCTCAGCTGAGAAATATTTTTCAGATGGAAATGCATTTCCAGTTTACAGGAGTAGTCCATCTCCTGGAGTTTTGCAAAGTTTTTTTTATTGGTATTGGGTAGGTACAAGAATACCTCACAGAATTCCAGGGACAGGCCTGCCATAATTCTGCATGTCCTTGGATGCAGCCTTTTTCCAGAAATTTTGACAAGATTTACAGACATGCAGAAATGTCAGATGTGATCACTGCATGATTATGGATTGGCTGTGCAGTACAAACTCAGTGACTCTGGCTCTTATAGGAAACATCAGATCTTATGTAGGTGTGCTGCAGGAACATAAGTCCATCATTCTCAGAATAGGCTGGATTTACTGCTTGCATGGAGAAAGAATTGTACAGTGCATGTGCAACAAGTCTGACACTTCCAGGATGTGTTAGAGCTAGTAGGCGTATGCAGACAGAGCGTACAGCGCTTGTTCTGTAATGCAGATGCTTCCCAAAAGGATTGGACTTGCTGCACACTGGTCCACAGCACAGGTTTGCCTGGCAACCCTTTTATGGGCCACCAAGTTTCAGATTTGAACCTTAAAAAGTGAAAATAAATTGAGTATTTCTCTAGCCTGGCAATTCTTATTTCCATTCCACATCTTCTGATTCTCAGTTCTCCGTACAACTCTCTGTACTGCCTTTTAGCTGCAGTTCTCTGAAGCAGCTCTGTATCCTGCTCTAAAATGCTGACATCGTTATCATCATTATTTTTTACTGCTTGTGTTCCCTAGCAATCCCTACCAAGATGAAGGTCTCATTGTACTCGTTGCTGTTAGGGAAGCTTGGGACTGACACCAAGCACTTACAGCTGAGGTAGCAGAGACAAAATCTGGCAGGAAAAAATAGTGTTCTGTGGGTAGGAATCTGATGTGGAGGCAATGCAGCTGCTTGTCCAGGTTCCTAAAAAGTCCCTGTCAGGCTAGAAATTTGTTCCAGACCTCAGCCACAGGCCTCCTTTCGTTGCAAAGGCAGTACTTTATTATATGAATGCTACTTCGGCAGGCTTCGAGTGGTTAAAGGGAATTTAGGATGTTAGGATGTTAGGCATTCCTTGTTTAGTAATAGCTTTATCTGTGTCAAATCGAATATGAAGTCAGCACCTCCTCTGAATTTCACAATTTTCTCCTTCTCCCCCTACCTCCCTTAGCTTTTCCTTGAGCTGCAGCAATGCAATACCACTGAAACTTCACCAGAGAAAGTCAGAACTTTATGGCACAGGTAGTTTAGGAGGAATGACTTAACTTGTGATACAGTTCTCTGAAGTGGTAGTTTTTCCTTCCTGACACCAGTCAAGTGGTTCATTGGACTGAGGCCCTATTTCAAATAAAGTCATCATTTTGTTCCTGCTTCAAAGAGTTTGGCTGTAATAAAACGTGCTCCAAAGGTCTAGAATCTGCCCATAAAAGGAAAAAGCAAATGCTATGTCTGAGGTTTATTTTGATCAAGCTGACTCAAATCTGTATTTTTAGTGTGTTCTGTATAAATTACTCAGAATCTATCACTTTAACAACAAGATGTTCGCTACATTACTCAAAACTGGAAGAGATCCTCTTTTCTTTCCCTCAGAACAAGATTTCTCTTCCTCCCTTCTTCCCATCTTTTTTCCACTCATTTGAGGTTGCCTTTAAATTTTCTGGAGTTTGAAAGTCATTGTAAAACAAACTAGATAATATATTAGGTACTGGAGTTTTATACATAATAATTTGTTTGCCTTTCAAATGCAAATAAAGTGACTGTAAATTAAAAGAAAACTATTTTTCCCATTTGTTTAGGATTATTTTACTGGAATATTCCTGCTGAGACCGAAGTCTCTCTTCCAGCAGAGTTGAATGTTTCCTTCACATTAGAATAAAATTTCACAAAATAAGGCACCTTGTTGAAAATGGAGTGATTTTAATAAGTAGCATATGAGTTGGTGAATCAGGCGGCTCCCTGTGTAAAAAAAAAAAAAAAAAATTATACTCTGCACTTGTTCATCAGAAAACTGGTTTGTTTTGTTAAATCAGTCTTGGTTTTGTACTCTATATTGGAATTAAGTGAGGAATTTTTTTAATAGTATTAAGTTATTGAGTGGAATGTTAGAGAAGCAGAAGGAACATCTGGCCCTTGCTTTCTGAATGTCTGAACTGAATGCTTAAGTTACAATGCATCTCAAATTTGGGTAAAATTAAATAGTTTTAGTTTTTGTATTAAAGACTGAGTTTCCTTTACTTCTCGGAAACCTTCCAGAAATTGAAGAGAACTCCTCTTGTCTTATCAGCTCTGGTGTTGGTTGCCTGTTCCCATAGTTAAAAAATCAATACATATGTTTTTGATATTTGGCAAACAGAGATCTAATTTTGCAGCTGCAAGATCTCTGTACGAAGGGAATGCATCTTACAGAAATAAAAACATTTAGAGACCACTTCTATATGAGAGAATACTTGTGAGTGAAACTCCATTCCAGTTCTGTTAGCCGTTGCTTCATTTTATTTAATTACAAACAAATTGTATGTTACTGGAAATCAAAATGAAAACAAGAATAGTTGCAAGCATGGAGTGTGGTACAAAAGCAAAATTGTTTTGAATCAAAAGTTGAAACTCACTGTTACAAAAATGAAAATATAATTTTTAAATGTGTGGTACCTCTCAGAATGCACTCATAAACAGACAAATTGTTACCAACCACGTGTAGCTTTTGCACTTGTGTTATAGTCTTGCAAAGTCTGAAAGCATTATGGCTGGTTATAGTTCATATTGATCACTGATAAAATGTTGGTAGTTGCTCTTCTCACCATTCAGCTCTGTGCTAAACCACATGTTTTTGGGACTCCTGAGCTTGTGCATCATTATTTGTTAAGGGTTAATCCAACACGGCATATCTGTTCATTGAATATGCCTGACTTTACAGCACAGCTAGGTCCTGTAGTTTAGACAAAATAAAGTGTTGGATGTGATCCCAGTTTTAATACTCCCAATTTATTATAACCATTGAACCCTGATCAGATCACGGATTGGATTGGATCCCAGTTTTTTAAATGTTTCAATTTATTGCTGGCTTGCAACCCAGATAAGAATACATATTTGATTAAAGCTTCAGTTTTCAAAAATTCCAGTTAATTACTTTTAGATTCTTATTAGATCACAGCCTTGTAGTATGGTATGCTGAAGTTATGAAAAAGTTAGTGGATGATGTTGCATAGGTCAAGGTTATAGTTTCATTTTGTGCTGACGGTATGAAGTTATCAGATTTCTGTTTATTACTGTGGCAGCACTTGCACTGGACAGGAGGACAGATTAATCCCAACCCATTGATTCCGAATGATTCTCATTTTAGATCTGCTGCTGCTCTGCATAGCAGGACATGTAATAAAAGCCTACCACTGAATGCTGGGAGATTGGTGCATGGTTATGAATAGCTGAGGTAGACAACTCTCACCTACCTTTGACAGGTTGCGATGTGGCATTTAGAACCAAATAGCAGTTTTTGAGCTGCTTCATGTGGCTAATCCACCAATGGAGGACATTTGTACGAAAACGTTAGGCTGACACAGTTGATCCGAGAATGTCCTAGCTCAACATTAAGAACTGAGGATGGCAAAATGGCACACGAAATTGGTCCTTTTCTTCAACTATCACAATACTATTCCATGTGTTGGAGATAAATGGAATTAGCACTTTTCAGACGTCATAGCCGTGCGCTCTAAATAATACTTGAAGTCTCATCCAAGTGTCCTTGCTTTGCTCTTCACTGAGGCACTGGTTTGCTCTGGAGACCACTTCTCACAAGCTGTGCCACCTGGCCATGTAAGTAAAAGGTCAGAGCAGCCCAGTGGCAATGGCCTGGCTCTTTCTTGCATAAATGTGCCAGTGTGGTGCTTTCTGTATGTATGGGAGTTTTATTGCTTGATGTTTTTAAAAATGACACTATAAAACAGAAATACTGCTGTCAGAAACTTCTACAGTCCAAACTAATACAGTAAATACAGTGAAACTGGCCAGTGTACTAGCCAACCTGGGTAATAGAGTGCTTTCTAGGAGACAGACTAATCTGGCCTAGGGATTTCTTTGATGCAGTACTGGATGTAGGTCAGCTCTTGGCCTACCCCAAAATCAATAAGGGCATAAGAATGACTTGGAAGCTGCATTTCATATCTTGCCCTTCCATTTGTGATTTGACAGTCTATCGTAAGTCCTTGGCAGGCACTTTGAAGTAATGCCACAGCACAGAATTCCTGTTCTCAGAATCCCTTACCAACAGGAAAAAATGAGAGTACAACTCATGGGGATGAACAGGAAATCAGTTTGCATGTGTAATTCTCCATAGCAAGCTTAAACCAAAATAACTGAAAAATCTTGGAACTTTCTCTGCTCAGTCAAAGCTGGATTTTGCTTTTTAGTCCAAGGCTGTTAATTAGGAAAAAAAAAAATCATGAAGCCCAGACAGAAAGACAGAATGTTCCCGTTCTTCAACAGAGAGATTCTGTTCGATAGGTTCCAGGTTTAATGTTATAAGTATAGAATAAAGAAATGTATGTGGGATATCATATTGTGCGGAGCTAGGCTTGCTTCTTCCACTACTAGGATTTAATTCAAATGAAGGCATAATGTGTATGCAGTTGTAGAGATGGTTGTGCAAACTCATGAGGTCTTACTAGCTAAGTGCAGTTGCACATGGTAAATACCCGTGCAGGAGATGTTCCAAGAATATCCAGTTACTGAAAGGGAAGGCCCTGGGGACTCAGAAGGTGTTGGTCATCCTTCTGGGTCTGTTCTGAGCTATCTTACTGCATGTGGTTGTGGATGCTGGGTTTTCATGATACGTTAAATCAACATTTTGTCTCCAATGGTCATAACAGTGTCTTACCATTACAGTGGTATTATATTTTTCTTAAGACTGGTGTTATAATCCTCAGTGGTTTTGACTGATACCTACTGCAGCAAGTGCTGAGGCTGAGCTACTCCGGGGCAATGAATAACTTCACAGACTGATGTTTCTCACTCCATCTCCCCATAGTTTTTCTGGAGGTATAGTGCAGTAACTTTATACTTGCTTACTGCTTATCTGGAGAACTTCTCTGAAATAATTTGCTGGATGTCTTAGTCGTAGAGGTGACTCTGTGGCTTTGAGTGCAGTTGGTATTGTTTCCATTCCTGACATTGTTTCCAATAACTAAAATATAAGCAAAGTAAAATCTTACTTTCTAGAAATGTTCTGTTATTTTGATTCTATTTTCATGATTATTTGTTCCAGAAAAAGATAATGTCATCAAAATGGACAGGAATCAAACAGAAGGGATGGAAACGTGATTAAAGGAAATGCCTTAAAAAAGCGAATTACTATAAGAGAAATCCTGTACTATTCTTGGTTACCACCTTGGTCAAAATGTAGAAAGTATTTCATGTCTGTTTTCCTTACCTCATTTTCTCCCGTATTTTAAGTATATTGTATTACTACAGTATTAAAAACAAACAAACAAATCCACTTTTCTCCCCAAAGGCAGAGACAAAGCAGTCTCTCAAGATGCTTATCTTACGCATCTCATCGGCGTGTTGAGGCTTAATGAGGCCACATACGCATTCCTGCTTGGCTTTTCAGTACTGGAAAAAAAAGAATGTGACAGATTTAAAGCCAGCTGGCTCAGGTGTCAGTAGTGGTGTGTGACTTAGCGATTTGTACAGTTGAAGCTGAACTCTCTGCCAGCTCCTGCGTCATCACATCCTCCTTATGAGTTAATTTTATGCGCTAGATTTAAAGCTCATTGGGCACGTGGTGATCCCAGGTCCCAGGTTATGTGTGGGCCACAAGTTAGCATTGATCCCACATAAGTGCTGGTCCACATGTGGGTGGGTGAATTCAGAACAGAAGGTAGTGGGTAGGTTCTGGGGCTGGAAAACATGAATCTGCATTAAAATTGACATCATGTGACAGCCATTTTATTGGAGCCCAGTATTGCACAATGACCAATGTTAGGCAAGCAGAGCACTTACGTAGTAAAGACTCCTCTGTCCTTCCTGAGGTATGATGTACACAATGTCTGATCTGTCTTTTTTTACTGAAAAGTACAAATTACAGCAGCCTGAGAATTCTTTCAAATAACTGTAGGGACCTAGGCCCGCAACTTACTTGTGGTCTGCAGAGTCCCTGTAGGTGCAAGGCCCTCTTACAGGAGGAGCTTGAAGTTCTTAAAGCCATCAGAACACCTCAGTTGAAAGATACTGGAGAAGTAATTTTGATAAACCTGGAATGTTTCCACTATTTAGTCAGCATTGTCACAAAACAAGGAACATGCTGTTGACAAGAGACTGAGCAACCTGGTCTATGTAGTCAGCCTTGCTTTCAGCAGGAGATTGAGCAGGGTGACCTTCAGAGGGTTCCCTCCACCCTAATTTTTTTTTATGCTGTTGGCACTTCAGAAAATAACACAGGATAGTTTTGAGTAGAGAAAATTACATAATGTAGTACAATACAGCGTTTAATGTGATAATTTGCTTTTAGTAATCTACTGCATTTCACCAAATGTAGAACTAATATGGACAAAAGAGAGCTACCAAAACTTTCTCAGATTTAACAGCAAAAGTCAGGTCCTGCTCTCATTGAAGTTCATGGGCAGAAATGCACTGACCTCATTAGAACCAAGATTGTCTTTAGAGGGTAGGATTCTGTGTGAGCTGGTAATCACTCGCTGTCACCACTGAGATAAATGGAAGAACATTAAGACATCTGTCTTTTCTAACCAAAGCTCACGCTTGGTCATCAGCAAAATCCTCATTTTGTGGTATGAAAGGGCTACATTTCATCTTCAATTTGTCATAAACTTAGACTACATTGACTATAAAATTGTCCTTCTTAGTTTTTTCTTTCCCATGTTTCTTTGCTTACAATCCTTCAAGGGCAGCTTCTTTGTTCAATTCAGCATTATATGGGAGCTATAGGATAGTCGTCCAGAACAGGACAGTGTTTTGTGTTTAACACTGGTGTTTTTGATCACTGGGCCAGTTGATGCTTGTTGCAAGATCCATCTTGTTTAGCCTGAGTTAGTCTCTTACTCCTTTGAATTTGTGAGACGCATTTTTTTCTTTATTTCTGAGACTGTTTCTGTTCTTATTTACAATTACAGATACTAATTACAGGGGAGAAGTTGTTCAAATCCAGCACAATAGAATGAGATAGAATGAAGAAACACTTGCATAGCCTTATGGGGAAGATGTTTTTGTCAAATATGCCTCCAATAGAATGTCCTGAAAGATAATGCTAAATTAGGTATTGTTTGAGTCTTTGAGTCCATATCAGATGTCCACAATTTACTGGCAAGAGGTAGATTTTGTTATTTTATTTTACTTAGCTAGAAGACTTGCCTGCCTCTAGAGTTTTTCTAGATGATGGTAGAAAAAAAATACAAATGAGTCTTTTCCTGATAAAAGATGCAGGTTTGAATCAGATTGTTAATGTCGTTATAGACCATGCTTGTCTGAAAAACGATTATGAAAAAAAAAATAAAAGCACTGTACTGAATTGTTTCCTCAGATATTCAAGTGAAATATATCCATTCCCATCTGTGATTGTGGCTTATGAATATCTGAAGGCAGGATGTATTCAGTCCACTATTATGTAAATGAATGAAAATACAATATTTTAGTTACCAAAATATATTTTGCTAGCAGCTAGAAAGAAATTAAAACATTAAACCCAGTGGAAATCTAAGTGACCTCCTGCAGAAATAGGCTGCTTTCCTCTAGACAACCCGTTACTCAATATATGTATGAATTAGGTAAATGAGAGACAAAAGCAGAAATGTTATGTAAAATCACAGTTGAAGTATTAAGATACTAAATCAGATGTAAATTGAGTAATCATTGCAGTATGTAGATCTCAGGGAGAGTCACATGAGAGGGGAAAAATCAGTGCAGCAGCTTGTGTTCTGCTGTTCTCAAGGAACAACCAAATGAGTGGAAAAATGTTTAGCATCTCAATGATTTCAAAAGACTTAAAGATCAGATTCTTTTTCAGAGTTTAGGTACACCTCAAACTGCTTTTACGCACACACACCTGCTCTTACTCTGCTCCTCTTTTTGTGAACAGGATAGAAATTCTAAAAGACCTATGGCTCACTCCCTGTTTCTGTTGCATGTTTTATCTGTAGTTGTTATTCTTCCTTCTCCACTGGGAACATCTTTCATTGACTTAGCCAGCATCTTGCTTATTCATATATATATTTGCTCTTCCACAAAGTCTATTGCTTCTAATCTACTGTACAGGAAATGTTGTTGTATTTATCCATCTTAAATATAAAACAAGGTCCCTGAAACACTCGGTATTTCTCTATTGTAAAACACGCTGTTAGGTCAGCAAGTGTATTTTCTGTCCATTTGTGGTGTTTGACTACTTAGATTGGCACCTTGGGGCTCAAACCATGTCATTCTTTGTGCTCTGCTCGGTACTAAATACACAGTGCATGGTTTATTTTAAAAAAAAAAAAAAAGTTGCATCACTTTTGTGGTTTCCCTGGAAAGTCACAAGAAAATAGTGTATTGCCTGCCTTCTTGGATCCCTTGAACAACTTCAGTGGTGTCAATAGACCTTGAACACTCAGCCCTGTAAGGGCAACCTTTCTGCAGCAGCATAGCTTGGTTACAGGTGCTTACTGCCAACACTGGGTTTGCATGCTACAGGTCGTGCTTATCAATTTTTTACTTAATCTTGAGATATAAACAGAGAACACTCTGTAATCTCTTAGGTATTTCATACATATTAAATCATAGATAAAGCTGAAGCTGTAACAGCTTATCAGAAAGTGTTGGGAAAAGCCACTGCTACCTCAGTAAATAACTAGCAAAAACTAAACTGAAAGATCGCTGCTGATGCAGGATGAGGCATCTGGAAATGGCACATGTGCCTGGTCCTGCAGGGACCTGACTCTCTTGCTGCCTGAAAGCATGGTCACAACAGGGCTTGTACCACCAGCTCTAAAGTTTGTGGGCTGGAGCAAATTTCAGATAACGTCTGCCTCCAGCTCATGTTCTTGTACCACTAAGCCAGTACCTGAAGTAGTGCTCCTACTTCTGGTTTCCATGGGACTGTTGTCACGAAGGTGCTTCTGGTGGGGGCTTGTGCCGCTGGAAAGCTGTGAGCTATCTGCGACCCTCTAGAGAGGCATTTCTTGCCAGACTTCATGCCGACAGGATGTCCCAGAGCTCATGGGGAGCGCAAGGAAGAAGTTCAAATGCCTCCATAAAAATTATGCTTTTTTGTCATGGGGCCTATTTTTGTTTTATTTTTTTTCCCCCACCAAAGCTGTTCTGATGTGAAATGCAGCCTTGCAGCTCTCCAAGTAAAGGCCTGTGGTGTCTCCTGGGCCGAGCTCCCCACCTGTTGTTTTTATGCTGTTATCAGATCTAGTGGCTGTTGGTGCCACTGAATAGCTTGTCCTGTCTCTTGTTGGGTGGCAGACACCCTGACCCTCACTTGGGGGTGGCAGGACTGCTCCCAAGGTGATAGCTTGTTGGATGGCGACTCACTGCAAAGCTCCTTCTGAGCTTGGGCTGGTGTTAGGCCTCCAGAGCTGCAGGCTGGGTTGCATCCAGTATCTCCCTGCTTGTTCTGTGTTGCAGGCGGTCTTTGGTTTCCATGGGTTTTTTATGACTCTGGCCTTCTTTGGGCTACTGTGCTGCTCATGCTAGGTCCTGCATTTTAATTTTCCCAGAGGTTTTTCCACATTGATTTCAGAAGCTTCAGCATTTTCTTGTTCTCTGCTCCCAACCCAGCCACCCACCCAGCCTCTTCCTGGTGAGCCAAGAGATGAGGAATATCTGCTGTGGCTTTTCCTATTACTCTCAATTCCATTCCTGAAAGCATTCCTGGGTGTGCTCTATAAGCCACTTCTGCTCCGCTCCTTTTTTTTTTGGAGTTTTCTTGAGGTGGTCCCTATCCCTTCCAGCAGCTGCCCCGCTCTGTGTGAGCTGCTGTCTTCTAAGCCAGCTTTTGCCTGTCAGTATCTCTGTCACTGATGTCAGGCTAAAGCATTTTACATTGTGTTTGTCACAGGCGGGGAATACATATGTGGTCATTGACAGTAGCTCAGCAGAAACACAATAACTTGTTAAGCCACAGTAACTCAATCCTGCCTCTGAGCTCTGAGCTGCAGCTGGAAGGAGCTGTTTGGGCTCTTAACCCTTTTATGGCTGTTGTACTCTGGGTTTGTGCATCTTTTCATGTGGTAATACATACGAAATCAGTGTATATGATTTGTATGGGTATGTCAGATAAGAAGATTGAAGGTAAATGAGAGCATTTTCTTGATTTATAGTTCTGGGGGTGTGCTACTGAATATTACGTGAGGTGTAGATAAGTTTTCAAAATACCTTGTCCCACTTCCAGAAGTACATGCAGCATATAGGATACTGTCTTCATTTGGACTCCTGAAATGCAACATGTTTTGAAAAGGTTGTCTATAGTTTTATTCAGGTTATATATTTTATCAAAGTATATTTTTTTTGTTGAAATAATCTGTTGTGGAGAAAGGTTCTAGTGATAGCTAGTGGGTCTTGAAAGTGACAGAAAAGATGAAGATAGGGTATGTGTTGGATGCTGTTGAGGAAAAGGTGAGTCATAGGAAATAAAAAGGTCATTGCTTGATGCAGTATTTCTTTTGCTTGTTCTCTGGCTGTTTGTGTGCAAAAATTGTGTTTTTACAGAAACACAGCTAAGGGAAGTTGATGTAGTTGTCATGCAGTGATTTAATTGGAAAGCATGGTGTTCAGGTGGCAGAAGAGATCAAGCAGGATTGATATGGGATACCCAAAAGGAAATATATTTAACTTCCCTTCATTCTGAGAGGCTTTTTTTTTCCCTTTCCCTCATCAGGAAGTTTGTAGAAACTTCAGTGCTACACTAAATTGTTCAGATGGTGACCTGTGCCTCTCCTCATCTCTGGTTTCACTGCCAGCATTGTGGTGCTGAGTGACATTTTATCTTTTGTCACAAATTTGCACCAGTTGTTTAACCAGACCCATCCTGTGCTTCGAATCATGGGCTCTCTTGTGAGTATTGTTTGTTCATAATAACTGTAAGCTGGTTGCTATGATAGTTGTGTTGATTTGGAAGTATTTTCTTTGTTTTTGTGGTGGGAAGTAAAGATAATGCTTTTTCAAATAGGGAGAAGTGCAGAGGTGCAGGGGAAGGTGCAGAAATGCAAAATGAGTAGAGTGGACTATAGCAGAAGTAGCCTGCTTAGCAGGGTTGGCAGAGCATTATAGGTGTGATGGAAGGAACAAGACATTCTTTTTTTTTTTTTTTAATATCTCAGTGAAGGATTCCTGTGCATCTGCTGGGATGTGCTGTAGAGAAGATTGCTTTAAAACTGGATGAAAACATGATGCTGAAGTACAATGAGGATATTTAAAACTTCAGAAAAATGCAAAGCAATTTCCAAGGTGAAAAATGTAAGAGAAGGCCTGGAAAGCCAAGTAAATAGAGAGAAGCAAACAAAAATCGGTCATTTGGCAGTTTGTTTCCATATATTTGAACATTTGGATTGAAGAGAAAAGAGATCACAGAGCAAACTTTATAGATTTGTGTGGAGTAAGAAGGAAACGTAAAATGTTAATGCAATTGTAATAGCCATGTTGAAAAGATGAAACATTGATCATGAAAAACTTCATATAACCTGGTATTGACTGGTCAGTATAATATAGAAGGGAAATAATTGTTCTTGAGCAAGTTCAGCTTATAATAGTGAAAGTGATTGGAGGTCGCATTCAGAAGGAGAAGTTGAAGAAGATAAGCTTATTCACAGGAACAAAAGAAAATTGTGGTGACCTAATTCCAGCTTTTGTTGTGCAGAATATACCAGTATTGATAGCAGGACAAATTACTCTCACTGTCAGACATGAAAGCAAGATTCACATGATACTGCTGTGCTACGTTACTCTTTTGCTTTCAAATAGGTCTTAAATACGTAGGGAATACCTAGGGGACAGGTGATATATTGGTCCAAAGAACATTGTCTCCTCATTTTCTGAGAAATTGATGCGACTGTTCTTGTGAATGTATGCCATGCCTTCTGCACTGGTGTGTCAGAAGACCACTCCTTGAAATGCAGTGTCCTCCCGTTTTTCTGCACTGCATCATCGTACATGGATCTGTAGTAATTCCGCACTGTATGCCATGAAACTTGTACCTCAGCTGATATATTCCTGCGCTGAAGTCTGTTAGGCTTTTTGATCACTAATTGAGGCTGAAGCCCTCCGTTTTCCCAGGTTTTTAAGAACATTCAAATAATCTCTTTCAAACTTCATCTGAAAGATGGAAACAATCTCAAAGTGCTTTATGAATTTTAGTAGATGAAGAGCAGGATAGTGAGAAGCAAGGACTGCTACCGAACAGAGTTATCGGGTGCAGGAGCTAACAGTTATTTGTGTGAATTTAGTTAAACAAAGATAAATAGATTTTTGCATCTAACATAATCCCATGTGGGACATGTAAAATATTAATCCTTCTGCAAGAGGGTTTCTCTTGAGGTCTCTTTATGTATAAAAGATGGAAATCAGCAGTGTCGACCTCCTCCCTGTTTCATTGATGTCTGAGGCCATATTTGCAGTGGAAATCCACCTCTGTCGTTGTAGTACAGTGAGTGCTCTTGGGTGCGCTACCTGGAAAGATTGTTTTTTGCACAAATGGACCAGGTGATAACTTTGCCCTGAATTCCTTTATGTGAGTGATGAATGTGTTTTTTCACACATGGACACAGGCAGGCTGGCTCCCTCCACCAAACCCTGCTGTATAATCTCTGTTTAATCTTTATTCACAAACCCTTGGAGGATAAAGGCTTTTGCATGCTTTCAGCTGCTCTTTAATTATTACTCATTTGCTGGCAGTGGTTTGTGGTTTAGATGGAAATGAATGCTGACCACTACTTTTGACTTTCTGTTTTCATATGCAGCTCCTCAATGTTGACTTTTCTCCCCATACCATTGTCTGTTGTCTTATGAATAAAAGTATGACCTTTACCAAGGTCTATACCAGTGTCACTTAGTTCTACAAAGAGTAAGTTGCACGTCCCATCGTTCTGTGAATGCCATTAAACTCTCTCCATCTCAAGAAGCCGTGAACCAGAGCAGTTGGCAGTAAAATGAGAGAAGATACGCCTTACTAACTGAATTTATCACACATCGACGCCAAGCCGTGCCCTCCATAAGGTTGCTTGCAGATAGAGCAAAAATTGTGCAGAATCAGAGGCACATTTTGAAGCCTGCTATGACTTCAAGATACTGGCTTACCCTCTGTGAGTTTGCACTTGCTGCTAGCGCCTGTTCTGACCTGGGCCAACATTTGAATGCAAAACAGGGAGTGTGTGTGGCATGAAAACCTGAAGCAAAAGAGAAGCCGGGTGAAGGATATGGAAGAAGGAGGAGATTGTGCAGAGAACAGAAACCCCAGGAAGAAAAAAGGAGAAATTCTTAGGAATTCTTAGGTAGCCTACGTGTAGAAACCTGAGAGGTGTTAAGGATATAGATGGATTATTGCTTATTTCTTCTTACTTCTTTCACCTCTAAGAACTAATGCAGTAGATTACACTAGCGCTTTGTGAGTACTTTTAATGAAATCTTAAGAAAAATTAAAATGAACTAACTAGGCTGGGATCAGGAACTTGAAGAAAAGCAGAAATGGTTTGTTAGGAAAATACTTAGAGAGGAGAAAGGTGATCTGCTCCACTGAGGAAAGGCAGAGTGGATAGTGGGCACCCCCTCTGTCAAGGGCCTTGTATCATACACAGGCTCATCTGACTGTAAAGTATGACTACATTTTAAGCATTAAAAACTCGTCATTTTATTTAACATCCTCACTAGATACGTCCTAGCACAGATAAGGGAGAGGCCTAACTGGAAAGCCTGCATGATGCACATTAATGTACTCAAATGTGTGTAGAAAGCATGTTGTTCTCATTAGAATTATTTGTGAACATATTTAGCTACGAATTATTTGAAAAGTAAGTAGCATTTATTTTGATGATACGATTCTAATGGAACAAAATAAATTATATGAATCTCATTCTCCACTTAATAGTTGCTGTCTGTCAGACTGGATCATCAGCACTGAACTCCTAATGTGCTCATCTCTTTCTTTAAGGGACCATTTTCTCCATGCCTGTTCAAGACTCTCCAGAACATCTTCATTTTTCACTGTGCAGAGTCCTGAGGCCATTATGCTTTACTGAGGCAACCAAGTCTGCTTACAGCCTTTGTACTTGTTCTTCTGTGGTACAAATTAAATATTGTTCCTTCTATACTGCTGCTGTGCTTCAGATACAGTCAGCGGTGAATGTTGGCTTCTTCTGACAGTCACTGCATCTCTGTATCTATCTTCCATTCTTCATTTTTTCCTCCGTGCTTCATTATTTTCTGTAAATGCTATTTATTACATACTGTGATCAGCATCCTGCTTGATCCGTCTCATGGCATTTAATTATGTTGTGTTGAAGAGTAGCTGAGCAGTTAGCAGAAGTTGCATGTGCATAGAGCCTTGCTATAATATTTTTTTTTCCACCAGCATGAATGTTGAATCACTGAATATCAGCTGAGTTTGAAATTTACCTGAATATGTTTCGCTATTCCAAAGAGATTACACAATGGCCCTGATTAGCAGCAGCATTTTGTAATACCACTTAAGGCTTTATCACAGTGGAGTACTGCCAGTAATAGTCTTTAATTCACTTATATGTACCAATTCATCTCTGTCAGGTTTCTATTAATTTCTTTGCTGTTTTACTTTTCTTCTATCCCCTATATAATGAGGCGTGATTTACCCATCTATGTAGACAAAATAAAATTTAAAAAAAAAAAAAACCTTCAGCAAATTAACCATGGTCCTTTGATTTGAGACAACTGTGCCATCTTTCTGTTTATGTTCACATTTAATCCACTTTTCACAAATTAGTTTATTTATAAGAATTTGAGTGGGTCAACAGACCAAGGGGAGGTAATAATTTTATTGCCTACTTTAGATTTAAAGTTTCAGGATTGAGTTAGGTGTATTAATTGCAAAGTGGAGAGCAGCTGTAAAGCTAAAACCATACCTGTGCATGCACGTACGTATACCTCTGAAAAACCATATTCAGCATTAATTTTTCTATCAGAAGGATGACCACATTGGTTACAAGGTGATTTCCAGAGATAAATTGCTGTATGCACCATTTTGTTCTCTCTGGCACCAGTTTCACAGTGTACTGGAAGATCTAAACAGTTGGGTTTGGAGCTGGTGCACCAAATTTGCATGATGAATCAGTGTCTGTGGTTGCTGTTGAATCAGATCCAACTACATGTTTGTTCTTTGTTTTTCATTGTTAGGATTGGTGCAAAGCATCAGGAGTTACGGCAAAAGCAACTGAGAGGCCTGCTTGATTATTCTACTGGTCCTGGAGGACCTGACATTGATGACGATGAGGTGGATCCAAATTATGCCAGAGTGAATCACTTCCGAGAGGCTTATCCAGCAGCAAGCATTTACAGGCCATCATCACCAGCAGTAGCAGAAACCTTTGTATATCCACGTGATTCTCCTTCAACACCAATGGAGAGGGAACACTTGGAAGGATTGTATGCAAAAATAAACAAGCAGCACTACCCACAGGCTCCTGGTGACAGGTAATATTGCCACCTGGCATTAGAAATAATGATAGCTTGGCAGCGGGGAGATTGAGGCTGGGCAGGGAGGCTGTTCAGATACCCCAACACCTGTATTTACTGACTAGAAAACCATGGATTTCCTCTTAACCAAAGCTGTGATTTGCTCCAGCAGTGTCCCCAAAACATCTGAGCAAGGCAGCAGTCAAACAAAAATCATTAAAGAAAAGCCCATATTTCACAAACAGAATGAATAAACTGACTCCAATCCAATTCCTCCCCTGCTGAGTGAGTGTTTTTCCCGAGTGAAAAAGGGAAAAGTTCTTACACTGCAGCAGAAATAATCTCTGGTTTCAGATCCCTTTCAATCCTACTGATCATCAAATGCCTATTAGTAACAGGTTTTGTATGATAACATGATGTATTGCATATGTTTACAGTTTAGTTTTTCCTGGCTGTGTGATATTATGCACTTTCAATTAGGCTGGGGAGAGGACTGGGAATCATGGCATTTTTATGCAGACTGTGGAGTGTGGCTTCACAAGACTGATTGCCTTTCACCGCCTTTCCAATAACCAAGTGGGAAGGAAAGAGCAATTCTTAATCCTTACTGTCAAGCTTCCAGGTTGATAGCATTAAAGAAAGATGGTCAAGTTTTTCCCTGGGTTAAAAAGAAAATGAATTCCTTTGAGTTGGTGATTACCCACAATTATGACGGTTTTAAAACTGGATGCTTCTGGAATTTGGGGCTAGAAGAAAGTAAGACTTTGTTAGTATCATCGTGTTAATGTATTGATGGTCGGGTTTTTCAAATCAACGTCTGTGTAGGCAAGATATAGAAGTGTATGTGAAAAGAAGAGCTGACAGAGAAAGACATGGGGGACTTGAGGAATTGTTTATGCTTTGAGTTCATATTACAATCTGTAGTGTCTCCCCGTAGCCTCAATCTGTGCTATGTGATACCACACTTGTTAATTTTGGAGAAATGTGAGTACAGATACTGGAGTGTTTTCGGTTTGTGGCATCATAGTACTTTAGAAACATCTACTGAGTCATTGTTATAAATAGTAATAAAACACTTCTGTCATAAATCTAAGTGCGTAGCAGGGAATGGGCCAAGTATCTCTCTTTTTTCACCTAAATACAGTATGGGAGAGATCTTTCCAAACATAATGACGTTGCTAATTCTCTTCTTCCATATCATTAACTCTTCCCCTACTGCATAAGGGTGAAGAGGGTGAAATTAGAGGCAGCAATCACAGCTTTTTGCCATCTAAAGGGTTTTGCTCTCCTAGAAAAGTCTTGAGGTGATAGTCACTGAAATGGCATGAATGTCCGTATATAGCAAAGGGATCAGAAACCTAGTTCACGCTAACTCTGGAAACCCAAAGCTGAGTATTACCAGCAGGAGGGAGTCCAAATTCAGATTCACGTATTTTTCAAAAATAAGTATGTACAGATGTAACTCAGCATGGGAGTAAGACATTGTTGTAAAGGTTGCTTCATAATATCAGTTTTAACAGGGACTTTACAGCTTAACATTTTAAACGTGTCATCAGTTTTGAAGTGTGGTTTATACATTGTTTTTCCATGCAGCCATGAAGAAATGCCCAGGTCTCTCCCTCTGGCCTCTTTTGTTTGATTGCTTGTATCATGGCTGTAACTACGCTGAGTGAACTCTTGACTTGGCATGTGGACACGATTGAAATCCCAGCCAAGTCTGGATTCAGTGTTGGGATCCTGGATTTTAGCGTGGATTTAGCTGTAATTGCACGCTCTACCATGATAAGTCAGTGAAAAGCTAAAACCAAAACTTCGAACAAGCAAAAGAAAAGTTACCTCGTATCTGACCTGTGATCAGAAGTCATGCTGAGAGGCTGTTCCATCTGTGTTGATTTTGTACCGAAAGACAAACAGTCCACAACAATTTTGCTTTGTTGAATTTCTCAGGCTTGTAGAGACTGTTTAACCAGATTAGGAAAAAATAGGAAATGTGGGATTCTTATTAGGCTGCCTTTGTTCTTTTTTTAAAACTTTATTTCCTTTGTCTCAGAGACAAAAAGTTGTTGTTACTCACCGGCAGAAATGTGCCAAACCTGAATAATTTGATGTGAATTTATGCAGTGTGTTGTGAGGTCTCAGCCTGCAGTTGTTGAATGTAGTGGCAAATACAGGCAAGGAAATCTTTCTGTGCTAGGGGGAAAGTATTGAAAGGAGAAAAGAGATGTGGAAAGAAAAATCCCTGGGTAACACGTTAATTACAAAAACAAATCTGCTTTCAAGGGTCAAGTATGAAAACTGCCTTGTCTGCCTCAGAATGATGGGAAAGGGTTATAATGGATGCTTATTAACCAAACCAAAGTTATTTTGCATTTGCAGGGTTGAACATTTATCAATGCATTTGTCATGTAATAGCTCATGTTTTGGTCCTGCTAACACATGCGTGCTCTCTCAAAGTTTTGCTATTAATTTTACTTTAGATGGATGGCTTTTTCTCCTGCCTCTGGCTCTCAACTTGTAATATAGTGTGTGGAGGCTTGATCGGTGACTAGGGTAAATGAGGTTTGGGGTAGAAGCGGGATTTGAACACAGACAGAATAGATGATTTCATTTCGGTCTGGAAATTCCAGTTATGTGTCATTATGGTAGACAATTAAAACTCATCATTTGAAACAAGAAGCTCATTTTTATTTTATTTTATTTTCACAGAAGAATGTATTAACATAATAAATGGATTGTATAATTGGAGGCCATTTGTAAAGAAAGAATCTTTGTGGTCAGATATGTGCCATTTACAGTTTGCATACACTTACCCACCTTCCCTTTTCTCATCACC
The DNA here is from genome assembly GCA_013399475.1 of Chauna torquata. Lineage (NCBI taxonomy): Eukaryota > Metazoa > Chordata > Aves > Anseriformes > Anhimidae > Chauna > Chauna torquata. Next base: position 970,074 of record VXAL01012824.1, read on the forward strand.
AGAATCCATCAAGTGTCCCTGGTTCATTCTTCTCAGTAGATTCCCAGTTTAAATTGAGAATCTTCCACAGAGATCCCACTATTGCAGGAAACAGTAGGCTGCACGGGTATGAAGAATGTTCCTTTAATCATGCTGAAGTATGTCTGCTGCCTCCAAGCACTGCTGCTTAGGGCACATGCAGATCTGGTTCTCATTGCTCTTTGCATACTAACGTCCCCTTTACCTACAATTGCATCTGGCATCTCAGGGTTTTGTTTTGCCTTGGGTTTTCTGAGGGGGTTGCTTTGTCTTATTTTCAGTTGTTGTGTAATGTTCTTCTGCACTGCTTTACAATTATTGATTTTCATTCCAACAACTGTATTCAGTGAAATAGATTTAATTTTTTGTGTATATTTTGCTGAAAGCTTTGGGATTCTTAACTAAGAGAGGTGCTATATAAATGTAAATTGTCCTTATTAATGAATATAGTGAAAGCATTAGCATGATCAATGCATTCTGTGAATGTTAAGTTAAAGACAGTAAAAAAAAAAAAAACTAGCAAAATCACACATTTCTTTGTAAATCAAGCATTTTTCTGTTTACTTATAATTAGACACAATTTTTCTGTAATGCAAATGCCATCCTAGAGGATGGCACAGCCTGCACAGCCACCTTGTGCAGCTGGGGAACTTGCAGGGTCTCTGCCGGAGAAGCTGTACGTTTCCTCAGCCTGCAGCAGAGGCTGGGCGATCTGTGGCCCATATGTTCCTGAAATGAGCGGTAAATCACATCTCTGAGTTTAGTTATCAAGGCTGTACCATGACAGTGCTAAGTTGCACCATGGCAGAGCCTAGGTGTCAGACCAAAGCCAAAAGAGCATATGTAAAACACTTTTATCACTTAAATGTCAGGCATGTCACATGTTGTAACCCTTTCTCACGTTTTGAATAAGCAATTTCCTCTTTTTTCCTCCCTTGAACGTGGTGCTGTCAAGTATATCCAAACACTTTGAGTACATCTCCGGAAAGGTTCTAGAGATATGCTCAACTTATTTGCTCAGCCCAGAACTATGAAACATTTAAAGTTTGATGCCAAACTCATTGCCAAGTATAATTCTTCATTTATTTATGTGTCTTATCTTGGGGAATTTCAAAGTGCTGGTCTGACAAAAATGAATACAGTTTTCCTTTGTTTAGCAAGAATACATTGAGCTGTATCTTGTTGCAGATTTAAAAAAAAGAAAGAAAGAAAGAAACCACTGTTTTATTGCATAGGAGTAGAGTCCAAAGCCCCAGTCTGTTCCAGCTTTCTGTTTTTGGAGATGCTATATCGGGTCCCACTGTGGAAGATCTTATCCCACTGTGGAAGACTCTGCAATGTTAATTGTTTAATCAAAAAATGTATCTTTCTTATTTCAGATTAAAAGTTTCCTCATGGAAAACTTGCATTCTTCCAGAGTGTTCGATCTAGCAAAATACAAACTTGAAAATGAGGAAGATAATCCCTCTGCACAACCTGAACTGTGCCCCTCACATCCCACCCTCAGAAGAGGGGCAAGACACACTGCGCGGTCTGCCCTTCCCTGGAAGGGATCAAAGACAAATACTGGCGTGTGTCTCCTGAGAAACTAAATGGCAAATGTAAGCTGTGTGTAAACTTGAGAGGAGAGTAAAAAGGGTCCAGAGTTTTTGAAACTTAGTAAACGGAGCGGGGTTTTTTTTTCCTAAATAGCAGACTAAATGCTTGGTTTGGGGGCAGGTATAGGTAGCTCCTGTCCTGTTCAAAGCAAGGCCTTAGGAATCTGGAGCTGCACAGAAAAGGCTTTATTCAGAAAGGGCAAGTTAGAGTTGTCCAGGTATGTCACTTGGCACTAAGCCAGACACTGAAGTTTTCATTTTGTCAGTACAACGTCCTGTGGTCTTTGCCTACTGTCCACCTACAACACCTTTTATCAACTGAATAGAAAAAAGCAATCCACTGCTGTAGGGGTGGGTGGTCTTCTACTCAGGAATGGTTACTCGTTAAGGTGGATGTTGTGGAGGCAAGGTAGAAATGGAACGAGGCTCTGCAATGTTGAAGTATGCTTTGCTGCTCTACCTTATGTTACAGCAGAAAGAGAATTATGGTTGTGCATTGAAATATTTTTATTTACAGTCATGTGCTCTCTTACCACCTAGTCTCTTGATCAACCTCCTTTACTTTGTGTCCTGAAATCATCTACAGTGCTTCACTGACCTATGCCATCCTACTACACCCCCTGAGACTCTTCTCTGATTGCATTCTGTGCAGTTTGTTTTTTCTGAAACTTACCAGCGGGCCTTCTGAACCTTTGGTGGCGATGCCCTGGTTGTTCCTCATAAAGCTGAAAACAGTAGCTTTATGTTTGGCAACTTACTGTCCTCCCTGGTTGATAGATTTCTGACAACAGTTACATTCAAACTGGCATTGGCAAGTACGGCAGAGGTTCAGTGGTTCGTGTGGGTACTCAGTAGAGCAGTCCTGCTCACCGAAACAGGGCAGTCCAGAAATCCTCCAAGACTCCAGTTCCACAACAGCAGAGGTTGTGCCATTGGAGTTATGCTTGTAGTGTTTTGTGCACCTGATACTATTTTGGTTTCCTTCCTTGGAAAAGATGGGTGGCTACTGCATACTCATTATGCTAACTAGAGAAAATACTGAGTACCTAGACTGCTTGGGACACTTTTAAATGAGGCTTGGTTTATTTCCCACCTATATGGGAAGAATAAAAATGTATTGGTGGCATTCAAGAAAAACTACTTTCCAGACAGAGTTCGAAGTGCTCTTTCCCAGGAACCCCTCATCCAAATCCTTCCAACTTTGGGATCCCAGCCCTATTGCTCACTTCTTATGGACACCCCAGATTTCATGGAACTCAGGTGACCCTGAGCATTTTAGAGCATGTCTAAACAGAAGGACGTTGTCAAACTTTAACCAGAGCAGAGCTGCTGCTGCTGTGTAGTGTGTGCATGCTTGTTCGAGGCCATGCATTCTTCTGCAGTAATAAATTCTGTCAGGAATAGTCACAAATCTGCCTACATGCATCCTGCCTGCTAGGGTTTGCATTTGGATCACCTCACTTATTGACAGATGTGTAAAATTTTATATACTGCACTCCCACAACTCCCTTGTGACTGTCCTGCTGCAGATGCTGGTGAGCCTGAGCTTTGGCAGCTGTGTTAAGCATTCATATGCATTCAGGTTTTTTTTTTTCCCTTCCAGCCCTGTCTTTTCTTATGTGATATATTATTGCATGGAATTATTTTACATTAATTCTGCCTATTTATTGGTAATGTCCCATTCTTTCTGTTGCTTGGATGCAAATGCAAAGATAGGTCCCTGGAGAAAGAGCAGGTCTGTTACTGGAAGATGAGACCATACCAGAGGATACAGAGTGAAATGCAGATGGTGTTGTCAGCCTCTTAAATGTACAAATAAAAACAAAATGAGATCGTCCATGCAGCTGGAATGAAATCATATGGCCTTGCATGTGTTCCTGCCATAGCATATTTACTAGTGTGAGCAGGGGATGGTAAATTCTGCCTTATGCCGGATGTTGTTTGACCAAAAGCTCATACTTGCTCCTTTAATCAACAGTAGAATAATGTGTGTATGTATTAGCTTTTCTCTGCACTTTTTTTATTTTTTTTAACAAAATGCCATTTAATTTTAAATGCTAATATGTGTCTGGTTAATGAAAAAGTCAGAATTGGCTATAAGGTTGGTAAGCTCCAAGGAAGAGAGAGGAAGATCATTACACTTCTGCTCGTAGATAGCTATTTGTGAACCAGCTGATAATGTGCAAAATTAAGATTTCGTAAGTGGCATTTTAAATGAATGGTTAATGGCTGAAGATTAATTAAACAGTCAGAGTTGTTCGAAAGAGAAGCTGTTAAAATCTTGTTTATAGGCCAGGCACTTGCATACTTACATAGTGCAAACCCTAATGGCATGTGCTATTTCCATTTAGCAGGCAAGTGGTGTAACTAGGATATTTTTTTGGACAAGGAAATGTACCTTACTGGATATACAGTATGGATGGATGGATGTAGCATTGTGTACTGTTTTTCTCCTCCTGATTAATAGTTGTCTGGTAGCAGTACAGGCAGTGAAATGCAAAATCCTCTGGGATTTTGGTAATCCTAAATAAAATTGCAAAATCTTATTTTAATTAAAGTCTAAGGGACGTAGTTAAATGTGATGTTGTTCTATTTTCCCACTACTCTCCAATAGCCTGTTCTACTTCATATACTTTGGAGTTTTCGAAGTGCCCAGCTTTTCATTGCTCCAGGTTGTCTTCTGTCAGAATGAGTCTCCTCAGCCCCATCACTAGCCTTGCAGAATTGCTCTAGCTAAGGAAAAAAAAGGTATATTTTCAGTCACATTTATTCTGTACTGCGGTTCGGGTTAAACGATGAATGTTAACGTGGTCCCATTTCCCTGACTGAAGAGAAACAACAAGCAGAAGGTCTGTATGTTGCTCACGATTGTGAGGCTTGTTCTTCCATTGAGTTGTGTTCCAAGAAACTGGAACACAGTATGTTTCGTATGTTTTCCCCGTCTCAGCCCAGTTCCCAACTGCTTTTGTTAACACTCTGCTGGTTTTCCCCCAGCTACCTGACATAGTCGTTTTTGCTTACCGTCTTCTAGCTTCTGGATATGCAAGAATTTCCAGAGAAAGCCCTGATGACTTAGCCTTGTGCAAGCTTTGCTGTGTAGCCCAGTGTGAAGTGAAAGTACATTGCTGACCTCAGGGAACTCACACTCAGTCCAGAACTGTGAGTTTCAAAAAATCCTCTCCTAAGGTTTTTTTTTTTCTTTTTCTTTTTTTGTTTTTCTTTTGAGCTACGAGTTAAGTGGAAGAAAAAGATTCTTTCGTTGCAGAGATAATCTTCATTTAGTTAAAATGATTAATAGTTGAGGGTATGGGATTTAGTCTGTGCATACTAAGACTATGTCTATTTTTGGAACCTCTTTTGGAAGAGATTGAGCCTGCGGAGCACACACCAGCTTGAGTGTGGGAGCATCCAGACATTCGGACTCCAGGTGATGGCATGGGCTCACAGCAACATCTAACCTGACTTTTCACTTTGTTGAGATAAATTACTGGCTTCTGGTCAAACTATTTTTTAAGACTAGTGAAAGTTTAATGGGAGGCAAAGAATCATTTCCCAGAAATCCTAAAGAAACAGACAAATGGTTAATTTTGGGGGGGTGCGGGACATCACTAGACTGCTTCCAAATGCTGAGTAGTTCTAGTTAAGAAAGCAGTGATATCTGTCTAATAAGGATGGAAAAGGAGCTCTTAGGTGTGACAGGGAAAATGGACGTTGACTAGAGCCATGAGAAGAGGTTGTCACGGAGTCTTCACTTCTGTTTGAAGTTATCCAAGGCCAGTGAGACCTGTGCTGACTGGTTCCTCTGAGCTGCAAGTAAAGTAGTCCCCCAGCCCTTTTCTCCTCATTAAATGTGGCAAGGAGTGTAACTGAGTCCTCAGAGTCTTCAAGTGATGTCCCACAATTTCTCATATGTAAGCAGTCAATAGGTTTTGTCATCAATTCACCCAGAAACACTCCTACACCTATGCAGATGACTGCAGCACAGGGAACCACGGGGGACACATCAGACCCACCAGCATTGCCAAGTTACACAGCCACCAGGAGCAGTGCAGTAACTCCAGGGCTTTCCAGCATGACTGCTCAGGTCCAGGCAAAGTACTTAGATCTGTATGGTGCTCACATAGCTGAACTCTGTAATGAAAACCTTACAGTGGAAACTGCAGTGGTCTGTAAGCATCCATAAAGATGTAGGGAGTTCTTACCATTTTCTGAGCATTTATACACTGATTTTCCTGCAGTCCCAGTTTAGTTGGGGTTTACACTGGCAGATCTTTAAGATTTTTCTGCTAATATTAATTGTTTCAAGTAAGTGACTTAGCTCTCAACATAAGTTATAAAGGATGTGACAGGGCCATGGATCTGACCTCAGAATGAGTCAATGGGAACCTGCTTGTGGAGAGTTCAAGCATCTAATAGCAGGATAAACCAACTGCTCCTAAACAGAGTCCAGGACCTTGCTCCCTGCTTGTGTCAACATGCTACTGGTGAAAGGATTTAGTAAGCAGTGTTGCTGGCAGCAAGTATAGACAGAAGCATGAACCAGATCTTTCAGTCAGCAGAAAACTAAGAATTGATGTTGTTTGAAAAGCTGAAAATCACTCAATATTGTGCTAGCAAAAATATTGGGAGGACTAAAGAGATGTGATGGAAATGGCTTAATAGGCAACAGGATGCAGAATAAAAAGAGAATAATTGTGATTATTGTCTGACAGCTGCGCAGAGCATACAGTCCATGACAATCCCTAAAACGTGCGATTTTTCAATCTATGATCACAAAAAAGTCCAGGGGTAGAGACAGTAATCCAAGGGGTAAGAGCAAGCCAAGAAATAGTTTTTATCAGCTCAAGCCTTCTAATGTAGTTAGGCTGGTACATACTCTGCACGTCTATGCAGAGTCCTTAGATCCCGGAGAGGAGACCTGGTACCATATGGAGCTCACACGTATGGTGGCTGACGAGCAATTTCTCTGGCAGGCCATGCAGCTGCAGATCATTTGTTGACATTGATCAACGTATCTGTATTAATTCTAGGATGGTCTAAGAGAATTGTGACTATTTTGTGGAGAGTGATGTTAGACTGTCATAGAAAATGAAACAAGTAACTTGTCTTAAACTGTACCGTGTCCTGCATCTGAGAGAAGGTGAGGTCTTCCATTAGGACAGAGGGACGTGAGAAAATGATGTTGCTTCGGATAACAAAAGATTACTGGTGTGGTTATCACTAACTTGTCCTTGATGTCCAGAGGCCATTTTTTAGAAAGCAGTGGAGAGTGATTGCATGAAAGATTTTATACTCTTCAGTTGCCTGCCTTCATTTTTTTTTTAATCAAATCAAACTGAAGCAGAGAAAACCAAAAAAAAAACTTACGATAAAGATGATGATGTGAGAGGATTGAGCATGAAATACGTTTCGAAAGTGCTAAAAATTGAATAGATTTAACATACTTACAGAGCAATAAATGTCCTCCTGATTTATTTTCCCCCTTGTTGTTTCTGTCCAGTTCCTTCTGTGGCAGTCGGTCAGTGTGACATTCCGCTGATGTCACGCTCCTCTGAATCTACACTGGGAGATTGCTAGCCCCTTCCCTCCAGTGACTTGGCAGCAGTGAGGAGAAACAAGAAAGAGCCAGTTAGTGTTTTAACATTTCAAACAACGTCTTCTCATTTAGTCTCTGATGACCCATATTTATGGTTTAATTTCTTCATTCCCTTAAAGTTTTAATCTTAAATAATTTTTTCAGCCTAATAGTATCTTAGGGGCATTTTCTCTGAAACCACTATTAACTAGAAAAGGTCCTTCAGCCCTGGAGTTTATCTGTTGTAAACACTTCTGCCCTTAGGCTTTGATGTCTACTTAGTCCTGGATATGGTTATTACCTTGTAAATGGGAATCTACTGCGAATGATCATTATGGTATTTACATAAAACACATGGAAAACAATTTTTGTGAGACTGGCCTATAAGTTAAAGCATGAGACATGTTGCCAGTACAACTGTTGTGCACAGTCTGGCAATTGAAAAGTAAGCAACAACGCACCTTCAGAGAGATGAAAACAGGTTTAAAATATGTTCTGTCATGGGGGGAGGGAGGGTGCAGCTATTTTCTGTGTCAGAGTTGACATAATGCTCAGTTGGCTGAAAGACTGCTTTAATTGAGCACTTGTGTGCCCTAAGTGCGCTGCTAGCCAGGGGACCTGGATTGCTTCTGCGCTGCTCTCAGGTAATGATAGAGGAGACCTTCCGCCGCTCGTCCCTGCTTCGCAGGTCAGCAGACACTTTCGCAGCACAGCAGCGGGGTGCGAGCTGGTGGAGGAGCGTTAGGGAGCGGCATCAAAACAGCAATAAACCTGTTTCTAATTGTTATGGATTGTTAGTACACAAATTATGAGCAAACAGTCTGCAATCCTTCACCTAAATAAGGTGCTATTTTCTTCCTTTGACATTTTCTGCTGTCCCTCATTTGAAAAAAAGCAGGAGGCGGTTATTTTGTGCCGCCGTATACAATGGCAATGTTTAAGCTTCTGCGGATTCAGAGAGGGAGACTAAGAGGACCGGGGGGAAGGGATTGATCTTTTCCTCCTTTTCTCTGTAAATACCACTGTCTGCATCAGTGTTGATGCTTTGACCTCTTTGCTACAGAGCTTGAAAAGTCTCTTGCACTTAGTGACATGTTCTGGCTCCGGAACTGAACAGGCAGAAGTCTAATTCTCCTTCTTTGAGCGCTGCTGCAAATAGATTATCAATCTAAATATGATAAGTGCTTGAGTATTCCTCCCCAAATTTACACTCATTAGCCTAAGTACTGGTATTTTTTACATGTCTGTGTGGCTTCAGAAATGATTAACAGTATTCCTTCGTACCTTTTAGCCTTTTATCTGCACTCTGCCCACTATCTCATTACTATTAGCTATGGCAAATACACCACATGGCTGAGCAGCTTCATTGTTCTGGTGTTTTTCTTTTACAGACCGCGGTGCATAGATACATGTTAATTTCCCTTTTGTGTTAAAACCTGCCTCTGACGAGTAAGATTACCAGTATTCAGTCTTTGGCCAGTAAAAATACTGAGGTCTAATATCTTCTGAATGCTTTGTCTCAGTTCAGGTTTCTAGTAGTGCAGTGCATTTGTAGCAGAGGTCTGTTTTTCTGAAATGCCCGTGGAACCTCAAATTACTGTCCCCTAACTTTAGGAAAATGATTTTAGCATGTTTTCTAGGTGTTTTCTTTATTCCTGGGGTTGAGAAATGATGTGTATAGACACCTGCTCTTACAAGTGGGTGTAAATTGAAAATCATGCCAAGAAAAATGCTGTTTTTCAGAAAAGTTATAAAATATGCATTGTTTAGCATGTGACATAAGCGAAAGAGGTTATGTAAGGGCTTTCATTTGGGATGAAGCCACTCACTTTCGTGGGTCTGTAGCTTCTCTCCTAGCAGTACTTCGTGCTTACATCTAAGAAGCATTGTATGAACTACTGGTTTCCCCGTCAACTTTGAAAGATCTCTAGGAAGCTCTGGGCACTGAGTCAGCACAGTTTCGTTCCACTTTTACACCAGAACCATGGTTGTGCTCAAGTTAACAGCAGTGGATCCCAAGAGCTAAGAAAACATATTTCTTTAAAATGGGTCAGGAAACAGCTGATTGATTTATAGGTAACAAATGTGGGTTTGTGTTTACTGGGAAGAAATGTGACTATCTGCATGTGTGTTTACGTACATACATACAGAAATTTGGTGGTGCATGCTTCATTGCTATAACTGTGGGAAGTAACACGTGGTAGTCACTGTATATGATAGGATAGCAGCAGTTGCCACAGTACATAAAAGGATACAATAACAGATGAAATCATTAATGCTTTCATATTGTATCCTGTCTTATTTCCAAGAAGATAGCATGCCTGGTACTTAATGGGGCATATCTTTGAAAAAATCAGCAGGTATGATGTTCTGGAAAACATGAAAATCTGCAACCTTGTATCAGAGGCCAAAGCAATATTTTGGATCTGACATTTTTAAAAAGTACAAATTGTGTCATTGTCACTGTTATATAAGATAGAAATTGTAAATTTATGTTCCACGATCTGAAAAGCAAATGATAGCATGCGAATTTGCATCTGCTATTCAGAAAGAAGACTGATGTGCAAGTCTTCTTTCCATCAAAGTGGCAAAATTTCTGTTGATTGAGGTGGGAAATCAGAACTGATTCCCATGCCTGGTTCTCCCTGAAAGAATGATGAAGTGATGTTTTCTGTTTTATACTTATTAGTTTCACAGCCAGATTACTGTAACTTGAGCTTTTTTGCCATACTTCTGCATGACTGTTTTTGTTAACCGCTTTTATTACCTTTTAGCCTGTTCTTTGCATCATGCTATTGACAAAATGAGTTTTACATTTTTTACCCCAAAGTTTAGAGCATAGAATACAGAAGAAATCCATACAAAAAAAAGTCTGAAACATTAATTGGACTAGACTACAGCATTTAAAGTAACCTATTCTATTGTCCATTTACCTCCCACGTGAAATGAAAACTCTATTTTGATCTGAACTGTCACAGATAATTTCTGCACATAAAACACATCCAGAGACAGCTTTCAAATGGAGTTGTCACTTCTTATTTAGCAGGCTGGGGACTCTCTATTGTTGTCAAACCCTCTTTGCAAAAGCATCACTAACACACTGATGTGCATGGTTGTATGTAAGAGGAGGAAGGGTTGCACAGCCCCCATGAAACAAAAAATTGTATCTAGGTGCTGGAATCCTCTGCAGCTGAACTTACCTACAGCTTAGGAGAAAATCTTTTTATGCTACTTTTAAGCAGATCTTCAAACCACATGCTGGTGTGGGGAGGTTTTGTTTTTTTAGTATAGCGAGGTTTCAGTGTGAATAGTTACGATTAACATTTAAAAGCTAGTAACCAACATTGTTATTTTCCCTGACCTCTATGGGACCAGAAGTTTGGCTCTAATCTCTTCACAAATTTCAGAAATTCTTAAGCAAGTGCACTGGGAGTATCTCTGACTCTGAGTATAGAACGGCTGCCTTAGAGCGTATTGCAGCTAGGATACTGAGGCAGGGCTGTAGGGCACTTTTTTCCATACTGCTGTTCTGTTGGTGGCCAGTGTGGCCATCTGATGGGGCTGGCTGGAAGATCCAGCTATGCCATCGTAGATGAGGACAGCTTAGAAGTTGAGAAATACCATTATTTAGACTTTCTATTCTTAAAACATTGTTTGCCCTGAAACATGATGGATTTTCATTAAAGAAATTTGCCTCCTGGCCTCAGTTGTATTCTCGTAAGTTTATGCTATTGGAACATGCGGTTAAGTAGCAGTAATGTAAGACTTTTATTTCCCTCTCAAGATTGCAAAATACTGGTCCTGCACGAGGATTAAGGGTGAAGAATTTGGTTAGTGTGATGAGTTGTCCTTTATTGCTGTCTCCACAACTGCTCTACGCAGCATTGAACAGCTTGCACCACTCTTTTCATTGTGGTAAAACACAAGCTGGCAGAGTGCTCTTCCAACCTAATCCTGCAGCCACAACATAGATGGAGTGAGTATCTGCTGAACTATCTGATGGTCATGACTTTGTCAAATCCAGACGTATGTTTGGGAGTGAAACACAGATGAGACCTGAGACCCAGGGTCTCATATTTTCTCCATCTGCCTGAGTCCTGTAGGTGTCTTCCCTCCTGCAACTCAGGGTGCTGAGGAGTGGGACTGGAGGGAGAGAGGTCTTCTTTGGCAGTGTGGAATCTGCAGAAATGCGAAACTAAAAGCTAGAGCCCAAAGGTAGTTGGTCAAATCCAAGTGCCTGCTTTAAGGACTGTGTCTTTTGTAATGAAGTGAGATACAGGCTGGAAATCATGTTCTGATTTCTAAGCTGCATGCTAGCAGATCTGAGGGGTCCGTGTTCAGTGTACCTCAAACCCTCTCCTGGTGAGGGACATGATGGTGAGAGAGTTTCTCTGTTCCTGCTTTTGCCTGTAAATGTATTGTATTCATGAATCAATTTTAAATGCTATCCCATAGGGAGCAGTGAATTAGATGGAAAAAGGGTAATTTTGTATATTAATGGACAATATGCTTGAATGTAGAGAAATGAGGGAAAGAAAAATCTTATGGTCACTGTGGTTAAGTCGGTGATAATTCACCTCTACGGGGATTTCAAACCCTGGCCATTACAGGAAAAATACAGCAGGTATAAGCGATCTCTCCTCCTTCTGCTCCCAAATCTTGGTGCGCCAGCTTGTTTGCCTCTCTCCAGGTGGGACAGGTGTACAGAGCTGGGCTGGATACAACATATCCAGCTCCCTCTTGATCCAGGAATAGCAGCTGTGATCCACTTCTGGGCTCAGGTGATGTGCTTATAGAGCTGAGGACTGGAGAAGTGGATGGACGTTTTTCCTGCGCTGGAAACACCAACTCTGGAGGCTGCATTCTCACAGGTATTCTGTATGTACTTCTTGCAGTTACCTGGCACCAAAGTTGCTTTGTCCATTTGTCTGGTAGCTCTATCAGGTTGTTAGTTCTTTTACATCAAAACACTAGTATACTGTTTACAGTGACTTTTAACAGCAGTGAGACTAGAAAACTAAAATTGTCTTTGCAGCCTGTATAGGTGGGATATGTCTACCACCTTCCTAAAATACTAAGTATCACTGTCAGGCATCCTGCTGACCAGTGTTGTTTCTGTATTATCTTGTGTTGCCCGACTTCCCTTTAGTGAGTCCATCATCTTTCTGTGTGTGGGAACAGGGCTTTCTTTTTGTTTTGCATCTGTGCAGGGCCTGTTGCACGGAGAGCCCTGTCTCTGACTGGGGTATTGCACTGGTGGTTTGTCCGCAAGTATTGCAGGGGCGGTCTTGACAGATTTGAGGCCATCTCAAAACTATGTGGAGATAAGGATGATACCTGTCAGAAACTGGAACGAGGTCACTCCACTCTACAGTGTTTAGCCTGGCCCTCACTGCAGATTTTGGGAAGGTCTTGTACCCTCATGTGTTTGCCTGACCTTTTAGAGGCACTCGTATGCCTGTTCCTCCCCTGTGCTCCAAACCAGCTAGCTAAAGGCATGCTCCAATCCAAAGGTGACGTGCTTAGGTTAATGTTGATGTATCCTGCTGAGAGCACAGTACCATCCAAAAGAACTTCAAAGCCTGCTTTTCTGCAGTTCTGCCTTCAAAACACTATGCAAACATGTCCTGCAGCAACGCCAATTACTGACTCCTGGGAATATACCTCAGCCATGGTCACGCCTGCATTTCAAAGGCAATATATGGGGCCATTATGTGAGCAAATACAGTGCATGTCAGTGAAAATCCATTGATGATGATGAATTCTGGTTGCTGTTGACTGCAGCCAGATACAGGATGGTGAGTAAGGGGTAAAACGTTAGCCTTTGAGCTCTGTTTTTTTTTTTCTTTCTGTAAACGGATCAGGGTTTCATATGAGCTCAATAAAAATAATTTTAAAAAAAAGTTAAAAAAAAAAAGCTGGAGATAAGTCTCAGGGAAGAGACAGGGAAACAAGGAGGCAAGGAAAGCAAAAAGAATAACTAGAAAAAAAAAATCCCTTGGGGGGGGGGAAATCAAATGAAAAGATTTTTAAAAGGGAAGAAATTAAGAAACAGTAAGAAAAAAGATTTTTAAAGATGAACAGTGCCAGGAGCTTCTTTGCAGAAGGTTTGTGTAGAGAAGAGTTAATTCAGGTTTGAAAAAGTTATAGGGAAGGCTGAATTGTTTGATTATTTTGAGACCTTCGAGGAGAAACATACAGAAAAGCTGTAGAGGAAAGCACGCTGCTAGAATTGTTCTTGATTTGCTGTAGGGTGTGTTTGTGTTTGAAAATACTGTCCCGACGTTATTGTTTTAGTGTCCTGATTTTGATTGTTAAATTGGGTTAACCTGGATGAATCTGAAACATTTCAAGATTTTTGTAATCTCTTCATTTTTGTAAGTAACTTCTGTTCGCATAATGTGATACTGCTGATGTGCCTCTTCCAGTAAAAATTTAGAATTCCAGAGACGTGTTGTCTTAGATCAAGGTGTAATAAAGTTCCCCTTCGTTATTACAAATACCCTTTTGTGACAATACAGGCAGTTTCAGCTCCTCTCATTTCCATAAATTGGTGTGGATGTGATATTTTGTATACTCACAGTGGAAACAGCGCTAGAACCAGGACACGTATCAAATTGCAGAATGTGGATGGGTGGCGTTTTCTGTACATGCTCCCCTGGCTGATGATTCCAGAAAATGAGTATCCCTTGTTAACATACACATCACTGACTGCGGTGAGCAGCGGGCTCCCGTTGTACTCAAAGCAGCCCCTCAGCCGGGTGCTCGGGAGCTGCAGGCGGGCTCCGGCCCTGCCTGGCCCTGCAGCACCTCCCTGGTGAGAGGAACCTTTGCCAGGAGCCTCGAGAGCGTATTGCAGGGGTGACCCGAGGCCGTGTCCTCAGCATCGACAAGGGGTTGTTTTATGTATTGATTATGTTACAGAATAGAGGCAATGGAAGAAGAGCTTTCTTTCCTTGGTCTTGACTCAGAATGCATTTACCGTTAACCACTGCTGTCTCCCCCTCCTCTCCCAGACCTCTGCTTTAGTATTCACTTGTCAGCTTGGGCCATGTTCCCCAGGGTGAGTTTTCTCCTCGTTTTATAATTGAGGAACAGGACCTCCAGCTTTTTCTGTGAGTTGCCACCAAAACTGATATTATAGCCGGGCCAGCAGCAAGGATGGCAACACACAATAGTAACCATCCCACATGAGATTTAGATTAATTGCTGTTCGTTTGGTTCTCGTAATGCTTCAGCAGCATGATCTGATTTGCTGTATTCACATAATCCATTGTTAATTGTCTGACTTAGGAAACTAGGTTCTTCTGTAGTGGGTGGAGAGATGGGCTCCCCTGCATTCAGAGCCGAGCCTCACTTTCTCAGGCTGCAGCTATTTTACTTCATTCATCTGTTTTTTACTTTCAATGTGATTTATTTTTTCAAGCATTCTGGCATGAGGATTTGGGACAACAGCAATGCTTCTATGAGAAATGTTACCGTTGAGGCTTATTTAAGCATAGGAGGAACTAAACAGTAGTCACTGGCTGCAGACCTCCAGCTTTGGTGGTGACAGAGGAGAGGAGGAGTGGGTGTTCGGCAGCATGCACAGCCTGTCTCCTCCTCCCATCCGAGGAAGCTGCTGCTGTCACTGCCAGAGGCTGCTTTTTGTGCTTGTAAGGGACAGCTGTTGCACCCACATGGCTCCCGTCGGTGGTGGCAGCAACAGGAATAGGATCCATGTTCTTAGCTCTCTCCTTCGCCCCAGGAGCGCAGGAGAGCAGGCAGGAGCGGCTCTCTGGGGAGGCAGGGTTGTTTCTGGGGCTTGTGGAAGAAAGCAGGGGTAGCGAGTTGCACAGAGGCGGGGGGCTGCCTCCCTCCATCCCCGTGCATGGGAGGTGCAGCAGCTCTGTGCCCCCTACATCCCCAGTCCCTGGCCTTTACTAATGGTCTTCCCCCACCTTAAAACTTCTGGTTCTTTCCTGCCCTCCTCCCTTTTTTTCCTCCACAGTCTATTGAAATCTTGGCTGCCTCCCCCGGGACTTGCTCTGCCGTTGCTGAATTGCGTTTTACCACCCCACAAATGAGAACAAAATAAACTGCTTTATCCTCCATCATTTGGGCAGCAAAATGCAATTTGCTGGTGTTGCTGCAGATCTTTGAGCCAGCTCAGGTCTGGAGACTTTTATCACTTTGCAGTCTAATCTGCTGAATACCTCTTGCATTGGAAGAAAATGTTTTGTTTTTTTTTTTAAGACAAAAAAAAGCTGTGTATTTATGCATGCACAAGTCCACAATGATATACACGTCCTCATATATCTCTATATGTATGTACGTACATCTATATAAATAAAAAATACATATAACACTTTGAAAGTCCACACCTAACTTGCTAATGTCAGCTATGGTTGATAGACAGCTAAGTCAGACTCTTTTTATAGTCCATTTCTAAAATGAAACCATAAATTTTAAAGCTAGGCTTCATCATTGCAGAGAAAAAAGCTTTTCCAGTCTATTGATGAAATATAACATTTGATAGGATTTATGAGGCCCAGATTCGGGAGGATCATTTGCAGAGCACTTAAAGCTGCTTTTTCCTGCCCTTTGCCTTCCCTCCTCCCAAATACACATACCAAAAAAAATCCATTAGTAATGAAAAATTATTAAGGAAGATTTTTCTTGATTCCATACAAATGTCAATTTGAGAAAGAAAAAGAGAAAGAAAACAGTTGCAGGACTTGTTTCAGTGGAGAGATCTAAGTAGAGCCGGGCTGATTATACAGGAGGAATACTAACTTCTGCTAATAAATACAGAGTGTGATTATTTACTATAATGCAGTCATCAGTAATGTGAGTATACGTATTTTCAATAGCACTAGATGGATTTTATTTTTTGATCACGTAAAGAGATACTCACAAACCAGTCACATAAAGTTAAAAATAAAAATGATACCCAGCTTCTCGGTATCTTGATAAAGTTTCCTTCTGTCTTGTATTACCAGAGTGATAATTTCAGAAGAAAAACATCTTCTGTAACTTGTGATCACAGTATCTGTCAAATGGTAGGAAATGAAGAAAACTGCCAGACAGTGTCAGATTTATTAACAGCTCTAAGAAAACCAAAATTAATGCATTTTCTCATCTTTGATGGGTTGAAATGTCCATGTGCTGTACTTATCTTAATGGACAAGTGAAGGAAGTAGCACTCATCAATTAAGTCTCTCATTAAGCTGACTACAGCTTAATCTGGAGCACATGCAGGAGTGCTGTGTGCTTACCAGGATGTGCCCCAGAGGTGGTTGCGGTGGTTGTTGGGGAGCACTCACGCCTCGGGCGGCCGGGAGCACCCCAGCTTTGTGCTGCCTTCAGGACCGGGAAGCCGGACTCTGTCCCAGGGAGCAGGCAGACCTGTGAGGCGTGCGGGGGGCCACTCACACAACCCCCCACTGCTCCGCTTACAGCGGGAGTCATTGGCCTGACTTCCACTGGAAAGCTGTGTTTCTGCCTGTTAATAACCAGCCTTCAACCATTTGGGTTGAAAGCGCCTATGTAGGAGGTGTGCTGAAGCTGAATTTCTATGGAACACGATGACAGCTGTTTTGGGGGGCCGGGAGGGAGGAGACAAGAGGTTGTTTTGTCTGTGTAAAAAGTAAAAATGAGAAGCTGTAGTCTTTCTATACTCTGAAACAGGGGCTTTATATTTAGGAAGGGAACACAGCCCGGTCTTATACCAGACTGTGCCTTTTGCCACCCCTTGAACGTTGACAATTTGACTAAATTATGAGATTTAGAGTACTTCCCACACACATGATGGAAACTTGGCTGCTGACTTCACCAAAAGTGCTAGTCCTGAGCTGCCAGAGCCTGGATGTGCTTTTCCAGCAGTAGGTTCTCCTGGCTGCAGGGACCAGAGAGGTTCCCAGGGCAGCTGTGAACAATGAGGTGACCTGGGTATGATCGCCTTGCTGTTATGACCCACCTTCCAGGGAGGGAAAGGGTGAGCTGAGGTGAATGCAAAATCCTAAGAAATGCCATGGAGGGGTAGGACAGGAGTAGGGATAGAGAAAAGGCAGGGCTCCATTTTAATTTATCATTCTTGAACATAATTACTGAAAAAGAAACAGTTCTTTAGCTTCCATCTTCAACACCTGAAAATCTGCCCCCAGGTCTCCAAGTGGAAAAGTGGGAGTCCTTTCAGAGGTGCAGTGCTGCTGCAGCCATAATAGGAAGGAGCAAGCGAAGCTGTGCATGTCTGGAAGTCCAAGAGCTTCCATAGGCTGCGTAACAAAGTAATAAAGTTACACTACTAATTTAGGCCCTTGAGTGCAGAAATATTTCTCCAAAATACAGTTCAGCTTGTAAAATGTTTAATTCTGTTGATGTGTAGCTTGTGATGAAAGCTAGCTGAAGAGAACGTGCGCTCCCCAGTCTTCACAAGCATGAGCGAAAGAGCTGCCTTGTGCGGAGCCAGCTGCATGGGGGAGAGGTGCCCGAGGAGGGGAGGGAGGTGCTGCTAGGGTAGGCAGGGTGGCCTTGAAGGCAGCAGAACTTCGCAAAATCCATCAACTGCTTCGGCATCTGGCAGGGTTTCTGTTGAGCAATAACCACAAGCTAAATTTGCCATTTATAATTCCTGAGAGAAGCTAGTGGTAACTGTTGTTTTGACTTTTGTGCATGTTCCTGTGAAACTGCTCAGATCTCAGTTAGCAGTTGGAAATACTGTCCTATCAGAGAGCTACAATGAATTTTACTTCAGGGTTCTCCCCGTGATAAGATTGTTATAAAAATTTTTAGCCCCCTTGCACTACTACAGTGTAGAAAATATAATTAAGAATGTTCCTCTTGCACATCTGTTCAATGCTTCATGCTAGTATGTATTCAGAACAAGTGTACTTTGGATTGTAACATTGGAGTTAGGATGTTCCAAAGAGTGCACATGGGTTATACTCCCCTCTGTGAGAAGCTTCGTGTGTTGTAAGAGTTCTAGCATGCTGAATGGTGCTTTTATTCTGCTGTGTCTTGCGCTTATGGCTAGTAAAATACACGAGAAATAATGTAGTTTATCTTTGCTTTTCTGTAGCTTGTAGTTAGAACGTTAAATGTTTTCCTTATAAGGCTTCCATGCTTCACCTTGCATGTGCCAGTGGCTTAATAAGAACATCTGCTGTCTTTCTGTAGCAAATCCGATGATTTTTCTGTGCACGTATATTCAGTTGTACATATAAATAGAATCCAGGCACTGTTAGATGCGTATGAAAGCGTACGTCAAATCGAAATGGTAACATATGAGGTTTTCTGCAGTTCATTTATGAAGTATCAAGTTAAAAATGAAGCTGTGAAGTAGCCAGAAAACTTTTTATTTCTGCAGCCAAAGGCATATGCTTGTACAGCCCAACCTAATTAGATCTCTGAGATATTCTTAGAATGGTCAGTGTTTCATGTGTTGTATCATTGTCTGAGAGTTGCTTTTTCATTATAGTTGGGCTTTTACACAGCAGAATGTAGGAGAGCATTGCTCCAGATGTCTGGCTCCTTTTACTGATTTTGTTGCTGTCTACAGGAAAATTTGAATTTTAGCTCTACAGTGTAAATTCCCTTTGAATCTTTGGATGCCCTTAAACAGTGCAGTATTGGAGTATGTGTAAAAGTCTACAAAGTATGGTGATTGGAGTGGCTAGTTTAAGAGGAGCTATAAAACATTTACAGCTGGAGAGCATTCTTGAGGTAAGCTCAAAATACAGTCCAAATTGTCAGCACACTGTTTAGGAAAAACACAAGAAACGAATCATCTTTAATGTGCTTTGCTTCCTTTAATGTGCATAAGGATAGTATAAATGGAAGCTAATCAGTTTTCAAGAGTTTGTGTAAAATTGTCCCTGGGTTTTGCTCCCATACTTCGGCCTTTGTGAATAAATGCATCACGCTGGATTGTTACTCTAAGTATACCTGTGTGTATTTCTGTGGACATAACACTGTCTGTATTTCAGTAAGTATTGTGTATCTGTCCATTAATATTTATATGTAGCTGAGAGCTTTGGTTCTGGCAATTTTTAATAAACATTGATGGTGTTACTAGTTTATACAGAACATTCAATATGCTCCATCAAAATGGCAGCTCTAATTAGGTTCCTTGAATTAGCTAATGGATTTTGAGAAAGATAGCTTACAAAGCTCTTACAGCTGTCCAAGATATTCCTGCCATGGCAGAAAGACAAAAGGCCGCTGGAAGCTACAGACTTTAAGCTTTAGAAATGCAGCTGACAGTTAAAAAAGATAAATTACATTTGTATTTTTTTTTCCCCGTAAAAGTCCTAATACTGGATTAATGTTATCCTCGTAGTGATCATTCATTAAAAACACCAAAAAAAAAATTTATAGTAAGTATGCATATTGACTGAGAGCTATGACTTTCCCTGATGCTTTGCAGATGGTATAAATTAATTTATTTATTTTAAAACATAAGCTTTGTCTGTAACAGGATTACAGACAGAGTGACTTCTGAGCTGAGGTTGAGATTTGTACCTTATTTCTACCTGGGCCAGATATTATAAAAACAAACCACATAGAGGATTAGTTGCTGCCACTCTGCAAATGGCACAAATTTGTGTGTGTGTGTAACAAAGAGCAGAATACAGTCTCTTGTGTGGAACTTCGAGAGGTGATTTCTGGGAGAAAATGGATAGTTACTCCTGGCTTTGTAGTTTTCAACAAAGTACATTTTAGAATGTGGACAGCATCATCTGCTGTGAGCAAATTCTTAGATCCTCAACTCTTCCCTCACAAGGGAGCACAGAAATTAAGACTCTGGTGAATTGTCACCTTCTCTCCCTCCTGCTTTTGCTTTGTGTGTGCTAAAGGGGATTCCAGAGGGACTGTTGAATGGCTAATTCATTGGAAGTCTGTAAAGTACTTATTATTTCAGCTTTAGCAGTGAGTTTAATAAACTGTAGTGCAAAAAAGCAAGAGTCTGCAAATGAAGAAAAAACCTGGCTGCCAGTCACAGGCAGGTGTGATAGCCATTAAGGAATAGAGCTACATTTCCACACAAGAGTTTAGCATTCAGCATTTGCTTTGTTGAATTGTTAGAGCTGCTGTAAATGGAGTTGGAGGGCTGAAAATCTGCTCTGTGTGTTGATGTGACCTATCTATTGTAAATATGCCAGCTGCTTTACATTACGAAAGTAAAATACCCCCTCCCAAGCCGTGTTGTAATACAAAGTGCCAAAAAAGGCAATTTAAGTACTTTGCCGTGTAAATCCAGAAGAAATTACCTTGGAGAGAAGGCCCTCAATTATGCCTCACATGTGACATCTGCATGATAGATAAAAGACATAATTGATATCATCTTTAGTGAAGAAACCAGAAACTGTTGCATTGTCTAGAGGCTACTGAAAATACCAGGAAAATCTGTTTTTCATTATTTTCATTGTGTATTGTTTATAGAGAGTTTGGTTGTTGTCAGCAGCCGAGTCCCTAATCTCCCTCCTTTCCTAGCCCTTTTGAGACACGTGCACATATCGGATCAACAAGACAGCAGTAAACTGGTCACATGCCAGAAACAGGCGTTGTCATTAACCAGCCTGAACTGTAAGGCGTCTTTTTTTCTTGTTCGTTAAAGTCTGGTGATTGCTTTTTTGATGAGGCACAATACACTGGGGGGGAGTCTTCTCTTTGAAGTAAAGACGACAAACTGGCTGTTAACAGGAAAGTGTCCCCTCCTCTCCCCTCTCCTTTCCTCATGTTTCTTTAGGAGTAGCACGTACCGTATCTGCTGTTACAGTGAAGTTAAACCTTGGTGTGCCAGTTTTGTTTCCCTAAAGCAACAAATTAGGCTATACCTCCCATTATTTCTGGCTAACAGTAGCCAGCTATAGGTTATAAAGGGGACTAATAGAGACGAGAAGTGGCCTGGATTGAAAAGATGGTGCTCATCGGAATGTCTAGGCCATCTGCCATGAGAAACAGGAAAAGGTGTTGTATGTCATGTGAAAGGAGGAAAACATAAAAGGATGTTTTATGTCAAGCCACTGAGAAGTATTTTATAAACAGTTTGGAAAAACTGAAAGTGGTACAAGTCTGTTGGTCTCAGTCCTCAAATAGTTCTGGTGAGGCTTCTGTAAACATATTATGAGCTATTTGGGGAAAGAAAAGGTTAGTGACGCTGCTAATTCGTATCATGCAAGGCTTATTACTCTCTTTCCTTCTTCGTAATGAATCTGTAGGAACCTAAGAATATCATCGTCTTTCTCTCCACTAAGCTTCTAATGTCAAGGGGTCAGCAGCGATGTTACAGGGTCAATAGGACTCAATTTACATCCAGACAAATGGTAGTCATGTGCTGCCCTAGGAGTCTTTGACCTTTTGGACATTAGTGGTTGTACTGCTTTTATGTTAGCCTAAAGAATTGAAAGGTGACAGCATATGTTATGCTGAAGGACAGTTATGACTTTGTTAACTATTGTAAAACAGATACAGAGTATCTGCAAAAGAGACTCAGGGACTTCAGTATACAAGTTCAAATAAACTCAAATGGATGTAAGTAGCTTCTTCTGTGCAGTTTGTTTTCCTGCAGTTTATTTGTGATTCTTGGCTTTGTATTTATGTACTTATGGATAGAGAGAAACATATCCATCTTCTGCTTCTCGAGTCAGCCCATCTATACAGACCTTCTCAGGGTAGCCCTATCTGAGTGGAACTGGGCTCACAGTCTTCCTTCCAGCCTCTTTGCACGGGTTTCCAAATCAAGTGTCCTGCTGGGGCCCCTTTTACATTGATAAAGTTCATAATTGCATAAGCATAGGGTATATTCCTGCCCAGACCAAAAAAGCAAGCATTGTGGAGACCAATAAAATCATGTGCATGGGTGCCGTAGCTGGAGAGGCATGGCTCTTAAACTGGGACCTGAGCTGGGGGGGTGTAGCTGAAACCCAGGCTGGCCCTGCCTGAACATCCAAGGTGATTCCCAGGCCTACAAGGCAGTGTCGGGGTGCCGATAAGGTATTTCTGACAAGTCTTTCATTGCAGTATCGTTCATTGACTCAAGTGCATATGAAAACAACAAATGCTCATTTCTTCATAAACTCTCTCGGTGGTTGACAAAGATGAAAGCTGAAATACTGTAGAATTATGTTCTTATCATTGATTATCTTTTTATCACTTCCCACCATTCTTTTTATTCTCTTTTTATTCTCTTGCATGCTGTGTTGGACTCCCTTACATTGTATGTCTGTGCAGACCAGTATGTTCCTTTCAGTATATAAAAACTAGTTTTGATTTATAGGAAATCGTGAATGGAAGATTGTCCATTTTCTTGAGTCGGTGAATTAATTTTGTGTTGGGTTTGTTTGGTAATGGAAAGTTGGAAAAATCACTAAAAGAATAGTTTTTCTCTTTTTTTTTTACTCTTGGAAGCACAAGTGTTTGTTTAGAGGCTGACAGTCAGCTTGGTGAAATCAACGTTTGAAGTAAGTGGCTGGCAAAGTGGCCTGTGCAATATTAATGTGTTTAGGAAAACCACTGGAAACAAAATGTTTATTGCCTCTTTAAATGTATGTTTATATACAGCTTGAAGGGGTTCATCTTAGTCTGTACATGCAACACTTGTTTTTAATTTTGTACTATCTAGAGAGCTGCGGTAAGAAGTCACTAATTTAAAAAATGACATTTTCAACCCAAATGATTGAAATCCAGATGAGCTACTCAAAGGAAGAATAGAGAGGAGTTTTTATTGTGTAAAACCTGAGCCATATGTATTCAATACTGATGATGATCTTTTGATTCTTTGAAAAAAAAAAAAACTTGTCTGTCATATTAAGAATATCATGTTATTTCCTATGGTGCTTGCTCATGTAGCTCTTCAGAGATGATGAGATGAAATTTCACAGTCATATTTTACATAGTCTTAGAGAGAGCTTGAAGATACATCTGTGCCAATGTACCATTTCCATTTTGTTTTGGGAGACATATGCCAGCTGTATGGTTTGAATGGCTGCTTCACAGAGGTTCTCCTTGTAGTCACAGTGGGCAAGGCGGAACCTGTATCATGACTTAGGCAAATTCAGGTGTAAGGCAGAAAAACATGATTTTTGGAAGTTGTTTATCGAGTTAGTAGTACAGCCCCAGCAGCCCAGAAGCCTGGGTTATGATGATTGTTCAGACTTCTTTTTTCTTTCTTCCAGGCCAGAAGAAAGCTTTGGTTTGTAAGGCTTGTATCTAGCAACTACAGAATGGCTGACAGGAACGTGCTTTTTCTTCTTTTGATTGTTCGTATAATTGCATTTTATTATTATTATTTCCAAAAAAGATCCTTGCAGCATGTGCAGCTTATTCAAACAATTGTTGAACTTCTCTTAAGACTGATTGCTTGTGGCTTGGGTGTTTGGAAAGTTTTTGCTACTATTGTTTGAAATCAGCATTTCAGTCTTCACCAAACTTTGTAAAGTTTCTCGGAGTCTTTTTTCCCCACCTAGGTGTTAGTTAAAAACTGCCCCAAAAAGCTTCAGGGTCCATCCTAGTATCACCAGCTTCTGAACTGGTCTCCTTATGTGTAGCACTGTTTTAGGAAATTGTTCTGAAATCAATCACAAAATGCCAAGTGGTTGCTTCTGTTACATCTTTGTCATGGTGATTGAGAAGTCCATGAGTAGATCAATTGTTAGAGCCTGCAAACATGCTGGGGGGAATGGCAAATGTGTGGTTGCACAGTTCTCCAAAGACTGTATAGTGCAGGGAACCATGTCAGAGAAGTGAGTTTTGCACTAAACTGTAGATATGATGAGGATTGTAATATTTATGTGTCCTAAAGGAGGGAGCACTACATTAAATGGAAAGCTACTGTAGAAGAATCTGCATGCTGTGCTTACTAGGCTTGGGGAAAAGCTTCAATAAGTCTCCTTAATATAATTTGACTTTGATTGGAGTATTGTTTTTTGTTTTTATTCTGTAAATTCAGGTTCCTTTTCAGTATAAATAGTCACGCATCCTAAACATTTGAACTGGTATTCATTTACTGTTTCCCTGTCTGAGAAATGCTATCTGATCAAACCAATATTTTTTAATTATGTATTTATAGGCAGATGGGAGAATAGTTTACAGTCAATGTATGATCTTCTCTGCAAATCTTGGAAAATTGTGTTTATTTTTTTTTTAATATTGCCTTATCAGTTTCTTCTTCTCTTTTTTTTTTTTTATTACTGATGACTTCATTCTGTTTGAATTCAATGCTTCAGTTTCTTTGGGGTAAACTAATAGATTATGTATGCGATATTTGCACAGTGCTGATTGAATTCATCTGGTGAGTTTGAATGTGGTTCATATATTCACATAATTGTCAGGAGCCAACTTGAAATTCAGAACCGTTGCATGAGCATTGCACAGGGCATCATATTCATCTCACATTACTCAGGAGTGGGTAAAACTTTCACGGTAAGCTAGATATGCAGCTCTTTCAAAAGCCAGTGTCTCTTACATTTGTGCCCATAAACAGTGATGGAGAAAAAAATGAGCTGTTGAGCTTTAACTGTTTCCTGAAAAAATGAAGCTGATGGTGTAGTGATCATCCCCCTTCTGATCTGTTACCGTCACTTTCCTAACAAATTCTGAACTTGCTGGCTGATTCTGACCAGATTTGACAGATGGTTAGATGTTCAAAAGACGCTAAATCAGGTAATTTTTCTGAAAATGAGCAGCCTACTAGAGGTGCCCAGATGAATGCCCTTGCTGGGGAGAAGCACGGCAGTGTGAACTCAGTGCCATTATCGGACACCAGAGAAACCACAGGAGAGAAGCACAGGAAGTCAGGCTTCATGGAGCTGCTTGTTTCCACAGAGATTATGCTTGTGTTTTCACACTAATCCAGATGGATAACTTCCCATGTGGTGCTATCTTTCATTCAAATGTTCCTACTCACTCTCATGGGGAGGTTTTGTAGTTATTAATGTGGCGTGGCAGAGGTTTGCCAAAGAAAAAGCTGTCAGGCCCAATCTTCTAAAATATATATAAAATCAGCTTGATCTCTGCATTCATCCCACACCTACTTCCACTAGCTGACTAGATAGGCCTAAGCGGAGGGAAGTTCACCTACAGATTTTCACTAGATGGAGCACAGGCTGCTGTTACTGCCTCTCACAGGATTTGACACTTTGCTGGAATGAATCAGTCTTAGATTTCATTGAAAAGAAAAGAACCCTTATGGTATTTTCAGATTACCTCTCCAGCAAAATACCTGGAGGTAGAAAGGGGACGTGTGGCCATCAGGCCACTGGTCGCAGATGCTAATACCATTTGTGGAGAGCTGCGGGGAGCCAGCTCAGCTGCAATCAACCTAGCCATGTTGCGTGGATTTCAGCATTTTGCTCTCTTACCTTGTGCTGCTTTGGGTAATGACGTTGATAAAGCAACAGGGACAGCACTGCACTTTGGGCCTTATCTGTATTTTAGCAGCCCTAATTAAACTCTCTATCTGTAGTCACAAGTGAAGTCAGGGGATTTCACAGGTATTGTGTTGCTCATGAACTGTGGACCGAGCTTCACTGTTTTAAGTGATATCCCCTATTAGCTAGTCCTTAACTCCAGTATTTTGCAAACTGGAGATGGATCTCCACTATTTGACAAGAATTCATGCAGGGAACAGAGGCATTTATCTGTGGAAAGCGTCATGGGGAAAAGGGAATGTATTGTTTTTTTCAATAGTCCACAAAGTTTGTGAAAGCTTTCTGCACTGTTGTGACAGATCGTGAGAAAAATTTCTTATGCTCTGGAAGAGCTCGGTAAGTCAGCCAGAGAGGCTTGAAACCTCTGGGGCTTTGTAGAGTAGACGGGCTGGATAGGTTGGGATCCAGGGAAAAGAGTAATTGAGTTGTTTGATTTTTCGTGGAAACATACTGATGCTGCCAGTAAACACTTCCAGTCTTGCATATTCGGTTGCATTTGCACTCTATGTGGGATTTCCCTCCATTGGTAATTAACTTTGAACCTAATTTAGCCACCACTCTAGATTGCTATTAGATATTAGAAACTACTTGTTATTGAACTGATGGGTTTATGTTCAGTCTTCTCTGTGTGCTTTCCAAATTTATAGGATTTGCATATCAAACTGAAAGGCTTACCTAGATTCTGGCAAACTCATAGTGGAGTGCAGTGTGACAAGATGATCCACAGAGCTCAAGAATAAATTTGTATCTCAATTGCCCCTTGCTGGTGAGGCAGAGTGAGGCTGAAGATTGAGAGATTATATGAATATGTGCTACAACAACAATGGTGTGAGTTTATAGAATTTCTCTGTGGCCACTTGTAGCAATTCCTTGTGAATGTTAGTAAATGCTACTGAGCCATGCAGTCAGTATTCACTCCAGTACTGGCTAGAACAGAGCTGGAGATAGGTCTGAGAAACTTGTAATTTATTAATTTTCAAGTGCCTGTATTTTTATCTTTATTTTTATCTTATTAGAATTCCTAGGGATTTTAAGGATTTTTTTTAATCCTTCCAGGTATAGTAGCATGAGCTTCCACAGTTGTGCAAGTCCAGATGTAAGGTTTTGGAATGCTCACCAGGGTCAAAACCCACAGAGACAGGCATGTGTTTAACTTAACAAACTAAGCAACTCCACTAGCTTTACCAAAGCAGTTTGCAGTGTATCCAGCACAGAAGTGAGTCTTTGGATTACTGCTTAATTACTACCTTTAAAAAATGGTGGCAAGATTTGGTAGTGTGCTTTCCCATCTCTTTTGCCTCCACTGTATTTTCATGGCTGAAGTTTTAGTTCTTTGTATAATTGGGAGTGAGGTTGCTTTTTTTGCGATAAAACCTTTTTCTGTTCTTCTCTGTGAATATAGTCTATTCTTTACCTTGAATAAATGTAATTTTAGGGAAATTCCACATTTAGCGTGGGAGCAAAAGGAAACATTTTTCTGGCAGATTATCATCATCATCATCATTATTATTAAAATATGATAGCCATTTATAGCTGCTCATAGGAATGTTAAAAGTTTGCTTGTGCTCCCCCATCTGTCTGCATCCATCTGTTGTCTCTTGTCTTGTACTGGAATTGTTAAGTTCTTTGGACAGGGACAGCCTTTTTTGAAAGTGGGGATTAAGTTCACAGTTAGGAGCTTTATTAATACAAGAAAGCGAAAATGGGGCTGATGTGATCCAGTGGGTGCTATGCAAGTCAAGAGAGTCAGACATTCACAATGAATTTGCCTAGGGTGTGGGAATTGTGTGCACGCTCATTTGGTTATCTGACAAGTTGATACAAATGTGTATACATATGAGCTTTATTTAACATTTTTTATTTTTGTCAGTGGCTGTGCAGGTGGTGGAAATGCTGATCGTATCCAGAAGTTACGGAAGGAGTATCATCAGGCCAGGCGAGAGGGCTTACCTTTCTATGAGGACGATGAAGGAAGAACGCAGCTGTCTGATTATGACCAGCGTTGGGTATGTCCACAATGTGCTGCTAAGTGCTGTTGCAGCATTTGGGGTTTGCAGAAGATGCTGGCTTGTGTCAGATTAACATGAATTTGAGGGGTTTACAGAATTGGAGAAATCCTTAATGCCGGCTAAATGCTACCCCCCTAACTCTATCCCTCCCCCACCAAGAAAACACTGATAACGTGAAAACTTGGCTGAAAATACCACGCCAGTTCAATGTCTTTGATCTAGGCCCTGGTTTCCTCTCTCCTGGGGAGGTCCAAGATATGCAGTCCTTGCCAAACTTTATCACATGTGGTAGCGTCAAGGCTTTTCAGCAGGATTTATGGTACTCTGGCAGTTCATCCAGTGATTCCCTGAGTTAACGACAGCATCAGAAGGACAGGCTCTCACTGTGCTTAGCTGCAAAGTGAGAGGGAGGAAATACAGGCATGTCTGCATGTCTACCCCTGCCCTTCCTTCTGCACGCAGAACAATAGCAATTTGGCCATGATGCGTTCTTAGGCACTTTTATAAAGTGAAAAATGGAATAATTTACCCCTACTCCATAAGAGCACCTTAAAATATTTTACCACCACAACAGAACTGTTACAGGCATGCTATATTCTTGATTTTACATCTAGGAGTTGCACTACACAGAGACTTGTTATCCACCCAGCTACGGAAGAGTAACCTGTGGTAGAACCAGAGATTAAGTCAAGAGTGCTGGATTTTTTAATGTATTAAATGCAACAGCTGTAGTCTATGGGATGACAATTGTGGCACTCAGGAACTCTACCTGAGCAGACTTCAGGGTTGGACTCTGTCTCTTTAGAAGTAATTATAATCAGACAGCATTCAAAAATGTAACTCTGATACGATGCAATTTATGCTAAATTTAAAATTTTAGTTAAAAAAGAGAATTATGTTAAAAATCTTAAGAATCTAAATACACCTGAGCTTTGAACTGACGTTGTTTTTAATGTCTTCCAAACTATCAGTGCAAATGCTGAAGTGAAATCTTCAGTGATTGGGGTTTTAGTCCAAAAAAAAAAAACTATGTGAGACTAGACTTTATTGCAATCACAGTCAGAGTTAAAAGGGGTGTTTTTACATAAATTATCATTTGTGTTTGTTCATTAACCCAAAAAAGGTTTTGTATGTATTATTCTGAGTCAGTTACCGAAAATTTCACTTTCAGCAAAATAAATCTTTCCTTAGAGCCGTTAACTTCAATCTACTGCCTTAAGTTTTGTGGCCCAACTTCGCCATTCTTCTTCTGAATAGCTTTTGCAAACTGAACTGAGAATATTCATCCAATGCTTCTTTCTGTTGAAATTGTATGGCGTGTCAAGTGTCCTGACAGAGATCCTGGACTGGCCCAGTGGTACCTCTTCAGCATCCTGAGTTTTTTACTTCTTATCTGAAACTGATAAAGCTTTATTAATCCTCAGAGGAGATTGATATTTATGGTCCAGTGTAGTTTCCTAAGATTCACAAAGGTTTATTCCAGGTAATCCTTTTTTAAGCCTTTCCTATTAGGTCTAATACCTTGAGATTACTGATTTCCAAAGCTTTGCTTTTTTTCCTATGAGGCAAGTTGTCCTTAATCGGAGCGGTTGAAAAGGAGCTTTGAGTATCTCAATCTTGAACTGATTAATAATAGTGGCACCAGGATTGTTTCTTTTTGTCCTTCAAATGCAGAATATTTTTAAACATTTTTGTTGTGAGGAATTGCAGTCTGCTCAAAAATCAGAGTTTACCTTGAGGGCTTTAATACACTGAAGTTTGTTGCTGCAACAGTTCCTCTTGTTGAAGTGGTTTACAAATTTCAAAGACTTCTGATCTCTTCACTGCAACAATGTCATCCATTGATCCACCCAGCCTTGGTTTCACAGGCACAGTCTTTTAGTCTGGCAAATACTGCAGCCGTGGCTGGCTCTCTTTTCATTCCTAGCTGAAATTTTTTCGATTCTACTCTGCAATGTGGTTTTACCCTTCAAATATATATTACATCAACCCATTCGAATGAAAACGAAGGAACAAAATTAGAATCAAAATATTAAAAAGAAAACAAATGTCTCAAAGCATCTTGCCAAAAAAGTCCTCAAGTTATTTTATAAGCAATGTTGTCTCACCCGCCTCAGGCTGCTGACCCTCAGCAGTACTGTGGTAACACAGATTGAACAACAGCTGATTTTTTCCACCTTTACTCGTCAGTGAAGAGACATGCTGATGACTAATTGCATAATTGTAAATAAAAACTTAACTCTGATCTTCAGGATGTCAGGTCTTTCTTTAAAGAGTCAACAGCTGACGAGGAGGAAAACCTTCAGGTATAACTTTTCTTGCTTCGTGCAGGAGGTAATGTCGCCAGGGAAGCTGCAGCTGGAAAGGAGATTCTGGGTCTCTGTATATATTTTTGATACTCAATTACTTCTTTCTATGCTTTTGTCAGTCAGCTGTTTTACCTAAGCCAGCTTCTCTATATGATGTCTTTCTAATGTACAGCAGCTGCTGTAATCACTACTCACCATCTCACGAAACATGCAGATAAGTTGGGAAATAACAGAGGATCATTTGAGAAGACACTATCCTGTCACAAATCAACAGCCTCAGAAATGGACACTGGGTCTTGTCCTTCAAAAAGTATCTGAGAACTCATGAGGCAAATTTCTATCTGGTAAAGCTGACATTGACGAGCGGCCTTTAGCTGACACTGTAATGGGACAATTTCTAATAGAAGGGATATTTCTAACAATCTACTTTTTTTAAAGTGGGATAAATCAAGTTAAAGTGCAGAGCTGGTTGAAAAGCCAGCATTGTAAGGCAAAATGATCTCATGACAGGCAATTGGGATCCGTAAATGTTTTAAAAATAAGGTCAAAAATTCATTTTAAATAGGCTTGCTATTCTCTCATCATCCATTCCGCACCCCCTGCATCCATTCTCCAGTCCTCTTCTGTTCTTCTCATCTGTTGCTGGATGAATTTTTTGCTCTTTTGCACCTTCATTCTGCTTTCCCTTCCCCACAGTCTGTTCTTTTTCTTTTTGTAAGTAACTGAATAATTCAGTTTAGTGTGTCGTAAACAGACACATGTATGTAGCACTGTCTGTGCTATAGAGCCAGATCCTTCGAAATTCGTTTCCAGTTCCTTTATGCTTTGGTTTGTTTTTGAGTTTTGCATCCTTTGGACTCCTCCACACCTGCTCCTGCCCCCCTTCCTTTTCAGGTTTACAGATAGGATAAATGATGAGCCCAGTTCTACAGGGTGGATCACAAGGGTTAAAGTGAACCTTGGCTGGACCTAGTTAACCAAAGAACAGGCTGGTGTTAAGTGTAAATATTGTTCAGGAAAAAGAATGCCTGTTACTGTCAGTGTACTGTGAGATTACCCTGAAATTTTCTGACACTTAGGACACCTGTTGGGAAGCATCAGCTCAAGACAGAGTTCAGATGTGCATACATACTCAAGTCTTAGCAGAACATCAGATAGTGGAAGCACTCATGAAAATGTTCTATACAAACCTAATCCTAAGGCCATTGGGGTCTACAGAAAGAGGCATAATACATCTATGTAGTGTTATCATATACTGCAGCATCAGTCAGACCCTGAGAGAATCATATAAGCAATAAGCTGCAAGAACTTAGACAGTCTCCCTAGGAGTTGGAGAGCTTTTTCATGGAGCACTCTTTTTCAGGACTTTAGAGTTGCAGAGTAGTAACAGGTCATGAGAAATAGAGAAGGAGCTGTCAAGACAAGCCGTAAAGTTAGCATGTACACTTTTATTTAAAGGCATTTAAATAATGAGGAATTAATCGTCTATTTGAGGATTTACTAAGATTGTGTTACAGACTTCATACAAATCCAGTTACTTAACATCAATTCTTTCTTTCAGGGTGGCAGTAAATTCTTGAAATTCTATCTTTGTCATATACATTCAAGGACTACATGTAACACAGGTCACAGTGCAAATAATTCTTCACCTGTTAGTGACCACATCAGCTTCACTGTACCAAACTTTATGTTAAGTGGTTCTAAGAGCTGCATTTTTTATTTGCGAATCAGGTTTGTAAGTTGATAAGTAGTGTAAAGATGTAAGCAAACCTGCCTCTGGATACTAACTGTGAACGTTTTGATTGAAATAAATCTAATGTAGTGAGTTTTGTCAGTTGGAAGAACTGGAAGTATGGAAGAAGAATCATGCCTGTCTGTGTTAAAGGCCAAGTACTTTATTGTGTGCCTGGCAGGGATCCAAGCCTAAAAATCAAACGGGGAAAAAAAAAAGGAACGTTAAGAACTGCATTATTTTTCCATAATGTGTCAAAGGGTTCTATGCTTGCTTCAGGATGAATGAGGAGCTGTTTGTACTTTTCATGATCAATTAATTCCAGGTTCAGGATGTTGCATTTCAAATAGGTTAGGTTCCCAAAAGGCACCAACGTTTGTGTTGGACCATGGTTAGAAACCAAAATTCCAACTTCCTGAATAGTAACATTCCTGCCTTCTAGTGCAATGGGAGAAGTGACAATATTATGTACTTTGTGAAACCATATAGCAGAAAGTGCAGTAAATTC
Source organism: Chauna torquata (assembly GCA_013399475.1). NCBI lineage: Eukaryota > Metazoa > Chordata > Aves > Anseriformes > Anhimidae > Chauna > Chauna torquata. The sequence goes on from VXAL01012824.1 coordinate 1,002,233, forward strand.
CATACTTTGAGCCCACAGGTTATTAGTCAGTAGAAAACATTGAATTAAAAAAAAATATATATATATATGACAGTGACTTACTTAGAGTGTAGCTGCTTTGAAAACTGTGGATCAGAAGTATTTGAGTGTGTGTTATTAAAACATTAATTATGAGAGGATTTAAAGCATTCTAGTAAGAGGAGTGATTAACTGACCAGTCAAGAACTTTTTATGGTCACTACTTATCTCTGTATAATCTCTGTATAGTGAAGGTTTCAGATTGGGATACATTCTAAAAAGCTGCTCTGAGCAAGCAGAGATATTTTGAAATTTGCAGGGTAGGTTTGGGGGGAAATTATTTTAGAGAAATCCCTGCCAAACCTCATGTGAAAAATAAACTATTCCAAATGGTACATGCAAGGAGAGCCAAATTCAATTCCATTAATACTAGTAATAAAGAGTGACTCTTATATAACTTGCTTGGAGTCATTCCTGCTTACACAAAGGTTGAACTTGGCATAGTGAAACTGAACCAGAGGGGAGTCTGAAATTCTTGTGTCTTCATGCTGATGCTGTGGACACTCTTGTTTACCAAGGGAAACAGTTCTGGTGCCATATGACATCTTATCAAAGCCCACTGGTACTGTTTATACCCTAGAATATTCTGTGAATTCCAGACATACATCATGCCATCTATTCCGCAAGGTACCTCATCACATGGCTGCTTTTTGTTTTATTTAACCACGGGGGGTGATTCTGAGAAGGGCAAACTCTAAGCTTTTCTCTTACTTCATAGAAATAGCAGGAGGATCTTGGACAAAAGCGGGCGGTACTGCTAGGCTGCCCGGATGTTGCTGCCCATGCAGGCTGGCAGCACTGGGAGGTTGCACATTAACATGCTCCAGCAGCCATGTCCCTTGCAGCTAGGAGAGGTTCTTCTGATGTTGCCCAGATCAAGAACTTGATTGTGGTATCACAGAGACCATGACAGCTGCCACAGATCAAGTTGATGTGTTATGAAGGGCCCTAGAGGTTTTCTGTTGTATATATTTTTCATAATTTGCTAATATGTTTGGGGAGGCAAGAAACAAACCTCTAATTGATAATGATTATTGATGAGGGGAACAAGTAATCCATGCCATACAGTGTGGTGGACACTTACCACACTTGTGTGCACAGGCAGGCCTTGGCTCTGCAACTTTTATCCTTTGGGGCACAGTTGGATGGGCACAGAAATAGAATTTTCAGAGCTAGGCTGTAAAATGATCTGTGCAAAGGCATCACTGCAGTTCTGACCAGCGCAATAGCTGGATCTTTGTGACTTGCTTCATTTTTGGCAAGCTTCTGCCAGCACAGTTTAACGGTTTTCTGGCTACTTGTTGATCACTGTATAGATGTGTGCCTGTGTGACCACTTCCCTTGAACATGTGTGTACACTGTCGAATCTCAGGCCAGCATTACATGGCGAAGGTAGAAGAGGACTGAGATTTTTAGACTGAGCCTTCATAAGGGGTTGCTAAAGCTAATACTTTGAACCTTCCTTTGCCCTCAGTGATATGTACTTCTCCATGACAGCTTGGTTCTGACCCTAGCGAGTCACTGCCTCACTTACCGTACAATCAAATACAGCTGCTCATGTGTCTGTCTATAAGGGGAAAAAAAAGTAGGTTTCTCTTAAAATTGACCTCCCCTTCCTCAGGCTATTAGTAAGAGGCCTGCTTCAACTTTTGGAAGGAGGCCCCAGTTACAGCAACGCTCATTTTTTTAATCACAAGACAAGTCTGTAATGCCATTTAAATTCATGTCTGAAGCTAAGCACGTGCTTAAGGTATTTATTAGTTTGGGCTTGAAACCAGGCCTCAGACTTGACCCCTTCGTAGGCACAGGCTGTAGGCTTTGCCTTTCCTACCAGGTATTCGGTGCATTTATCAAATAGATGCTGACAAGGTTGACTTCTTTTTGAATTCTCACAGCTTAATCTCCCTGCATTATGTCTTTGTTCAGTATATTGCTGATTAAAAAGAAATCTCTTCCCTCAAAAATATCGATGATCCAAAGAGTTGCCTAGCTACTGTTGTCCCAGACAGAAAGCACCCTGTGGCCAAAATATGCTGGTCACTGTCCAGTTCTACCTGCTAGGTGTAACGTCCCACTAAAACATAGAGTAGTTTTGACAAAGTACTGCAACATTTGTCCATTTAACATAATGGAAAGCAGAATGACCTCAGAGAGGGAAACTGTGGCGTTTGCCCAGAGTGTGCAGAACAGGGTCAAGCTTGAAAGAAGCTGGGTCAAGCAATACAACTATGTCATTGAGGCTGTTACAGGGTACAGATCTTTTATTTTTTGTAGTTGAGTATGTGACAGAAGCCAGCTGAAATAATGGACTTTCGATTACTTTTGATTTCTGGATTGAGATCTTACATTGTATATGTGTAGCACTTCTCATTATTGCAGCATAAGATCTGAGCTGTAGGTCTTGGGTCTTCTTGAGTTTTGTTGAAGTTCCTCACTGCAAAATGCATTAGAAGAACTGCTTGTTAAATTACATCATAGGCATAGTTTCAGCAGCCAGAGCGTCAGTGTTCTGGCTATGTTGTTGTCTTGCAGTTAAAAACACTAAAAAGTTCAAGATTTCTTCACAGCCAAGGTGTGAAAAGCAATTAGAATGTATTGCTGGGTGCTGGGTATAAGCAATTATCTATGAATATATAAAGGCTCTATTTTTTCTCAACAAATGGGCGACATTGTTATAATTATTTAAAATGAAAAAGTCAGTCACTGACTCAGACATTGAGAGATTGGGTGGATAACTTTATTAGTTCCCAGTCTAAGGTCTGTAGTGCAGATGCTAATCTAGTATCAAGATTGCATTAAAATAAAGCACAAAATGTGGGAAAGAGAACTCCATTTACCCAGTAAGGCTGGTGCTGTACATGAGTTTGGTTTTTCTGCTCAAGGCCAATTCTTTTCAACTTTTAGCCTCAACTCTTACTGTCAAAGGACACTTGGAAAAGGAGTGCTATCCCCTTTTATCTTGCTCAATATGGGATCCAACTGGAACAAAATCTATTGAATGTGCTGAGTTTTAAGAAGTTCTGTAGAAGTTAGAAATTGATTTCATTTTTTGTTTGCTTTTTTAAAAACTTTAATGTTCTTGCTTTGATTAGTAAACTGAATTTGTAAGCAGGAATTTGCCGGTACAAAAGTGTGTCTGATGAAGTACCTGCACTGTGCAACCTGTGCAGATTTGAAGAGTTAATTTTTTTTATATTTTTAGTGTTTTTAAGACACTTAGTGTTCAGCTGTATTAGTTAACAATAAGGAAGCAAGAGTGATGAATACTGCTTTTTTGTTTTGCTACTTTTTCTCTTCAGACAGCTGGGTTGCTAGGTTAAGTGTCATGTTGCCCAGTAGTAAGTAGAGCCATTCCAGCTGAACTGTGCGTCATAAGTCCTGTATGATGGAAGCTGTTTAGTCTTCTGTAGTCCAGGTGCTACTGGGTTGCGTGCCTTCAGAGGAGAAATATAAGTGCTGGCTTCAAGGGGATCCTCCTATTCAAGGCAGATATATGAATAATCCAGTGCCCCAGAATATCATAGATTTCCTAAAGTAGTATATTAAATTCAACATGTGTGTTGTAAACGCATACAGCTGAGAAGGAGAACAAATACTGGCATATCTTCTAAAATGTGGTCTGGTGACTAATTGTAGGATTTTTCTGGGTGTAGTCTTTTCATCTGTTTTCTTGATAGGCTGGAAATAATGGTTGTCAAAATTACCATTGCAAATAATGCACTGCTATGTTAGGAAGAGCAGTGCTGTGCATGACAAGTAATGGCAGTGGCTCTCAAGGAACGTGGACTCTGGGGAGGCCTCGAGTGGGTGTACGCTTTCTACCATCAGGTATTTCAAGAAAGTCAGAGCAGCAGATACCTAAATTGAAGTTATGACTTTGAAGGCATGGTATGACTCAAGGCAAGCAAAGGTGGGTTCTGAGGAGATCCGAAAGTTTCTTTTATTGCATTAAGCATGGCCATATCACATTATATTCTGTAGTTTGTAATTTGATGATAACTCCTTCAAGGTAAGATAAAAACACATAATTTGAAATATGTGCCTGTGCCTTTCTATCCCAGGTCTGCCGTCATCAAAACAAAGTCATTCCGACAATCTAAATTCAATCTTTCCTGTGGAATGATTATAGGGGAATTTAACAAAATACTATCTGGTGGTACCCACCAGTGGATCAGTATTAACATTTACATTTGCATATGAAGCTAATTTTCAAAGTATTTCTCTTAATTTGCTAGGACGATACCTGTCAAGTTAGCAATTAAACTGTAATTTGGTCACTGAGGTGTTTACATGGATTAATAGATCTCTCCCTTCAGCGTATGCTCCTGAGTTAGAAATAATAGCTATACTGCGGGGTAGCATGACCCCACTTGAGTTTCACACACACATGCACAAAATCAAATTCCATCACATTTTAATGCAAATTTTACCTTTGCAAATGATGGCCTGAAAAGAATGAGTTTCCATGGTAACCTTAGGGGAACACATAACCTGTTTATCATAACTTCTCCATGAAACAAGACAGGGGGTGGGGAATGTGCTTTGATGTCAGCTATATTTTTCTGTAGAGAGCATTCTGGTGTAGCACGTATAGAGAATTTACCAAAATGCTCCTGTACTTTCCTAAATAAACTTTTTTCCCTTTCTTAGAAACAGTCATATGAAATAACATAGGAGGGAATGGCAATAGGCAGTATTCAAAACCATTAAGTGACCTTTCAGCTCCTGTCTATAGTTTGACAACTAGGTCAACATTTTGAAAGACCAATCACAAATTGGTCTTGAAACAGATCTGTTCCATCACTTTCTCGCTCTTTGCTTTGCCTCTGTGCTTTACGTTTGGCCCTCGGGTATCCCAGCTGCTTTTCAAAGGCACTTTAAGTTTTTTGCTGCCTCGTTCTTCCACTTCAGTGCTGAAAGTACTGTTTGAAAAATGCCTTGAAATATCTCAACTCCTTCAGTGTAGGGCTACCACAGAAAAGAATGTATTGATTATACTTCACAGGCAGTGCTGACTTTCAGAGTTGAGGTGGTAGCTTCTGGAGCTGCCATTAGTGAGGAGTTTGATGTCTGTGAGCATCTGCAAGGTTGTATTTTTCCTGCAGATGCGTAGTAACTCCTGGCTAAAAGAAAGTATGTGTGCAACATTTTTTTAAGGTCATTAGGAGTAAGGAACAGATGTTGAGGTTTTTCAGAATGCTGCTTTGAAGTGCCATTTAGGAGTCAACTGACAAGACTGACCCTATAGGCAGTGATTTTGGGGACTGGAACACAGAGGAACCATTGCCCACAGTTACCCATCTGGTATCCATCTGGTGCCAGCAAACAACAGACAGTACCAAATCACAGAGAAACTGTACCAACTGCTAAATTGGTATCAGCAAGCAAAGAAGGTCGCCACCCAACAGCAGTTGCAAGCAGGAGAAACAATGTCTGTAACATTTACAGACTGGTATCTGAAGATCCGGAGGAACCTGATGCCATAGCATATGGAAAGCAATTCCTCTCTCCTAAGCCTGCTTATGCTGATGTTGTTTGCTCAGTATTAATCCAGGTTTGGGATTTTTTTTTTTTTTTGTTAACCATATTGAATTTGTGGTGTGGAGAGCTTTTGTCATAATGCCATTGAGAGAGCGCCTCTCTTTAGTGGCATCTATGTTTAACAGGATTAAGGTGGATTTAATAGCCTGGGCTACAGGCTAACCATTCAGTTTCTAGCAATACCATTCCAGCGTGGTGTCAAGTCACAATAGAAGGAGTTGAGGTTAACTTTTAACTCCGTGACGATTTACTCTCTGCTCTTTTTCTTTGATGGTGAACTATTCTTGGGGAGAGGTGTGGCGTGGGGTTGTTTCCCAGTTTTATTGCCATCTTCCTCCTCTTCCCTTTGTTCATTTTTCCCCCTTCTTCCTTGTTTTCTTGTCTTGAAGCAGTGTGCTGGTTTGTACAGTAGCTAAGTGTTTAGAATGTAATAATGCAACAGTGAGAGATTTACTGCCTCTAGGCACTACCCGTTCCACTCTTGAGGACCTCCAGCATGGCATGATTTTATAGACAATGAAAGGCGCTCTCTCCCTTGTGAAGCTGCCTGCCTGCAGGAAGCTTTTCACTGTCTATTTCCACTACTTGCTCTGCAATTTAGTTCCATGCCCTGCTATTTCCCCCTTCCCTCCCTCTTTCCTTCCCTGACATACACATGCACATACACCCCATGTATATGCATTCAGTACCAACACCAGATGTAGGCACATGCAGCAAAGTGGCATTATCTTAACGTTTATGTTAAAAACCTCAAAAATACCTCAAACATTTTCATTTGCCATCCTCAGCATAAGTGGAAATATTGATCTGTCCCGTGTTTGCTTTCCAGGTTCTGACACCGTCATTTCATTTTCCCTAAAATGAACACAAGCTCATATCTGTGCTGCACAGAGTGGCCATTACACCCTGGCACTGGTGCCAAGAACTCTGCTGACTTAGCTAGAGAAAGATGCTGAAAGCCCCTGACTTCGAGAGAAAATTCAATTCAATTTACTTCATACAGTGTCTCTCATGAAGTATTTCAAAATGCCGTATATCTGGAGATAACATAATGAGAAAATGCTTTAGAGAACTGGGTATTCAGATAGCAAGACAAAATGATACACAACAATGAACTGGAGTAAAAGAAAAGATGACTGTCATTTAAAAGCAGTAATCATCTGGATAAGTAGTCTTGTAAACTAATTACAGTGAGAAGAGAAAGAAAGAATGCAAGACTGGGAGGAACAAGGAGCAGCTTAGTTTCAAACAGGCTAAGGCAGAGGACTGGTTTTATGGAGGGGAAGGAATGGTGCACGGTATTGTAGAACAACTACAAGAGATCCACTTTAAAAAATGTATTCGTATGTACGGATTATGTATGCTGTATATTGCAGCACAAATGTATCTCGGTGAAAAGTTAAATTATTCTTTCTAGTAGCCGGGAAGAAATTAATTACATTGGCCTGGTTCAGTGGAAGAGCAATTGAAATGCCCCCTTGTAGCTGGAAAGAATCAATGCTGGTGCGTGCTGTTTTTTTTTTTTCTTTTGCTGCTTTTAAGTTTTGTGCTCAGCTCAAGGGCCTCTGTTTGCCTCTGTACTCTGAGAATAGGTTTGCAAGTGAGGGTGTCGCAAATCTGGTGCTCATTAAAGACAATTAAGAGGTAGAATTAACCAAAACATATTATACGACTAATGGAAAAAGAAGCCACCCACAGAGAAGGACACAGGCCAGGAAATGATCTCATTTTGCATGGTCAGAGGAAACCATAGTCGTCCTGCATCAGGGATCAGGGATCATGGAGATGCTGTTCAGAAAGCAGAATATTATTATGTGGGGCTGTGCAGTTTTGGCTTCACCTCCATCTTTGCTATTTTCTCTGCACTTTGTGTTGCGAGATACAGCAAATGCTGAGAGCTTGTTTTCTACTGAGCTAAGGCAATTGCCATGTTTTTAAACTGTTATGGGAACAGCCTGTTTCCCTTTTAAAGTTCCCATCTGTGTTTGTATTTCCCTCAGTCTATTGCCTTTATAGAGAATTTTCCTCTCTCTCTAAATCTAAACCATTAGTTTCACCTGCTTGAACAAGAGGTAGGGCATTAGTGAGAAGTAAATCCTGAGATAATCAGCCTTGCTTAATTCTAGCATGGAGCACTGCTGTCATCAGTGTTTCTGGTGCTTATTGCATAGGGAGAAGGGACAATGACTGTAAGTATGTACATTTGTGTATATACGTATATTTTTATATATACAAATATATGTGTGTGTGTGCATGGATATAAAGAGAGTGAAGGTGAACTTATAATTACCTAGCAATCTGACTGGCCAAGTACTGTTTGGACCTCAAACAACTGTTCTTCTAAGTGAAAATTTTCAAAACTACTCAGCAGCAAAGCCAAGATCATCAGTAACTCTGCAGTGTGTGTCTGTGTTTCTTATGGGGAAGATGAAGGGTGGTTTGATTACTGTCTCTTTTTTCCTTTAGACAAGGATGTTTTTCTCACCCAAGGGAAATGCATTCTAGCAGCATGAACATAACGATTAATCAACACTTAAGCAATAATCAGTGAATGAAAAATGATGACCAGAAACTGAAAATGTACTTGCATAACTACTTTGGCGCTTTTCCTTTGAGATCATGCCCTTGCATTTTAACATGAACAATTCTTATAAAATTAGTACTGATATATTCCAAAAGGCAATGATTTAAAAAGCCAGCACTTATTTTTCACATTAGGAAAAAAAAAAATACAGTGAATGATACATTAAGATCTGCATAAGTAATGTTACAAAGCTACTCAATAGTCTCTGAGATAGATTCTCAGTTGATGTGAACCAGTAATATCTTATGGGGTTACTTGAGAGATGTAGATGCCAAGCTCTTCATCACCAGAATGCTGTGTTCAGGTGTGTGAAGACGTGTACAGGATACAGAGATATTGATGTTTTTTCTGTGTATTTTCACCCAAAAAGGAGATACAGTCACTGAGAGATGCAGGTGTGTGTCAGCTGTGGGAATTCCTCCAAGAAGAATCAAATGCTATTGAAATTAAAACAAACCACCCTCATCAGTATTTAGCATGCTTTCCTGAATCAGGGCCAAGGTATGCAGTAGCACCCAGCAGAAACCAAGGCTGTGAGACTTGACTAGGACTGCAGCAACACCTTCCTTAAGCTCTTGAAGATGCTTTTTGACAGTTAGCCACAGTTCTATTAGCATCAAGAGCTTTTTGGAATAATCTCAATACCAGACCATTGTATCAAATGCTTAGAAGTGAGCGTATGTGTGCTTGTGTTCAACAGAAAGAAGGCTCAACATTTCCTGTGACTTAGCCCAGAAAAGAGAACTTTAAAAGTCTATGAGATCGTGACTTGGGCTGTGAACTGGAACCCACAGCAATTTGTTGGTTCACCTTCTGAAATCATTTACACTGTATTTTCTGTTGACCAAAAAAAAAAAAAAAAAGTTTAAATTAGTTGCCAGACTACCCAAAAGAAACTTTCAAGGCATCAGACTATGATCTGGGGAGCTCTAACAACTACACTCCCAAGATGTTAGTAAAATGGAGAGGGAACGGAAACACAAGGTTTATCAGGGCCTGCAGTGCTGGGAATGTACTGCTTCCTTCCCTAGTCTTGAAAACCATCCTGTGTGGAAGTTCAGTGTGTAACAGGGAACCTGGAAGTGCTCTCTGTCCAGTGGAGGTGGTTTTGAGGGTTCCTATGGAATGTTGTCTTGGTTTGCCATTGCAGCCACTTAATGAAGAAAAGCACCACTAAGAGTATCAAAAAGAAGTATTAAAGGTGCTGTCTTATATCCAAACAATAGTAAAGCAGTGCTGATGGGCTCATATAACATTAGACTCTTCTTTGAGGACTGCTTCTGTCATTAAAATCAATGCAACTTAATTAAAGCAAATTATAGATAGATACATCTATAAATAAGATATTAAAGTGTGCTGCTGAATATGATAATTGCTGCATATTTAGCAATCAGCGTGTGTGTTCTGCTTTTGCCAGGAGGGATTTCTTTCAGTGGAATCAATGGAGCTTTATTAAAAACCATCCAAATTAGAGGGAGAAATGATGAGTGTTATAATAACGCAAAATCACTGTTTCAACTTTCATTGCAAAACCAGGAAAGCAAAATACATCCCTCTTTGTGTATGTAAGGAAAACATCAGGAAAATTCTTTTGAGTTGTGAACACTGCTAGAATTTTTAATTTTTACCTTTTGATGCAAAACATAAAAAAACTGGATGGAGGCAAACATGTTTTCTGTGCAAATGCAGGAGGTCTTGAAGGGTGGGATAATTAGGATATCATAGCAGCAAACAATTAAGACGACCCCTTTGATCAATTTCATCCATTTCACATGGAACATGCAGTTCACTGCCTTACATAACCCACCTCTGCTTTAACAGCTAAAGAAAGTGTTAGTGAGTCAAATCATCCTCTTAAATTCCACTGGCAGTCACTAGAACCAGGCAGATTGTTGAAATGCAAAAAATAAAATGGATGTATTTTGATACTTCACCTGTGTAACATTGAGACCAGGGTGGGGAACAAATCCACTTTTACCTCTCTGAGTTTTTCTTCAGTTTTCACTTAATTGAAAACAAAAACCAACTGTGTCTCAGCAGAGGGGAGACCTGAGGGTTAAAGGGCAAATTCCGTTATACCATGGCTCTTTTTGGCATGCTGAATCTCAACCCATGTGATTAGAAACGCTCACAGACAAAAGAAGAGCTTTGAGAACAGAGGTCAAGCCAGCATCTGAATCAGGTCCTTTAACAGATGATCACAAGACTATTGAAAAATGTGCTAAGCAATGCAGCAGTACTATGTGCCATGTTTATACACAGATTTGCAGGCAAAAGGCAGAAATGGGTGGGATTTTCAAAGCACTTGGGTGATGGCTTAGCACATGCCTCACTCTGCAGACTTCCTGGGCTGGATTGTGTCTTTTAGTGCTTGTCAGTCATATAAAACACAACGATAGTGTCATGCCATTTTTTATGGAGAGAAAACCACAATGCACAAGCTCAAGTGACTTTTCCAAACATACACAGTGAATCAGTAAAAAAAAAAAAAAAAAACAACTTAGGGAGTCCTGACTTCCTTATCTTCATAAGCTCTTCCTGATCTCGTGTAATTTTAGGTAAGTCAGGCATGACTCAAGAGGGTTCAGCAGTGTTTTGCACTGGGTTCACAAAAGTATGGCTAAAATCAGGTCAACCTTGATGAAGTTATAGTAATGCTACTTATCTAGTGGGCAACACAGACTTTGTTTCGTTGTCTTGCAGATCTTAATGATGATTGAAATGTTTGGAGGAGGCTTACTGTTCAGAACTGGGAAAAGTAAGGGATTAAAAAGAAAAAAATGAAAAGGGCAAAGGAAATGTTTAGCATATAAGTGGAAAATAAAGAAATGAACAAACCTTAATGCAACACCCACTATGTATTATTCCTTTTTAAGAGTGTGAAATTTCTGATGCAGAGCTATATTTTTCCTATAGCTAGTTAAGAAGCTTTAAAAAAACTTTTTAACAAATTGATCTCTGCAAAGATTGTCAGAGTTTTCTATGTACAGCTCTGAACAGAATATCTGCTGTATGTGACAGGAGAGGGATCAATAACTGCAGCTTTCTGAGATGGCCACCCTGAAAATGCCTCTGCCTCATTCTTTTCTTCCTTGTGAGCAATACACAAAGTCTTGGGTCTTCAGCCTGCCAAGTTCATTTGGGATGGACCTGGAAGAAGGAGCTCGAGTAGCTCAGGTGGGAATTTGTGAGAAGAGGTAGAGCCCCAGGTGAAACCACAGTCATGCCGAACGCCATCTCCACTGCCAGGGGCAAGGAGCTGCTGCTGGCCTTCATTTGTGGTGTGGTAGCTCCCATCTTGAGCTGTGGGTGAGTGTGCAAGGAGTTGATTCTGGCTTCATGAAGCTTCATGAACTTTATGAGGTCACTGTAGTTGTTGTTCATACCACAGCAGCTGTCCGACCACAGACCCCTTGCTCCATATGGAAGGGCAAGGGAGGCTGTCCTGTTAGCTGCTGCTCTTAGCCTTGGATAAATACTCCAGGAGGAAGCAAATGTAAGGCAGGTGAGGAGAAACAAAACGTAACATCTCCTGGGAAAAAATGCAGCCTCTTGCACTTTTCTGTGCAGTTTTGAAGGTAGTCTCAAGCTTTAGGAAGAAGTAAATCTTTTTCTGCTTGTAAAGAATTGGTTTTCTGCAACCCCAGCATTTTTCTGTAGGCAAGTCCTAGGTTTATTTCAAGATACCTGCCTATTGATATACTCTACTCAAGCCGTATAATTTATGTGCAAATATTTGAATGACCTAAGACATTTGTTCTCTGGTTTGATCTGCATGTGCATGTTCACTTTTTTTTCTTTTTTCTGGGAAATTTTCTTTGGGAGAATTAGCAGGTTAGAGATACTTGCTGTTAGCTTTTCATTTCCTTGTATTAGAAGACTTCTCTGAAGTACCCTGCAGTTACTGTATTTGGCAGAGGAATAGCTTTCACTGACACCTGCATAGCTTTTGTTTTCTCTTTTTCTTTATAGTTGCTTTTTCTTTCTATCTGTTTTGGAACAGACGTGAAATTAAGAATCTGTAGTTTTCTGTCTTGAAACAAGTGTAGATTCCATTTGTCCTGGAGGTGAAGGGAGCCCCCAGCCTTCTCTTCCTTCTCTTCCTTCATGTTAGTCCCCTGATGATGCCTGGGGATTCAGAAAGGGGAGAGCAGCGCCCAGTGCCTACACTGCTCTCCCATCCATGCTTCCCCCTGCCTCTTTCTGCCGCTGGAGACTGGCAGGGTTTTAAATAAAGATGCAGAGGTGTCCGTTTTGTTGTTGTTGTTGATGTTGTTTTTCTGAAGTGACATATTTCTATAGCAGAATTCTTGTGTGCTTTAATGGAAAGTCTTGGTTTAAAAAAGAGAGAGATTTGAATAGCGAAAACGCTGCTAACTAGGTGGAAAAAAGGCTTTCTGGCATACAGAAAAGCTTGACCAGAAAGGCATTACAATGTGTAGGTGCAGTGTCTTGCCAGTTTGTCTCGTATCGTGTCTCTGAGTGTGGCCACTGCTGTGTGCTTCTTAGAAGCCAGTGTCACAATTCCCAAAGGGGCAATCAGGAGAACAGCCTGCTGATGCCAAAGTTTCTGCCTGCTCTGTTTCAGAGAATGGCTGACTCCGAGGCTGTAACTTTCTTCGCCCTGTCAGACTTTACTGTCTTCTGTTAATTTGATGCTGCTTCTTTTGATTAATATGTGTCCCATCTATTCAAGGGCTTGGCCATAATAATACTTTGCAACAGTAAGTTTCATGGATTTTGTTGTTGTTTTTCAGTAAAGATAGCATTTCCTTTCCTCGTTTTAGGCGTGCTGCTCTTTTAATTGCACTGATGGGATGATGGCTGTTTCTGTGTTTATCTCTCCCCCGTTATTTTTGCATATTCATGTTTTGCTTGTTAGTTGAGGCCGCTCTACGCTGAGATGATTTTTTCTTAATGATGGCTCCTTTTTTAAGTTGATGTAGTTAATTTAAACCCTGAAAAAATACAGATGCGTGTTTCCAATCATTCTTTCTGTTGTGCATTACCATGTATTTGTGAAACACGCCTTTAATCTGCATTTGTGTTCTTTCTGTACTGATCAGGGTGTTGATCTCCAAAGCTCTCCCGGCTGCCTCTGACAGGGGCTCAGCTGAATAACATCTTCTGCCGGCTCCTGTGCCTCGCTGGCCGCCAGCGGCCTGGTCAGCGTCCCTCTGGCTTGGATGGAACTGCCCGTTTTTAATCCTTTTTATGGGGGTTATTGTTTACTTGCCTAAATATCTTATAATTATTAGATATGTGGTTAAACCTACGTACCTGTCCTGAGGCCAGCTGCGTGCTTCCTGTTTGGGGGCGGGAAGGAGGACAAGTTGGAATATTTTGATGTTGCTAATTAGTATCTGTAATGCCAATTTTTAGCTTAGTTTGTTGTGAAGACAGTCAAGTTGCTTTGACTCATTCTGAAGCATAAATAACTTTGACGAGGGAGGTGTTTCCATTTTCACAACTTTTCACTGGGGTAGTATTTTATTTCAGGCACCATTTTGCTCTTAGCTGAGTGATGCTACGCTTTTACTGCTGTGTGGACAGATGGGGAAAGAAAAGGAGAAGAAATGGCTGAGTCTTTAATTAGCAATAGAGAGCCAGAGCTTGCTTTTCCAGTGCGTTGGGGGTTTTATACAGGATGGGGAGACTGAGCAGCTCGATGGAACCAAATTAGCAAAATGGTGTCCACCGCCAGGGTGTTTCTATGGCAACGGGCTCTCAAATCGGATATACAAACAGAGCTGGCGGGGGGACCTCCTTCTATTTGGTCTGTAGGAAGCCATCAGAAAAGGGGTATTTTCAGGCTGTAAAAAGGCCTTGCGATGTAAATATTTTTTGCTTTCTGGTGACTGATATAAGTTTTGGGATCGCTGCTGAACGTTGGCACAATTCTAAATCTGTTCCTGTTACTGCACGTTGACTGGCTGCTGCTACTCGTGGTAGGTGTGAAAGCGATCACTGTGAAGCTTGCGCTGGGTTGTGAGCGCACAGTGACTTACCCGGCACGTCATCTGGCTCATAAATGTCTTGCCAGTGAACATAATTAATAACCTATCTACTGCCATGCAGGTAGACTGTATTCTATGTGGCTTTTGTGCTGAGCAAACTAACTTACACATTTGGATCTTTTCCCTCTTCATTCTTCGTAATAAAAAGCAGAAATTGGGAGGTTCCTGTACTGATGAATTAAGAGAAATTATCAACCTGATCAAATCAGCAGTTTGAGGACAGCCAAAGCAGCTCTGACTCTCAGCCTGAGTGCATCTATGTGTGTAAATTCTCTCTACATGTCACTTTTACTGGTGGAAAAAATGAATGAATGATCAATTTAGACTGCTGCCCTCCTTTTGAAATGTAGGGCAATTGCTGTTACTTTTCGCTTGTCCGAAGTCAGATGCTGCTAACGTAGGGGTCATTTCAAATCAGAGATGTTTTTTTCTTGCGGCCATCAGTTCCACAAGGATTCCTTTCTGTTTTGACTCAGATAAAGGGGAGTTAGCAAGAGGTCTGTGCTAAATAATTTTTTCACTTATGAGTGTCTTGGATGCTCAGTGGGTGGTAAGGTGCGTAATGGTATTTGTCTGGCATAATTCCTAGCTTTGCTAGGAGCTGGAAGGGATAATGCCTCTATTTGCATTGGACTTGTGTTATATAATGTGTCCATAGTAGAGAGATTGTACACAAAAATGCTGTGTAAAAGTAGATAAGACCTACTACACCTGTGTGCACAGCCTGTCCCATTGTAGAAGCTTTTAAATCTCCTCAGTGAAAATAACGTATTATACAAAAATTACAAGACTAACAGAAATGTACTCTAACCTGTGGAACATGCAAGATGTTAATTTTTGTTTGTTTTTCTATAATCAGGCATTTGCAGAAAGCTTCATGTGATTGATTTATTTTCTTTTTAATGAATTGTTAAAAATGTTTGAAAAGGCATTAAATCTTCCTTTCTGCCATTAATCTGTAAAGGAGGAAGGGAATTTTAAATGGCCTCTTAGTATATTGCTCTATAAAACTGCTGATTCTAGCAGCACCGGAATAGGAATACATACTAATGTAGGAAACACTGAATGCAGTCAGAGCCTCCTGCATTTATGGAGGAAAAGACTAATAGCTCCATTTTAACAAGGCTCTTAACACTTTGGGCCATCAGCAGGCATTGAGCGAGTGAAATTGGGAGAGCTCCTGTGTGCTAAAAGCATTGAAGTTCACCATTTTGTACCCCAGTTGGAGCCTTCCTGATAGAATTGCGCTCTCCAGCCAACTCCAGTTGCCATCTTGAAAACAAACCAAGCGGTGAGCTGGCATTTTGACTGAGTGTACTAATGCTTCACTTTTGAAATGGCACCAGAGCATGATAAACGCACTTAACTCCCAGTTGGATACTTAGCTTTGCAGTGGTGTTAGGGAAGTTTCTGGATTTGTGTTAAGAATGAAAGCAGCGTATGTTTATATCATGTTTTATGCTTGAGCAAAACAAACCGATGAAAAACAGCAAACTTGGTACTAAGATGCTAGCTTTGATTCAAGGAGTTGTGCTGCAGGGATCAGAAGGGGTATGCTTACGTAATGGGATTAGCTCCTCTTGTTACTGAATTCTAGGAGGAAGGCCAGCCAGGGAAAGAGAGACAGTATCCCAGCTAGCATGCAGACAAGGAGAAGTCTCTGAAGATTGTACCTGTTCTAAATAGCCCTTTGATACAGAAGCCTTTCTTGTTAGCGGTGGTAAGATTATGTATGGGATTTGGATCTTCTTTGAGCCCCTGCCTTTCTTTTGTTGACTTTGGCATGTTGCAGCATCATGTGTTCTCTGCTTATCATTCTGAGATGCATTGTTAGTAGCTGGGGTGCATAATTGATCTTCATCTCTAATTACTCTTCTCTCCACAGGTTCCTGGAAAAGGTCCAGATGGGAGCTCGTACAATCTCCACTTCGAAGGGATGGAGAGACAGTATGCATCTTTACCCAGGTACAGTGCTGAGCCTCATACACACACACACACTCTGATTCATCCTCCCGCCAATGGGTAGGGAAATCAGCATAGATGCCTGGCTTCAGCGTGAGACATTACTTTGCAATTCTGTTTTGTTGCCTTTTGCCGTTGATTTAGTGCCATCTTCATAACTGTCCCAGTAATTTGGAGTCTTGGTTTTAAAGAAAAAAGTCTCCCTCATTGAACACATCAGCAAGAGTCATGATCCACAGGTAGAGAACATGATGTTGAGGAAGATGGCTCTGCAAGTGTTACGACAGGTCATAACAAGGCACAACTGACCGACTTTATAGTGGTATAATCATAGATGGCAATAACAGAGTACTGCTATGGAAGGTCTCCACTACAGCAGCCACAGCTACTGAAGTCTTAAGTTGCTGCTAAGACTGTCTGAGTAGCAGTCCTACTGCGGTACAGCACCTCTGTGTTTTAACTGAACACAGTGGAAATAAGAGCAAATTCTTTGAAGGCCTTTTTTTTTTTTAGTTTTTAATCCTTATCAACTCCAGGAAGAGTAATTCTAGTCTGAAACCAGTGGAGCATAAAAAAAAAGGAAGCATTTCACAGATTTCAGTCTTGTTTCTACAGGAGTTCTAAAGTTCTAATAGCACAGTGTAAGATTTAGCAAGCTAGAAAGAGGAGTGAGAGAACACTAGAAGAGATAATGGGAAGAAAGGAAAAATAGAAAATATTCCCCTTGTAGAATCAGAGGGCTGGGAAGGACCTTAAAGAGGTTGCACAATCCACTTCTTGGACATCCAAGCAAGGTAATTTGTAAAAACAAAGCAAAAATAGCTATTTACAAGCAAGAAGAGATTCTTCATTGTGTAGTAGTGCTGGCATTTAGGAAATAAGTGAATAGTTTTTTTGCTTCTTTTTTCCACTGACCTATTTACATTCATAGATGTTACTGCAAAGATTGATTGATAAATATGTAATGCTGCGTTCAGTTCCACATGAAAATATAAACAATATCTTACTTTTGGAAAGCAATACAAATTGTTGGATGTTTGTAGGCATTTTTGAGGTACATGTTTTCTAAACCAAAGAATGCGTCTGTAGTCTAGTTACTGCCTTCAAACAGTATTTGTTAGCCTTTGTTTTGGAACATTCTCCTTTGCAGTAACTGGCTTTTCTAACAGAACTCTGCTTTCTAGAAGGGTTTCCTGTATGTATTTCCTGACTGACTGTGGATATTCTTACTGTCCTGGTTAAATAGACATCTTCTTTCATAGTCCTTCGACACTTCTGTCTCCTGTCATGTTTTAGCAGTGATTTTTGCAGGTTAGTTCTATATAATTTAATTATACAGTCTTTTTTTAAATCTATTTTAAACTTCAATTGTGTTGAGTACTTCCTTATGAATTACAAAAATAAATTAGCAAGTGGTGCCCAGTCCAACTCTCTACAGCAGTTTTCACATTCCTGTATCATCTCCTTTTATTCATCTTCCCTTCACGCTAATCAGCCTTATTTTTCCAGTCTTTTTAAAATGAAAATTTCATAGTGAAGTAACTTCCATCACCCTAAATTCTTTTTATATCACTGGTATTCCTTTTGAGCTAGGATGACCAGAACTGGGCACAATACTGTGGATGCAGACACACCCTTGCTTTATGCAGCAGCAAAGTGTTCCATATATTCCTTTTGTCTCATCCTTTTCAAACCTGTTGCACCCTCCAACATGTCCACTGGGTGTATTGCTTACTGGGGCACCCTGCATTTTTTCAGAGTAAGTCTGTCTGAATCAGATCACGAATCTCACAGTGTTCTTCCCAAAACTTCCATTTAACTTGCTGGAAACATGATTCTCCCAGCTCTTCTGACAGGTTTCAGCATTTAGCTGGCTAGGACTTACCATTTAGGAAGTCATCCAAACATGCAATAAGCTTTTGGAGATCAGTGTGAAAAGAATGTCATTCCTCTCAGTGCCTAAGAAGATTATGCTGCAGTGAGACAGTGTGTACGTCAGATGGATTGTGTGCGATGCCTGACCTGAAGGCTCATACTGTCACACATAGGCCATGCCACTGCCGTGTCTCCAGAGCGTTTCCACCTGGGCAGGAGCAGAGCTTTGGGACAGCACAGCCTTGGGTGTGCCTGCAGTCGAGCAGTCAGCTGCTGTGTTTTATACTTATTTTGTAAGTTTAGCAGTTTCACTTTACTGCAGTAATTAAGCCCTGGCAGTCACAAATGACTAGATTACTACAGTGAAGTCTACATCCAGAAGAAGGGGATTTAGTCTCATTGCCAGCCACTAATGGAAATGAGTGATATCTTTTGTTCTTGTGGCTGACTGCCCAGGGGTGTAGAGGAATCGAGGTAAAAGCCACCCATTTGCCAACCTATTCTCTGTGGAAGATCTTGAACACTAGAGTAATGGGCAGCATTGAAAGAGAGCGAGCAAAATAGGTGGTGCTTCAGAGGTAGTATTTCCTCAAAGAGTACCTTTCTTCCCCCTCAAGCATTCTCACAGCTCGTGGTTTTCTGCCCTCCTTGTCTTGTCCTGTCCTCATCTTGGTCAAACCACTGAGCTGTATTTGGTATGGAGGTGGCATATAATTGTCTATGAATTTAGCCACTTATGTCCAGTTTAATAAGAGAGATTTAAAGAGGATCAGCTGAGGGCTGTAGATGCTGGGAAACAGTTTCTTATTGCAATATAGCGTTGAGTCTAGGAAGCTCTGACCTTTGCCTGCCACTCTGGCGTGGCATGACACAAGGAAGGAGAGGAAAGGGCTGAGGCTGCAGCTGGTTTCCCTGGAGGAGGGGAAGGAGGGAATCTGTGCCATGTCAAGAGCAAGTGGGACCTGCACAGTGAAACTCTTCTGCTTACCTGAAGCTAGCAGGAGCCGTGCCAGCGTGTGTGTGGACACGGACAAATCAAGGAAGAGAGCTTTGATTTTCCTCCCTAGTGGGCAAGAAGGAAAAAGGATCACCTGCCAAATAGCTTTACGAATGTGTGGTGCCTGAAGGCACCACCCCGTTCAGTGCAAAGGCACACATCCTGCATGAAGGGGAAGATTGTCAGCAGCATCTGCACTTATCTGCCTGTGGGTTGTAAAATCTCAGCTTTGAGACAGCATTGCTGCTTTACCTATTTGTTTTCTATTTTTTGGCTTTCTCTGAAGCTGCTAATTTAAGCCTTGATATTATGGGCCAAATTCAGGTGCTGTAAGTCTGTATTAACTGTATTTGAGGAATTCAGCTGTGTCGAGTGTGCTTATCTTTTTAGTAGATGCTGCAGTAAATCCAGTGTCCCAGTCTCACTGAGCTCAGTGACCCCCTTTTTGCCTTTGAATGTAGGATCTGTTCCTGTGTAAGGTTATGTTTATAATTAAAAGCTGAAAACAGGAGGCAGCAGCCTTTGGAGGAAGCCTTTGTATATGACGGGTTTAATGAGTGGCCAGATGAGTTACCTAGTTAAGTTTCTAACTAAAATAATGCCAGTCTGTAGACTTTGTTTGGAAATGTCTACAGAGGCAAACATCTGAATTGGATGATAAGTGACTGTGGCAGGAGAGTGGCAGGTCTTCATCTCACACTGCGTTGTGCTGTTCTGTCTGCAGAAAAGAAGCAAAATGGGAAAGACAGATGGAAGGCTTTGCAAGAGAGATACAGTTCTTTGCACTCAGTGCTTACATGTTGCCCTGGGGCTAAGGCTAAGTAGTGATGAATAATTTTATTAAGCAATGTTAAATCCTACTGCTTAGGAGGAGAATGGCTTGATTCTTATACCTCTTAGCCTCCTCTTTTGGGAAGAGGAGCACAAGAAGGGTGTGGAAGCCAGCAAAACATTAGTACTTTTTAAACTATTTTTAATGACTGTTTTCTTGGTGTAATCCATAGTGTTTTCCTGATGGAACTATGGAACAGATACAAAGCTGAAGCTGCTCTGTTTGTTCATAGTTTTATTTTTGAGCTTGCTTTTATGGAAGTCTGTCTTAATCTAAATCACAGACTTACTAGTGGCAGCCTGTTCAAAGGAATCTCCTGTCCACAGACATACTCTTTGCTGCATTGATGGAAAAGCTGGCTGTGACCAAAAGCAGAGACTATCAGACACTGAGGTGGGACACTGATGGCGTGATGAGTGTAGATCAGAAAGCTCAGCCATCTTCCTGGTAAGAAATGCTGATTCCAAAAGAAAGCTAATATTCCAGACTTTCTCTGGAATCCTCATGTTGCTGAAAAACGTGCATTTTGTCAAGAAGATGGGTGCAACTGCACTAAGAACATCACAAAATAACTACCAGTGTGGAAAAATGAATTCAGGCCACATAAGTGAGTTAAGCTGTATTGCTGTGGCTGGGAGGAGACCACTGAGCAAACCAGCAATTGGCTCACAGGAGTATCTGTCTTAAATATAGCACGCACCTTAAAACTGGGGAACTTGCAAGTGTATGAAGGAAATAGCCTTGCAATACAACGGCAGCACATAGTTTTGTCATGCTGGAAGTTTCTCTTCACATCAGCCATGCAGCTTTCACTTCTTAAGGCAGTAGCTAAAAGATGCACAGCTGCCATTTCTAAGTTTGAAGTCAGAAAGGACAACTTTGATCACCTTGTCTGTGCCTTCCAAGATCCTCTACATTTCTGCATCAGACTGAATTTCGATTTTGATCCATAGCATTACTTTTATAAATGTATTTACAAAAACATGGAGCCTAGAATTAAAATGTCGCAGAGTGGAGAATTCATTACACTCTTCAGAGGATAATTATTTTACCATTTAAAAAGATTATGCCTTTTTTTCTAAGTCTGAAATTGTTTGATTTCATTTTCCAGATACTGTAAGTTTCTGCTAGATTTTTAGAGCTGAATGGTCTGCAGAATCCTTCCCTTCAGTAGTTCTATGCAGTGATCATTTCTTTTATCTTTTAACCTCCCTTTCAATAAATTAAACAGATTGAGCACTTAAGTCTTTCATTATAGAGCATGAAAACAGCATTGACTCGAGGCAGGAATCCCTGTGCAGTCAAATTAAGAGACAGCCTCTAGAGTCGAGTCAAAAACATTTCCATTTGGATCAAAAGAAATGTTTATGTGACACCTATGTCGTGAAGAGATAAGGATCCTCAAAGAGAAGGAATGGCTTACTTAGCAAGTTTCATTAGCTTTTTCTTGCAGTTGAGTGTTCTTGCCTTTATTTTACTAACCAAGGTTATTTCAAAATGCACAATTTCTGCAATTTCATTGAATCCCAAAAAACGTCATCAGAAAGCGACTTGACACAAATCACAAGAAAAAGTTAATTGTCTATTAAATAAGTCATCATTCACCATTGTCTAGCAGAATCGGAAATTAATATACTGACATTACTTAAATACGTATATATTGTATTTGCCTGGTTAAGAAAAAGAAATCATAATTTTAGTGCATGCTCTAATTAGCTGCAAATCAACTTGTCAGAGCATTCCCAGCCTATGGGAATCAACTAACCAAGGAGCACAGATGAAAAAGAAAGGCTTAAAATCATTAATTTAAATCAAAATTCTTTGCTTCTTGGTTTAAATTGCAATTACATTTTTTTGCTTTAAATCACTCAAATTTAACTTAGTCCAGCCCCCGTTGCAAAAAGTCTATCCCTCTTCTCATTTTGGATACTTCATTTACTTTCCTCCTTGGTATCCAAAAGTATGTTGCACAATATTCAGCAAGCAGCGCAGTCATGGTTACAGCCATCAGCTGAGGGGTGTGATGTTGTGGGTTTTTTTTCTTGTTGACCTGTCTGCACTGACAAGGGCCACGCAGTGGCACAGTGGTTCTCAGTAGCGGTGACAACATCACTCTGTCCTGCCGAGTAATCTTCCAGGGACTTTCCTGGTAATCAAAAACTTCTTAATACCTGCCTGCCTCTCAATTTTCCACTGTTCCACTCTTCAGTTGATGTCATTAGATGGCTCTGCTCAATTCCCTTTTTATCTTTTTTTAGCCCAAAATCATGCTTTGTGGCAGGCAGAGGGTGGCAATGCTGATGCAGACTGCAGAGATTGAAGGCAACGCCAGTGCTGCCTTGCAGCACTGTTAGAACTGTAGGATCATTCACCTGGTTCGAAAGAGCATCTGCAGACGTATCTTTATAAACATGGGTTGGTTTTTTTGTTGTTGTTATTTTTTTGTTTTTGTTCTTGTTTTCCAAAACTGCAACAGCAGTTAAATAACTTATCGAGCCAGTCCAGAATCACCGAAGTCATATTCTGTCAGTGAGAGCACATTACCGGGCACACATTATGCAGATACAATGCAAACCTGTTAACTTCTGGTGCATAATACAACACACAGTATATTTTAGTAATACTCTTATTTGCCCTCCAAAGTGGCGGAAAACAGGTGAGGGGCAGGAAGATGGGAAAATACTTTGTAGTTTTAGGTTATAGCTGAAAAAAGTACGTCTCCCCCATTTCTCATGTTGATTAAAATCAAGAGAAGAGAATCAAGAGAAAGATTTGGGAACGAATTGTGAGTGGTCTTTTTACTTCAGTTTTCAATGTGAATCTTTTTTTTTTTTTTTTTTAATATTTAACTGACAGAGCTGCAAAACTAAGACGACTTGATAATTTGAAGACAACAAAAATTAAATAGGATTAGAACTAAGTAGGGAGCAAAAATGAATGTCCCACGTAATTTCATCATCCTAGTCCTATGAAATCAAAAATGTTCAAACTGTATATTCTACAGTGTACTTGATTATTAACTTTCTCTTCTGTTTTAGTCATCTAAAGTAATATCAGTAACTCAGGGGTATCTTTTAAATATGATTTTTATCTTGACAGCTGTACTTTCATTGAAAATGCAGCAAAATCTTATCTGTCTGCATCTTCCAATGTAGTGATCTCATTATAAATGAAATATGTGTATGGTTTTAGTTGTTTTTTAAGTCCTGGCAGATGAGTTTAGAATCAGTTTTAATGGAAATACTGGTCTTACTCAAGGACCTCCAAGATACATTGCAATAAACCAGCCAAGATGAAATACGGACAAAGGAAAAAAGAGATCATTCTTACATGCTAGAGTACAAGCTTGGGAACCAAGCTGATGTGCTTATTAAAAGATTAGCTTAAATCCATTATCAAACGGTTTAAGATTTGCTTAACTAACTTTACTTAACTCTGCAAGGTAATAAGTGATTGCTGTGGAAACTGCCCAGCATCTCTGAGATGTCAGGAAAGTCGTATTTCAAGAAGGATGGAGTCCAAATCTGAAGTGGGACACCTCATTTGTGATAAATACACACAGCAGGCAGCTGAAAGTGCTTTGTTGCATCTTGCTCTTTGCATCTCTGTTTCAGTGGCTCCGCTGCATTGTGCCATGGTGCTAATAACACCTCTGTATCACATGTGATATCTGAAGGATTTTTTTTGTGCATGGTGTCAAAATATATTTGTCCCAAAACATTTAGAGTTCATAAATAATCTGTGCATACCTTCTACAGGGAGAGTCTTAGGCATTAAAAACCAGTGCAGGTAGGGAGGAGTCTACGGTATACTGTAGACATGGTTCAAGAAATGCTCTTGTGTCTGAGACGACCTAAATTTCTCTAAGACTTGGCTGAAAGGAGGAAAGAAAGTTGTAAACGGGATCACAAGTACAGAAATCTGTAAGTGGAATTCAAAAAGAAGGGGATTTGGTTGTTAATCATACCTCTAGCTTTCTAAAAAAAAAAAGAAAGAAATATCAGCTGAAATTAACTGGATGCTTCTATACAGGCCAAACTGAGTCTTTATGCTGAAAAAATATACTTTAGAAAGCCAGAAAGGTCAAGGTTCGTGACATCAAATCATGGATTGTGGCTGGCAGGCCACCTCTGTAATTTCCACGGGAATAACTAAAGAAAATTGAGCAAAGAAAATGTCTGCAACAACTGGGACATAGCTTGAAAAGAACACTAAAGCCAGATGTCCCAGAAGAATACTTTGGAAGTGTAGGAGGAGGTAGATGGGGATAGGTTTTGTCAATTTTTCTAATACATCAGTCAACTCCTCATAGCAAAGAGCCAGTTAATGCAATATGGAATAGTATAGAAGTCAATTAATATTTTGAAACTAAACAGCTAGCTTTTTTTTTTTTTTGCAAGAAGACATTAGCTGGAGTAAATAAAAATACTTTAAAATGTCACATTTACAAAAAAAACATGGCTCTAGTATGGATTTTAGTGGTATAACCAGGCATAAGGACCTCCCACAAAAACTAGGAGCACCAAATTCAGCTTAAAATATGGTAGTGGAGGAAAATATTGCCTTTGAAAAAAGGGCTTGAATTAATATTACAAAATTTAATGAAGTCATGGAGACATTGCCTCATAACAGAAAAGAAAGCTGTATTAGATATGCTTCCAATGAGTAAAAGAACAAAACAGCTGTTCAGAACAAAATTTTAATGAAAGAAATAAGTGTCAGTAGAAAATGTTTAGATTGAGATGAAGGATCTGTGGAAAAAAGATAACTGAATGCAAATTAAAAACAAGAAGATCAAATTAAAAAAAAACAAAAGCATATGTCCCATAGAATGCATTAACAGAGTGATGTGCTGAGTGAAACCTGGGGAATAAATGTGTGCTACAACATGCAAATACATCCTCTGCGTTGTTAAGATGGATAGTGAAATTGCTCAGGAGACCAACAGACTGGGAAGCTCAGCTGGCTGCTTTATAGGTATGGATATTTGGGATAAAAACATTGCTGCTTGTGTTGGGTTGTAAGTCAGAACCCATCAAAAAGTTTGGACTCTAGGCTGCAAAGGTGAAGAAATAAGTTTTTATTTTTGTAAGAAAGTTCAATGTAAAATAAGATAAGGCAACTCCACTGCAGTTCTTGGCATTGCATGTCTTGATAAATAGATCTGGAGGTGTGGCTGAAGCAAACATCCTTTAAAAATAGCTAACAGAGGAGAAATGTAGGAAGCCAAAAGCATCAGGTGTAAATACACAGAATTTTTGAGGATGTTGGATCAGGATTTTTTGAGCAAGCTTCCTGCAGCATTGTCACAGCATTATGCATAGATGTCCTGTACATTCTATCACAGCTCAGCGAGGTTCCTGTAAACAAACAGCAGCTTTGCGATAGCACCCATCATTCAGAGGCAGACAGCAGTTAGTTCTCCATAATCCGGTCTATTCCCTTGTCTGCACCCAATCTTTGCAAAGCAATTCAGCAAAAAAACAGGAAAGGTTAAAAAGAAGGAAGTTGCACTGTCATGATGGCAAGATCTGAGTTTCTAATAGCAAGCCATTTAAAGTAAATCACGTGTAAGTATTCTTATGTGCACATTTATGAAAGAGGAAAGGAGATATTGATGATAAAGTAGGAAAGTGAATTGTACGTGGACGATCTTAAATGTGTGCTGTAAGGTAGTGGTGGACTATGAAATGTTAAGGTCTCGAATACAGTTCTGGGTTCTTTTACAAACACGTAAGGAGGGGACACCACCATGAGCACTCTGAGTGCCTCCTACTGAGAAACGAGAAGGTACAGGGGGGAGGAGATCTGAGCCATAGAGAAACTCAAGGGCAGTGCTTTAAGCAGACCTGTAGTTGTTTGATTATCCTTTGTGAAACCCTGCCTTGTGAGGAGAGCTTTTATATAAACTGGTGATTAAAGGAAAGAAGTATCTAATTTGGGATGAAGAGAATCACTGAAGAAGTTAATAGTAAAAACAGTTGCCAGAGCAGCTGTTTCAACACAGCTCATTCAACTGGCAGCCAGACTGCTTCCACTTCATGAGTAGGTGACATATTTAATTTCTCTGCACAGAAGTCTCTTAAACACATATCAAGAGTATATTCTAAATTCCATGTTTTTTTATCCACTTTCTTTGCCCATATATTCACCTAAGGCTTTTATTTTGCTCTTCAACTATGACACCTTAAAAAGTCATGGTTTGGATATGTTGACCCAGGTTGAGTAACACCTTATTCTGCAAGCGACGCTGTAGAAGCTAATATGAGCGTGATCCATAACCAGTGCAATCCATCGTTACGTTTCTACAGATTTCAGTGACCAGTAGGTTTAGACTGAAATGCAATCACTGTTAGAGCATATTCCATCATTTCTTTGCTGCCTGGGTCTGTTTGATAGCAATTTGATAAACTCTGGGGTTATTTCTTATACCTAATTGGCATCTTTGCTTTTTCCCCGTGAACTCTGCACACCAGTGTTAGCAGTCAAAACCTCTCCATATTTTGGAGGTTCTATGAAAAGGAATGTATCTTTGCATGCTGTTTTCTTCTCCACCCTGTCCCATCTTACTGCAGATAAAAGTGAAGTAGGACTTAAAAATGAATGTAATTCAAGGTCGTGGGAGAATTGCAAACACTCAGATCAGTAGCTGTTATGGACCATTAACTTTGTTAAGAGCCAACATGGAGCTAAAACTCTTGTTGTACCCTGTTAGAGAAAATTAATTCCTACTTTCTTAAGAATCTTTATTCTCATCTCTAGGCTTGAAAGAGATTGTATTGTTCTAGCATTTAATAGTTATGTAAATTAGCACTAATTTTGTCACTTAGCACCTGTACAAAATTTTCTGCTAGAACAGTTCTTTAAAATATGGCATAAACAAAGCATAAGATGCACAGGGATACTGCTTTTTCATTGATGCTTATTTGGGAAAATCTGCATAAGCTATTTACCACAGGTAAAGATGCTGTGGATATGCCAGCAGCATGCCAGCAGAACTTCGTAGGCATGTGGTTGGTGTTATGTGGTACACAGGCCATTATCCTGACTTTCAGCAAGCTTTCTTTTGGAAATATATTAAGTACTATAATGCACAGGCTAAAAACTTAACCACGTCTTTAAAATAGTGGTAGTATCTTTGCTGTGCTCCAGAACTTTGTCTGCCAAATGTAACTTGATCTGGCTATATACATACGGACAGAATTCATGCCTTCTACTGACTTCTGGCTGGCACGAGTGTGGCTTCCACTAATACTGTGCTCTGCTCCGCAGGAGCAGATGGGACCCTCCAGCAGTTGGAATAAGTATTCATTGTAAAGAGTTGATCTGTTTAACCACTTAGTGAGGGGAGAAATGGCGAGGGACAATAAGTGCCTAAGGAATCTCTCTGCTTCAGGACTCTTGTCCAAAAGGATTCATTTAAAGGTTAGAGCGCGTGGTGAGGTGGGCAGTCATGTAAACTGGAAGCTGTTCCTCAAGTCACCATCTTCTCTCCCTGCATAATCGATATTTCGTGCACTTGCGACAGCTGAAAAAACAAAGCAGAACATGCAAACACGTCCTCTGTATAACATACATGGGAAGCAAGAGGAGACGAGTGTTAACTTCAACAGAAAGTGAATTATTTGCCATCTTTGTTCCACTCCAGATGTAATTCAGCAAAGAGATTAGATTTGTGTGTTAGATGGTCTGAGGCAGCACCTTGGAAATTGGCAGACAGTTCCAAGCAAGGGAGGAGAGAGAGGGCAGTAAATGTGTGAACAAAGCCCAGCCCAGGTTATCAAGTAAAACCCCAAGCCAACGGGGGTCCTTGGATATTGAGTGGCTGGAGCTTTTCTTCATATAAAGTAGAAAAATAACCTTTGTTTTCCAGGTGAAAGGAAGTACTTTGAGAGCAATCTGTTTCATGACAAAGTCTGGCAAGCAAAACCAATCTCAGCAAGATTTCACAGTTGAAAATCCATGTGAATGGCTTTTTGCTTGCATCTAGGTGTTAGCTTACTGATGATGTACATACACCCATGTGCCACCGGGTTTCGGTCCCTCATTCAGCATTTTTATTATGAATTTTAACTCAGTCCAAGATGCTGTGCTTTAGAGAAAAGGAATCTTTCTTTTCTGAGAACAGAGATGTCTTCAGTACAAAAAGAATGCATTTTTAGAAGACCATTTTTATGGTCACAGTTTTTCCTTTTGTTTTGTTTTCTTAGAGATCGTAGCAATATGCTCTTGAACTGGAATCAACCACCCAAAACAGTAGCTGGGACAAAATGAATAGAAGAAAGGACATACTAACAATCTTTCTTCCAAATATCCTCAAACAGCAAATATGCAAATATTCAGCACTTAAAATTTACAACATGAGCCAAAAACTTTAAGGACACCGGTAGCAACACTTGCAAAGCCTGCGCGACTTCCCTGTCGTCCTCTAATTAGTATTAGTGTTTTAGAAGTCTCTGAAGACTTCAGGATTTCTCACTGACTAGGGAATTGGGCTGCATTTAGGCTGCCTGAGTTATATCCGTGCTGATTTTGAATACCTGTCCATAAGGAGCAGTTCACTGTTCAGCATGCTGCCGCCCCTCTGGCACAGCATGGGGAAGCTGGGAGCTGCGAGCTGTGCTGTGGTGTTGACTGCGCGACGGTGTCTGGCACAAAGCACAGAGCAGAGTGGCTTGAAATGAAAGGGAATTTAAAAAAAAAAATAAAAAAATTCAATTAGTCAGTTGAAATTGAGTTGGGGATTACAACTTGGATTTTTAGGCCCAGATCCATAAGAGCACTTAAGCACCTGCTTTACCTTGAATACATTTTGCTTTTCTGTAACAAGCGTTTGCCTAGCCTCCAGAAAACCTGGACTTAAATGTGCATTGTAAAGCATGGGGGAAGGATGGGAGACAGTGGTACTTGCATAAATTTCACTTTTTCATTCCCTGAGCTTTCTGTTGTTTAAATAATGCCTCCCTAATGTTGTCTTAATGCACTGTTTTTTGTTAAATATCCTGTAAATAATATCAAAAAAGATTATTTAATGAATAATCTGACTTTTTCTCTAAAGAGACTTGTTACTGATCTTAACTTGGAATCTCTTCGGTATTA
Organism: Chauna torquata; assembly: GCA_013399475.1. Classification (NCBI taxonomy): domain Eukaryota; kingdom Metazoa; phylum Chordata; class Aves; order Anseriformes; family Anhimidae; genus Chauna; species Chauna torquata. The sequence continues at coordinate 1,031,197 of VXAL01012824.1, forward strand.
TTGAGGGGAATAAGAACTTTAATGTCATTTTGGTTTGATTTCTTTGTGTGAAGGGCCGACAGCTCTCCCTTCTCTCTCCTCACCAAACATCCAAAGAAAGCTCCATTACTGAGAGATTACTGCAGTGGTCCTTGGTCTTGCAGAAATTTCGTCAGAAACATTTTGGTTTTAATGGTCAATGGAAAATGTTCAGCTGTCCATTATTAAACTTCTTTGTACACAGTCTAAAAATACAAATGGAAATTATAATTACATCTGTAATGCTGGATCCTAGCTGAAATCACTTTAATCCCAATGCAGGGAAAAAAATCAATACAGAACCCTTAACCCTCATCTTTTCCTCCATAGACATTTCATTTTCAGTTGTACTAGTTTTATAAGTTTTTCAAGAAACTTTGGTATATGGAGACCATTTAGCATCCTTAGAATGGTATTGCTGCTTTCTGCTTTTCTGGCTTAGAAACTGGAATGTTCTTCTTGAGTGTTGGTTTATATTGTAGCTGCTTGATGCGATGTGAATTCTTCCCTTTTAGTTTTTGATCATTAAAAAAGAGGGGCCTTTGAAATGTTTTTTTTTCTTTTAAAGAAAATCCCATTTTACTGGAAGTAGAATTTCACATATGTTTATTAAAGAGGAACCCAAGTCAGCATTAAAGATTTAATGCTGAGGTTTGGAAAATATATCATTCTCAACTCATCACAGGGCCTCTCTCCTATATTGTGCTTTTTCCTATGGGTTTCAAATACTAGATGTGTCAAGGTTAAATATCAAATTCAGGTGTTTTGTTTTGTTTTGTTTTCATATCATCATCTGTGAGTACATACATGTCATCAAGTGTTTAGTGTTTCTGAAACCTGCACCTTTCTGCAAATCTGGACTTAACAACTATAGCTGTTTAGTTTTGAGAGAGTTTTGGGGAGGGGAAGAGGGTCTGCTTTTATGCTGTGTGACCTGCACAAACTATTAATTGTTCACTAATTACAGCTTCCTCCGAAGCATCTGGTTCTGGTAGCAGACACAGACATGGTGCTGCAATTGAGGGCACTCTCTGCTACATTGCCCCAGATGTCAAGTTACTAGTATTCATAGATGTAACATCCATGTAGTAGGAGTGTGGTAGAATGCCTGTTTCTTAATAACTGCATATAAATACCTTTCTCTAGATCATAAGCACTCAAAAAGTGAGAAGTAAATTAATTGTATTGCTCTTTCTTTTCGCTGGATACCTGAAAGAGAGAATCAAAAAGGAGTTTCCATGTGGAGTGAAGCATTTCAGCAACCCACATCTAGTACTCTAGCTATTTATTTGCTATCTAAGGCTTTCAGGCCTTAACTTCCTGACTTCATTCCAGGATACAGATGTCTCATTCTCTCCCTGCCCTCTACTCCCCCTTCAGATACCATTTTCCTGTACAAGAGTCTAATCCAAAGCTCACTGAAATGCTTACATTGACATCTAGAGACTTTGGCTGAGTCTGGGGCACCAACTTCCACACAGCATCAAGTTATTCCCTCTTCTCTGTCTGGTATCTGGGCAGGGCACAAATCTCTTTCCATCTTTACTTCCCTCTGCAAAGTGCCTTGATGTTTTTTTTATGAACATGCCACTTCAAATCTATCACATCACACAATCTGAAAATAGGTAGAATGATATTGTCATAGTGACCTTTATTGTTCATTAGTGAATCAGCAGCCTAGCATACTGTGGCTTTAAATGAGCTATATAAACTGGTTGTTATTTTCGATGATGATTCCCTTGATTTGAACGTACTAGAGCAAAGATAATTGTTTGATTGATTCATTATGTAAAAGATTTGTTTCAAGTTAGAGGGTATTTTTATTTAATTTAAAAAAAATTTCTAGCCAAATTGAGGCACGCTGTCTTTAGAGATGTCTGGAATCTTTGCCAGGTTCTTACCAGGTTCAGATAGGGAGGTGCTGCTTCTCTTTTTCTCTCTGATGGCATACAGTAGCCTTCCTAGGTGGAGCAGGAATAGGTACCTGGGGGTGTCTCTCTGACTGTGATGGTGTTCATCATAATCTAAATTGAAGCTGAAGATGCTGATGGCATTGTGACTTGTTCATATGACTCTACTGCACATGGTAGTCTTTGCCACATTATGTATATATTTAAAGGTAACCAAAGCCTATATCTGGTGGTGCTTTCCAGAGCCTCTCTTTATCTCAGCACTGGCTTGCCTCTTTTTTCCAATTGCTGTGCTGTCTACTTTGTAAGGTACCACTAATTCACAGCTATTGGCATCAGGTTCCCATTGCTCAGGGAGCCAGTGTTTTGGTGCATTTTTAAAGCTTGTTTTTCTGTCCTGTGCTGTGTGCTCCCTCTTTCAGCTTCTTCGTCCTGATGTCTTCTGTTCTAGGTACATGACTAAGCTGATATAACTGTGTTGCCACAGGCTGTGGTTGCTCTCTCTAGAAGGTTGCTGTGCTCCAAGAACTTTTCTGTTGCAAATTTTATCGTGTCATCTGGCATGCAGTATGGCGTGCAGATGGCACAGAAGAAATTTGTTTAGAAGTTGCATATCTCCTCTATTACAAGTGTTGGGGGGGGATGCAAAGATCTGGGATATTGATGATTGCACCAGTTCCCAAAGATCAAAGGATGCTGCGTTCCCAGGGAGCATGCTAATATGTCCTGCTGGATGCATGATGCTGCCTCAGACAGGAGTGCATGGAAAAAAATCACATGGGTCTGATAATGTCATGTTATCTTCCCTCTTTGCTGGCACTGCCAGGGCCAGTGCTGCTGGAGAAGAAAGCAAAGAAGAGAACAGTTGCCAGGCCAGGAGAGGAGTAAGACGCAGCTGGTGTTGTTGGATAGGAGAGTGTGCAAAAGGAGCTACAAGGAGGGGAAGGGAAGGGAGGGGGCAGTGGGGGCAAAGCAACGTTACAGTGATGTATTTGGTGGCAGCGGCATGTATGCATCTCATACGCGCTCAGCCATTCTGCAGGGCGTGTTGAGGGGGTGGTTGAGGAACCAAGCAGACTCACAGCTGTGTCTCACCTCTCTCAAATCTGCTTCTGCTACCAGAATCTGGTGTGCTAAACCCTCCTAATCTGAACAAGTAAACAGCCTGTCCCAGGCTGCCATCTCAGAGAATGGCGAGGATTTTGTAAATAAAGGAAACAATTGAATGATAAGTTCACACTTCAGCACACTGCTTAACAACCTGATAACAGTTAATTATATACAGTATTTTTAAATGCAGCAACAGGGAGATAAGTCATGCAGAGATGGAGCACAGACACTTGGTCCTCACGACTGAAGGTTAACCTCTCACTACCCATGTCCCTAAAGAGGCCGGTGAGCTTTGTGTCTCCCAAATCTCACGAGCTTTGAACATTTACTGTCTAGCAGTGACCGAGGGACATTCACACAGCATTTCCTCAGCCACAGGTGAGTGCAGGGGCCAGAGCTGGAGGAAGCTGCGCTCAGCCCATGCAGCTTGCAGGGCCCCACTTTGAAAGAGCAACCTGTGTCCTGGTGGGCAGCAAACTTAGGGTGGTAAAACAAGGGATATCTCCACCACGGGCAGCAGGTAGAGTATGTCCAGTCGGCGGTTGCTGCGCTTGCTGCAGCTGCACTGATGTTAGTGTAACAGTAGAAGCTCTTAAGGAAGAAGCCAGCATAAACACAGCTGGAAGGGGCTGCAGTCGCAGGGCGCTCGTGGCCGTCTTCATGTCTCAGCAGCTGCAGGCAGTGCTACTGCTCTCTGGGCACCGAGAGGGACGTTTCCGTCTCTCCCAGGCCTGTGGGATTGAGGGGTTTGACCTTTGTTACTTAAAGCTCAACTTCAGGACGTATGCTGTCAGAGCGCCTGCGAAGTTTGTGACTTAATACAAGTCTAATTAACTGATTTGCCTATCCAAATCTGGAGATGTACACACTTTTGTAGAGGCAGCTGTAAAGTTATAACTTCAGCTGTTTATCATGCCCTGAGCCTTTAAATCTCAATTATTAAAGGTGGTGTTTAATGGCTGGCTGGAAAAGGGGTGGTTACCAGAGTGTTAATGGAGTGCTGCAAGCCAGGAAATCTATAATCTAATGCCTGTGTAGAAATGAATGACTCTAACAAAAGAAAATATAAGGGAAGGTGGGGGCGGGGAGGGAGGGGAACCTAGAGGCTCTATTTACAGGCTGCTTGTGCTGTTTAAGAGCAAATCAATACATGAGCAGTAGGGGAACAATGGGAATTGAAGTACTGCCTGAAGAAACCAATAAGAGCTGCTAGTTTTTAAGGTCCCCTTCTCCCCACAAAAGCAGGATCTTTCTTCTTGGATGTTGAGCTTTCCCTTTAGTGCAAAGGGGAAAGAAGGGAATGGCGTATCCCGATGAGTTTAACAGAATGTCTGGACCTAGAAACAAAATGAAATGAAGAGAAAAACCAGCTGCAGTCAGTTTCAAAAATCATTTTCTGTTTTTATTGAGGCATGATTTTACTACCCAGTTTGTGCCGTTGGAGGCGGAATAGACAGCCATGCTTCATCATGGCAATGGGAGAAAACACTGCAAGGAATGCTTTAATTTAAATGAGAGATGCTTTAAAAAAAAAAAAGTCTGAAAGCTTGGTAATAACATTAATAACCAGTTCTTACGGGTTTTTAGTAGCCCACTAAAGATCAGACGGCGTGTTAAGATTCCAGCGGCTGAATAGTAAAGACCTGGGCCCAGGTTATTATTACTTAGGAAGATTCTTTTAATGACTTCTGTTATTTGTTGAAAATCATTTTAACAGCACAGCTGAATAATCACCATGCTTTAAATTCATTCCATGTGAAAAATGAGAACAGGATAGAATTTGATTTTACGTATCTTTGAAAGCACTTTACAAAAATGGCACAGATGAGAGCAGTCAGTGAATGGATAGGTTAATGGAGGAGGCTTCCTTGCTTAGGAGCTCCCCTGGAGCCTGAGTGGTGTGTTTGGTTCTTTCTGAAGAGGAATTTTGACTGTGGCAACAGAATTGTTTTTAAATCAAATGAAAATCTCCTAAACCACCACACGACCTTTAATTTTTACCCTAGTAGCTTCCAAAAAAGCAGAGGTCTGCAGTAGAGCTTAGGGTGAGGTGAAGAGATCTGGGTTGTGTTTCTGGCTCTTGTGCTGCTGCGCTGGGGACAGCAGTGGGGTCTCACCTGTCTGTGCCTGTCTCCCTTCCCATTAGTTGCTTTTTGGGACAGGAGCTGGCTGTTCTCATGGCAGGGTTAGCAGGGTCCCTACATCCATTGGAGCTACTGCACAGTAACACAATACAAATATACCTTAAGAGAGACTTCAGTTGAGCATCTCGCCCTGGTAATGGCAGTTCTGCACCTGTTCAGTACTTTATGTTAGTTTGTCTGCTTTGAAATTCAAAGTTCAGCTGAGAAACCCAAAGCATTTGCTTCTCTTGCTGGCTTAAGATGTGTATGCCCTTTAAAAAGCTTTCTGCCTTCAGCGTAGCTTGGCCTGCGCCATCTCAGAAATGTGACTGCAAGAGACCAAAGACCAAGAACTCTTATAGTTTATAGCAAGAGCTTTTGGCCTCTGCTGTTCTGCAAAACAAAAGACCAAGGGGACCTTAAAATCTCATCCACGTCTCTCCCCAGCAGAGCATAGGGGTTCCTGAGCAACAAGCACGATTGCTTAGCATCGAGAGTAGGTTACCAATGCCAAGAGGTTAATGACTCGCACGGTATTATGTTGTGTTGAATAATGAGTAACATATGAAATGACACGTCGTAACAACTCGCTACTTAAAGTACCAATCTACTGAAGATCTCTTTAAGCTTGAAGAGATCACAGAATAGCGATGTCTTGTTCAATAGGTGCTGCTTTATTTTATGCCTCCTGGTAGAAGAGATGTGCCATGCCTGAGAGCATATGAACAAAACAAGTGGTGAATTGACTAGGAAGGATTGTTGGACTAGTTGTTTTGAAGGCTTATTGGGCATTTATAGAGCACCAGCTAGCATATTTGAGGTTTTGTTGCTGTTGATTTGAGTTTTTTAATCCTGATTATCACAGTTCCTATATTTGTAGGTTGGATTTAGGGAAGGAAAGAAAGGGGAGCTTTGCCCACAGGATGGGATTATCAGAAGCTGGTCTCAGATCTTCTGTGGAAAATAAACTAATGCTGGAGAATAGGAGCAACACAAAGTGTTCCATGGCTTTGTTGGTGATAGGAGGGGGTTTAATTAAATAGCAGTCTAAACCGTGACGTTAACCAATCTGTGGCATAGTCTGCTCCCTTAGGGATTCAGGACAATCAATTTGTGTGCAAATTAAACTGTTGATGCTGCTATAAGAAATCTTAGTAATTTTATAGTAAAGTTTAAAACTTGTCAGACTGCTGTTTCCCTATCTTACAGTTGTTTCTGCAGTCTACTCATCTGCATGGAAAGCTGGTATCTGACTAAACTTTATGCTTGGTCCCAGATGTAAAGATGAGTGGGATGTCTGAATAGCTCCAATTCCTAGTAACTGCACAGGTAGCTGCTGGGCCCAACACAGCTCTCAGAATCTGGCCCTCTGCAAATAAAAAAAGACTCTGTTCTCCAGTCACTTTAAGGCTAGACTTCAAGTGGAGTAATATAAACTGTACATTTGCATTCCAGGACTGTAGTACTTTAGCTGTATGAACATAAGCTGTTATGTTTAGGCCAGTCAAGACCACTGCTAAACTTTGCAAAACTTCACGCAACAGTAGAGAATCAGGCCTGCATCACATGAAATGTACTGTTGCTTGAATTTCAAATAAACTTGTATGGATCCCTCCTTCTCCAAATCCAAAACAAATACAAATTCTTTTTAGGACAGAGAGATTTTTCTGCTCTTTTTTCCACCAGTAATGCAGGTCGTGAAATGACCATTATTTTTATGGGACTGCACAGCCTATAGAAGTCAAAGCTATGTAATATACATTGCAGAGTGTTCTGTTAATCCTGTCCGACCGCAGTCGTGCCTGGCCCAGGGATGAGGGTCTGGTAACTTGAAACCTGACACTGAAGGAATTCCAAACACAGTCCTCGAACTAAAAACAGCTCTCTACATGGCATATGCTACATGAGAGCTAGGGATTGTATTCGTTTACGTTATCTGATTTTTTAGCCTTGCGTTGTTGATAAAAGAACAGGAGAAGAAAGCACCTCCACCAGCTCAGCCCATAAATAATCTGCATGTGGTGTGTTTGAGGTTAGTATGACATTGCTAGATATCTGCCTTCTACTGAGAGGTACAAGCCTCTCTCACAGACAGCAGCCACAGAGCACTTCCTTGTGCTGCAGATTCTTGCCAGCGCTAAGATACCAAATTTGATTGTGGCTTTTTAAATGCAAAACCCATCATTGGCTATGGGAAGCATTGGTCTGAAACAGCAAAGAATATTTGTTATAGGAGTATATCGCCTATTAAGAAGTAGGGACAGACTTTAAGAAAGCTCAGAGTCATGCAGAGATTTTTTTGCAACCTGCAGTGATTTTTTGTATTTTTTTATGCACATTGAATATTAAGCAACACAACTTCTTAGTGCCACAGACTACAAACAGCACTGCAGTGTCTTTATCTGGAGAGAGAGGGACTACATGATCTTTTCAGTTGATTGTTTTTAGTGTATGTTGAGAAGAGCTTTATAAAGACACAGTAATATATTTGATACTGTAAGATTTTTTATTTGCATAATTTAATTCTTACATCTGCTCCTTTTTTCTTTAAAAGTAGATCCTCCTGGCTGAGAACAAACAGCATGCAATCACGGTGCATACAGCAGAGTTCTTCAGTGAGAATCTGGACACAGATAGGACCTTGTTGCTTTCTCCTGTTCTTTAATCACAGCCTGAGCTGCCTGATGCCATCACCCAGAGTCTCTGTATGTCTTGCTTAGACATGAAAGAGATTGCAGCCAAATGTGGGCTTTCCGTTTGCCACTTAGTCTGTGGCTGTCTTTGAAGTTTATTTCAAGAAGTACTCCCTGACAAAGTAAGAAGGCAGTTTTTCATGTGAGATTATATCCCTTGCAAAATATTCTTTCAGCAGCTAGAAGGAGGCAGTGATGTAAGAAGGGAGCATTCCCTTCCTTGCTTTTTACCAGGTACTAAGAGTGTGACCTCTGTGATTCTCCCCATAGAACAGAGGCAAGAAAAACTCTTTTGTCATGATGAAATCCAAACCCCCAGCATGATGGGGCACAGCGTGAACAGCCAGATCGTCTTTTTGCTTTCCTTTGCTTTGAGATAACCCAAGCATGTCTTCACGTCTTATGTTAAAGTTGACCTGCAAGTGGGGGTTAACAATGAAACACAGTAAACCTGAAATGAAATGTGCTTTTTTTTTCAGGTTTTTTTTTTTTTTTAAACATTAGGTATTTAGGCCACTCTACCCTGTGAGACTCTTGGCAACTGAAGAATTACTGAAATGGGGTCTTCTTAAAAAAAAAGAAAAAAAGAAAAAAGGAACTATAGAAAGCAAAAACCGTTTTAGTTAGGTTTTTTGAATCCTACAGATACCCATTTGACTTCGATGACTAAATAATATTTTGGGTAAAAGAAAACCTTCTTATGTATTCTGAATCCTTTAGTTGTTTTAAATAATTCCAGAAGCTTTCAAAAATTCTGCAGCAAAGCCAGAATATATTAGGTCTTATATGCTTCGTGCTTGGAAGGTAAATAAAGCAGAGACAGGAGAACAAACTACTTCAGGCTTTACTTGTCATAGAGAAAATAACAACATGTACTGTTAATTGAACATCAGTTACCTGCTTTACCTGCTTTACAAGCAGGTTACCTGCTTTACTTGGACAAAGCTACTTTGTGCTCTTAAAGCTCAAAATGGATCACAGTTCTTACCTGGTCAATCATGTAGAAGATAAACGAATAGAGCTGCTAACCAGCACGTGAAACAATATGGCCAAACATGTTTGCAGCCACCTGTTTGTGTGATCTATGGTTCCGCTTCAGGAGAAGGTGAGGTTTTGCTTCCTCACAATAAAATGAGCATTTTAAGGGGCACCTTGCCCTTGACATTTTTGAGGAATGCATTTTCATACTGTCCCACTAGTTTTGCTTCTTTCTTGAAGTTGGTGTTTCTACCTGCCTGCCTTCCACTGCTTCCTCTGTCAGCAGCCTCTGCTGTTGGCTGGACCCACATCATTGACGCATCTTCCACTGAAAGCCGGCAGAACTGAACTATCAGCAAAAACACTTTTTGAGCTCTGAGATCGGTTCCTTCCCAGGATGTTGTGTCAGCTTTCTTACCTTCTGCCTGCCATTAATTTCACTGGACCCACAGGTCAAACAACTGGCCGAAAATCTGGAAAGCAGCTGACGGTCAGAGCAGCTCGTACTCAGCATGTCCTCTCAGAGGGCACGCTCCTGGCCTGGTCCTTTTGAGTGGATGGACCTGCTTGACCCAATTTGTGGATTTTTGATCACTCCCCCGGGTCACTGATTTTCCACTTGAGGTTATTGGTTTGACCCCCAAACCGTGGGTCAGTTGGGAGGTGTGATATGGCCCTGTGAACTCTGAACTCATCAGGAGCCTACAAAAACATCAATGAAGGGGAGAAGAATTTCATTAGGGCCTCCTCAGAGGTGGCAGTGTCTGCTGAGAGGAAAGGCAGGGTTTTTTTTGCTTCTTGCAGAAACAAGCATAGCGACTACAAGGGGCTGCCAAGTAGAAAGTGTTTGGTTTGAGGTGTTATGGCAATTTCTTTAAGGGTAAACAATAGCATATACTTTTACAGCATGAGCTAACAAGTGAAAATGGTATTGGTTCAGAGGGGCCCTGCTTTTTCTGCCTGGAATTGCCACCAGTCTCCCAGATTTACTCCTAAAGGTGACATCATTTCTATAGCCAGAGCTTGGCATCTGTAGATGTTTCTTCTTCCTCAGAAAGCTTGACTTCTGATGGCTAATTTGAAGTATTTGGGGAGGGAAGGGCTTTTCTTTCCTGTATTTGAAGACATGTCAAATGGAGGTTCATGTCAGAGGCTTCTCAGCCTGGTGGTTTGTACTGTGAGCAGCTCCCTAAGAGCAGACTTGACCAAGCATGGCTGGTAGGTAGGGAAGAATGAATCTTTAGGAAATAAATCAGCTTCAACATGCCATGCTGGTCATAAAAGGGAAGAAAAGCATCACCTTTGTAGCATGTGTATTTGTATGCATAACACCCACTGAAATCACCAGGGGAAGTGAGCTGCAGAGGGTGGTACAGCCATGAGGATATCCTTCACAAAATTTCCCCTGGTCATGCTGTCCGGGGGCTGCCTTTTAGGCAGAGTTACTGGGGTTTCCCCAGCTTTTGCTCATGAGAGAGTTCCAGTAATCATTGATTAGATCACTGATTATATTATTGCCAAGGCTGCCAAAAAAACTCGCACACCTTCACATCTTCCTGGGGATTTCCTAAAAGATCCGTGTGAAGTGGATTCAAGCCTTGTCTGTCTGCACAACCTCTCCTCCAGCTGCTACCCCCAACTCTGAGGAAAACACTCAAGGATGATAGCAGCTGTGGGTGTTTCTCCCTCAGGAGAGGGAAACTGAGAGAGAACAGCTTGCATATTTGTTTGTTTTTAAGAGAGATTTTGCCCATCGCTCTGGTTCCTCTGCAGTTTGCCTACATAACAGGAGATGGTATAACTGTAAGTGAACCAATAGTGGGTTTAGTTTTCTAGCATAGGTAACAACAATGAAGACCCAATGGCACAAGCTCAAGCTGCTTGGGTCCACGCCTCAGGTCTACAGCACATTTGTGCTCTGGCACATCTTAGCTGTACAATCCTAGGTCAAAGCTGCCTGAATGTGCTGCCCTCTGCACTGTCACGCTTTCTTCCAGAACGGGACTGCCTAAGCTGTCCTGGAAGCGGCCCTGCTGGGAGCCGAGCAGCCTGGCTGGATGGCAAGTACATCCCCTCTTCCTGCCACAGCCAGACTTCTCGTTTGAGCTGAGGGATGAGCTGTGCTGAAGGCTCAGTAGATGATGCTGGTGGCTCAGTCCTGTTCTCCGCAGTCATTTTGGTACCCATTAATCTTGAATTTGTTATTCTAGAGTAATTCAATTTTGCAGTTAGATCTCTGTCCAAAAGCTGCCTGGCTCCTTGGTGAATTCCGGATCAGGTTCCAGGCTCAGTCCCTTTTTAATATGATCCACAAGAATTTGGTTGGTTACAGCTGCTGCTGAGAACGTCTTTTAAAATCTAATATACAGGATCTTGAGTGTTACCCTTAATTAAAAGGTGACGGGTGCAGGTTTGACATTTGTTCCTGTTGGTTTGTTGCTTGACACAAAGCAGTTCTTAACATTGCAGAAGCCATTTTTGATTGGAAGTACGTTTTTGTGCACAAAAGAATTAAAAGCTGCGAGTGATGGGACTGACTAGTGAACAAGTCTTCACATAGAAATACATGGAGCAACTCTTTGGCCTGCTGTGGAAATTAGGCTTTGTCACAAGGCGTAGGTGTGTGAGCAGAGATAGCAGTTGTCTCAACACATGCGGTTAAGAGTCCTTTTAGTATCTCAGAGGGTGGCTTCAGGCCCTTCAGCACTTTGTCTGGACTGTCTCACAAGGAGAGAGAGAAAAAAAATAGCCGGGAGTGCCTGTCTTTTATAATGTTCTGTTTTTAAAGCAAAAAGTCTCTGGGGAGCATGGGGTCCTAAAAGTCCAAGGCCTGGAATTCTTCCTTTTGCTCTTTCCATTTTAAACAGGAAACATTTGCACTAAGTTATTCTAAGGGGAGAATTGTAGGTTCATTTCAAGGCAGATAATGTTTGTTCATTGCCTATGTCCATGATTTACCCCATGGGCTTAAACGAGTGCAGCAGAAAACCACATGTTTTGTTTTACTTCATGCAAAACAAGTTCCAGTGGAGTCTGGGAGCCCAGATTAAGAAAGAGGAGGCAAGCTTGTAAAATCTCTGTGTGAACAAAAGAGAGGCATTGACGAATTGTGAACACCTGATCTGTTGTACCAGAATTATGACTTTTTTTTTTTAACAAATCTATGGAAAGGCTGTTTAAACCATTGATGAGTTTAGTCCCAAACCCAGAGCAGGTGTAATTGATTTATACTTTCGGCCCCTGTTTTGGGTCAAAACCCTGCCATCTTCCTTCAGTTCACACTCGGAGAGGAGCTTCCTGTGCAGTCAATGAGAGGTTTTGCCAAAGTGCAAAGGCATTTGCAATCAGACCGGCAAAAACTCCTAATTGAGTTGAACTTTTGTGGGTATTCTGGTGACATGTCTGTGAGAACAATTATTTTTGCCATTTCAAAAGTATCACAAGTTAAGCTGTACTAGGAAAAAATATCAATCCTTCATTAGTGCAAATCATGGAATTAAGATGCAGAAAGCTACAGAGAGGGCTCAGTGGCACATCCTCAGGGATGACATGTTCACATGTTGCTTTTCACGTGAACTAGAGCTTGTCAGATCCATACTGATGCAGATAAGTTACAGACAGGTTACAGAGCTGTTGTAATATCAAGCCTTCCAGATCACAGGAGTTTTTTTTCTTTTTGAAACCCCATTGGCAGTTTGCCCATTAAACACAGGTATTGCAGCCTGACATCCCTAGTGTTTCTTCCAGGAGTTCCAGTTTTTCCAAGTATGGTGTTTGGAAAGCTTTACAGTCTGACATGTTAGGAGAAAAAATAGTGGGAAATGGCATGGAAAGCGTGAATATTTGTGCATGTGAAGCTTATGGGATTTGCAGACTTACAGACCCAACTCATCTGTTTATCCTCAGGCCAGATAAGATTCAGCATTGTTTAAAGGAGCTTTGTTTCCATTATGGCAAATGGATCACAGGAGGCTGAGTTTGGGAGCTGAAGGGCTCCAGTGCTCCCTCATTGTGAAAGGGCTGTGATGTGCGCTGGACCCTTCTTCCAGCGTCCTGGGTGTTGTAGACTTTTGTAGCTTGCAGGTGGGAGGCTTGTTATCCTTCAGAAGTTCTTTTGACTCATCTGGACCTGTCATGCTTGAGGTGGCATTTCCTAAAGTAAACATAGACTGTGAGTACAATAATGTGTCACTGGGCTAGTGGACTGCCTTTATATGTGCTTTATTATGTTTTTCCTCCTCAGACGTGGACCTGCAGAGCCACTGGAATATTTAACAGGGCCACGAGTAATATACAAAGAGAGAGAGCTTCCGTACTACCAAGGAGGACAGCCTGTTGTCCACCCGTCTAAGGGGAGCTACATCCGTGCGCCAGACACAAGAGTGGCGGAATTGAGGTACCCCCAGTACTACCCAGCCCAACCCATTGCAAACCAGCATAAAGGACCCCTCCGGCAGGATGTGCCACCTTCCCCTCCTCAGCCCCACCGTGCACCAGCTTATAATGAAATTGTCCGACACCGTGGGACCAGTCCAGACCAGTACCAGTACAGGCAACAGGATCCCAGGCAGAAGAACCCCATGACTGCAGCTGTATAGCCACGTACTGGACTTGCCAGCACAGCCTGGGAGGAATCCTGTTGGACATCGACCTTTTAGAGTTGTTCCCAAGCGTGACTGCCTGTAAGAATGGCGCAAGACCTGGAGTCGTTTGTACTGAGCTGGGCTCAGCATAGGTGCTTTCTAACAGGCGAACTAAAGCCGCGGGGAGTACGATGTGTTTTGAGTACGTGAGGTACCATACAACTGAGTATTTTTTAATTCCTTTTTAAAAATAGAACGTGGCTGCTGGAAATGAAGCGCAACACTTACTACACCTCAGGGCTATTTACCGAATCCGGTTACACCTATACAGTATGTAGCTGTCTGTATAAGGGCAGTGGTGTCATCAGAGTTTACTTCAGAGCGCTGTTGCAGAGCCTTTAAGTGAGAACACAGCATGCAGTGCAGACTTCTTGCAGAGCTGGGGATCTTGTGTAATCAGCTGACCAGGACCTTATGGAGTTAGCAGCCATGTTCCAGGCATGTTCAGACCAGCAGCTCTGTGTTAAGATGCTGCAGTTCCAGATTTGTCATCTGGACGCTGTCTTCCTCTTTCTATTTGGTGATGGCAGCAGCATTTATCTTGTAGCCTTCATTTTTTTGCAGTTTGTGTAGCAAGATTCTCCTCTTATTGCACCTGCTACATTTGGAGCAAGGCGAAAAGCTTTATCCACTGGGCTTGGGCAGGCTCACAGAATACAAGGCAGCTGGCCATCTGAGAGGTGTGTGTCTAGGGGTGCATGCGTGTTTGTGAACGTTTCTTAGTTCAGTGTGCACTCTTTAAATGTAAACCCCAGAGATCAGATCCTCAGCTGCTGTCATTAAGTGTCGCTCTTGGAGTTTCAGTGGAGCTTGCCTGTAAGAAGTGGCTGCGGAGGTGACTGTGGGCATGGAGTCCATAACTCATATTAAGTTACTGTATCAGGTGCTGCTTTGGCTCAGGCAGGACAGCCCAGTTCCTGGCCTGCTCTGGCCAGGATGACAGCCAAGTGCCTGCCAGCGGCGTGCGAGTCGATCGAGCGCCTGCACCCTGCCCTCGCCAGCCTGCTGCCATGCAAAGACGCCTGTTGGTGCGGGGCCACCCGCAGCCTCCGCAGGGAAGCTCAGCCTTCGGCAGCGCCGGGCCGGTGCCGAGTGCCAACGACTCCAGTTCCTGCAGCCAGGGGGCCAGCAGAGAGAGGGGCTTCTCACAGCGAGAGGTGAGGAAGAAGACAAGGAAAGCAACACGGAGAGCTTCAAAACCCAGGGGCCCCAGAGGAAGAGGAGGGAATAGCTGTAAGCAGTGAGTTATTTGCAGCTGTGCATAGGAAGAGAGGAGGCATGAGTGGGGAGAGGGGGCTGGCAGAGCTGGGGGGCACGCGATGGTGGGGCACCTGCCCGGCTCTTTGCCCAGTGCAGCCTGAGCTTGCTGTGCAGCCAGCCTACGAGGAGGCCAGAAATACACATCCCCAGCCAGTGGACATGTGCTACCTGGCCCAACAGGGCTGCGGGCCCTGAAGAGGTTTGTCTCAAGGATTTCGTCCCAGGGAAGCCATGAAGTCTTGCCACCTAGAAACATGAAGTTTCCAAGTGCCCTTAATTCCTTGACTTCTGCCTTTTGGGAGTGTTATTAAATAGTTTGGGCTCCTCTCCTCATCAGGGAGAGACTGTGACCTGGCCAAGGATTAAGCGCAAGGATTTCTTTGATGTCTTTTTGACATCTTTGGTATGCAACAGATTAAATCACATAGGTCACTTCTAGGTATTAAATATCACGAGAAGGTCTGTCCTGCCAGGAGCACGTCCGTTTACTAGAAATCCTTGGGAAAAGGCCTCATTAGAGTAAGAGGCCAGTGAGGCGCATGACAGGGTGGGTTTGTGTGCTGCTGCTTTCCAGGGGCCGCAGCCAGTAGCTAACAGCTCTGTTGAGGACGAGTATTTATCTCAGTCAGCCCAACGTTGCTTGCGTGGTGCTAGTGCCAGCGAGAGACTGGCGTAACCCTGAGACGCTGGGAGCATCTGCAGCCGCCCTGCTGGCCCACAGCTCTAGCAGTTGCATTCATGCTGATCTCTACTGACCAGCCAGGCTGGAAGCAGTGGAGAGAAGTGGCTTTGGGGTGGTGGGAGGGGGGACATCTCAGTGATTCAGATACAGGGCTGGGTTCCCTGGGGCAGGGGCAGGCAAGCTCTAGATCCAGTCAGGAGGAAGCATTGGTGGGAGGGAGAGGAATGCAACCGATCATGAAGCAAGTATGTTCAGTTCTTGCTCCATTTCTTTCTTCCCTCTTCCCTAGAAATGTAGGAGGGAAAACCTCTGGAGGGAGAGGTTGAATGTAAAGCTGGATGTCTCTTGGTACCCTCCATAAATAAGGCACATTCCCCAAGGAAACTCTGCCTGTCGCATATGTGCTCTACGCAGCCTTGTACTTCTCTAAAAGAGTTTTAGATGCTGTAGGATACTCAGCCAGGACTTGGCAGCCACAGGGTAGATGCTGGTGTTATGAAGGCCCGCTGAAAGTGAAGCGAAAACAAATTAAAATACTTTCCTTTCCCTGCTTGAAATATAACCCCTGATACATTTGATCCAGCTGTAGAGAAACTAATATGTTTGCGACAGTGGCTTTATCAAGCCAGGCCACAATTAAGAACAGCTCTGAATATAAGCTACTGCCTTTATAAATCACTCTCAACTAACCCTTCAAATGGCATCGCAGCACAGTGAGCAGAACTTATTTACAGTATTTCAAGAGCCAGGGCCAAATAAAATCTGGATGGAAACAGCTCCTGGGTTATTTATAGCCTTTGAAGGACCTGCACAATTGTCTCCCCGTAACCTGAATCTCTCCTTAACAGCTCCCCTTGACTGCATCAGCTCCGCTCAGTTGAGGCGGTCAGATCAAACGAACACCTTCTGAGCTGTTAATCTTACCCAACAGGTCATTAAATGATGCTTCAGCTGTTAGATCAGTACAGAGCTCCTTCCTTCTTCCAAAAAAAAGGTGCTACAAGCATAATATATGGATGCGTCCTACAGGCGAGAAGCTAAGAAGGAAGAGCAGGCTGACCTAGCTGGGGGAACAAGACCAAAAAGTATTACAGAGCATCTCATCAATCTCTGGTGCCATTGTTCTGAGAGGAAATTGCCATTTGCTGGTTTAATATCTGGTAGAGGTACAGTATTTTCAAAAGTATAATGTGTAACTACAGTATGTGTAGTCAGCTTCTCTGCAGTGTAAAATGTATGATTTTAGCACCATATTGTGGAAAAATATGTACCGTGCAGAATTCACGAGGTGCTACAACTGACGGTTGAAAATACACACTTGCAAAAATCCAAAAGAGCCGTTAAGTAACAAGTTGTTCTTTTCCCCATATGTCCATATGTTTGGGAAAATTACGAGTCTGAAATGCTCTTGACACGTAATTGCCTCGCAGTCCCTCATCCAAAATGTGCCAGTCCAGCAGCAAAGTTACTGACGTAGCGGGTGTGAAGGGAGGGCTGGGGCTTGCTGCCGGAGCAGCGTGCCATAAGTGTGCGTGTGAAGGGGAGTCAAGGCGAGGGGGAGAGGCACGCTCCCTCCTGAAGCTGGAAGCTTTGATTTCCTGAGCTGGTGCGTGCAGCTGGCGGCTCTGGCCCTGGCACATGGCCAGCCGGGCCCAGCAGTTGAAAGATTAAGAGATACGGCGAGAGCCTGTGGATTTTCTGAGTGACCACCCACTAGTGAGCCATGGTCTTGGCCTGGGAGCAGACATTACCACTGTGATATAATATAAGGCAGGAGTCTCTAGACACCCCTTGAATGCATAAAGAAATATCAATTGCCCTTTGTGGAGAAAAAAGGGGAGCTAAGCATTTTAATTAAAAAAAAAAAAAAGCTCCTGCCTTGAAGAATTGCGTGCAGCCCTGCATTCCGATTCACTCCAGCTTCCTGAACTAGAAATAGCTTCACATGCTGCCTAATTTTTTTTTTACAGATGAATTGTGCTACCTCCTCCTCCCAGCCATCACAGATTTGTTTATCAGAGAGTTAGTGCTGTGAGTGAATCCCACCAAGTGCTCTGCCAGGGCCACATCCTGACACTTTGCTCTGAGCTGGGGCTACTTTGCACTTTCAAAGGGCCCTACACCTGTGCTCTCTGTCACAGTTGTTCTGCAGAGTCTCTAAGCCTTAAACACAAAGTTGGAAGAACTCTTTACTGTCTGCATTAAAAAAAAAAAAAAAAAAACCTTCTTCGGACACTTTTGTGTTATTCTGGGGGAGAGGGAGGTGTTTATGATCCTGACAATACCTGTGTGTTTAAGTGAAACTGATTTCAGAATCATGCGTGATTGTTTTGGGGGAGAAATTCAACACACAATTTGAGAGTTTTTTTCTAGTACCACAAAGATTTTGATCTTTTGTTACATATGGCTATATAAATTTTACCAGTTTTATTTTGCATTAAAATAAAGGCTTTAAGACTATGTATGATTATGGATTTGCATGTTGAGTCTTTCTCTTCTTTGTATCTACAAAGTCACCCTTGTCTCTGGATGTGATTCGATGTTAGAAGATCGTGTGTGAACAGGCCGGATCAGAATTGGTAAGGTGATTTCAACAGAACAAACCTCAACAGCCACATACTGCATTGTAGAAAGAACAATGACCAAGCTTAACTTGATTCTTTATCAAATTTGTATTGTCTTCAGTTGTAGAGATGGAGTCCTGATTTCATAGCCCTGATTGAAAGGAGGAGCGAGAGAGAAGTCCCTTGCCAACTCAGCGGATTTCAGCTTAGGCAACTGCATGTTCGTTGCTAGAGTTCCCCAGGCAGTTTCATCTCAACATCAAGCTCTTGCTGCAAGAACCAAGCTGTTCTGCGGCTGTGTGGCAGGTACCAGGTCCAGCTAGCTGAGGCTATATTTCAGCAAGACAGCTGCAGCACTATCTTCCCAGAGATTTAGGACTCCTTGAAAGTTTTACACAGGTACTTGAGGTACGTGGGTCATTTTGCTGAAGCTGATGGCGCTGCTTTTCATGCTCCAGATTATGCACAAGCATAAATCTTTGTAGGATCAGATCTATGGGTTGCAGAGCATACTGAGATTTGGGCAAGTGTTATATTTATGTTAGATGATGTAATTTTCAAAATAGCAGATATTTAAGTGAAAAGTCGCTAGAACAGGTAAAAGGAAGAATGTAGCATTTATGAGATGAAAATTTTGCTGGAAAGAAAACAAAAGAGTAAAGAATAAAGTGGAAGAATAGAAAAATACAGAAGGTTTACAGCACAAGATATACCAGAAGTTGCAGTAGTGGTTCAGTAAAAATGAAGATGTACTGCACTCCAAAATATTTTGAATGCCTATCTTGGTATTTATGGCCAAGACACAGTTCGTGGGCAACTCTGAGTCAATTTTAGCCCGTATTAAATTATAATTTATGTAGGCACCAACTTTAAATGTTATCAAGTCATAATTTGTGCTCATTGCTAAAAACTGGACAGATAAAAAATTGATGCCTGAGTTTCTTTGTCTGTTCAAGTTATACAAAATGGCAAAAGACAAACTAAGAGTGTATTAAAAGCTGAGAACTCAGTGATCATAGTTTCCGAAAGTGCTCCTTTGGGAGAGATCGGATTGTTCTGGGAATCAGGCAGGAGAGGTGAGCAATGGAGAGTGGGGAGAGTGGGAAATGATGGAGAGGCATTTGGAGCAAAGGAAAAAGGATGAGAAATTAGAATAGTGTGGAATGGGGAGCAGGGGAGAGGGTCAGACCTGAGCGGGAAGTATGTGATGGAGAGAAGATTCTCCCTGACATGTGAAGTTCACATGCCAACAAGGAAAGTGACATTTCCAATATGCTGACCACTGCTTCCTGGTTTCCACTTTGCACCCATCCAGTAAGCCCAGTGGGTCAGGAATTGTTTGCAGCGCAAAGATACCCCTGTCTCAGGGAGGAGACAGAGGGCAAGAAGGAATTATGAAGAAACCCATCAACCAGCACAGGGAAAGAAAGCCACCCCTTGCTGCCCCCTCCCCTAGGTCACATCTTGCTACCCCAGTCTCACTGCCTGCTCCCCACCTGCCTCCCTTTACCTCCCTGGGTATCACTGCTACCACTGAGTCCCCTTCCCTCCCAGCTCCCCCGCTCATCCCAGATCCACTCTGAGCTCTCAAGACCCCAAAAGCCACGTTGACCTTCAAACACAACTTTTGCCTTCACTGCTGAGAAACCTTGGCCCATCTGCGAATGTGGGTAACCAACACCAAGAGTTTTCCTGGCACCCAAAAGTGATACGGAGACAAAGCATGCAGCCTTTGGAGCAGGCGTTCTCATGCAGTGTGGGCTGGGGCTGAGCCACCATTACAGACAGGGACAAGTTGTGATCACTTTTGAATCAGCTGTTTTGTGGGTATAGATTGCAAGGAAGAGACAGATTTTGTCTCCACAGTCATTTTGCTTGTCTAGAGCAAGCCTTTGACGTGTGCAAAAGATGTTCTATCGCTGGCCTGGCACAAAAATCCTGAACCGGTTTCAGGGCCAAAAAGGTGATTGTAGTCTTTAAAACAGAACTAATTCTCCAAATGTTCCCAAAATATGCCTGACAAATTAACCCAAGCCAGACGAGTTGGCTGTGCTCACAGCAAAAAAATTTGGTTCAGAGGAAACAGCCCTGCTTCGTTTTTCCAGAAGAATATCTGCATCTGAAAGAAAATCATTTATTGGGAAATATGTACAGTAGAGTAAAATTGCAAAATAAGACATTCAATGGGAATTCTATATAAAACCGTACCCTTTGCCTCCAGCAGGTAATGAATAAAAATGATATAAAGAAGCAATGAACTTTCGATGTTTTATATTTAAAATACATTTTGTGAGGAAAACAATGTAGCATAGAAACAAGACTGAAAGGTTCTCCAAGATAATGCCAGCAACTGCAAGATGTTAGCAGCATTGTCGTGTAAGTTTCAAGGTGTGGGTTTTTAATTTTCTCTTATGAATCACAGAAGCAGTCATGAAAGCTGTCATTAAAATTCATTACAAGAAAAGTAAACTTACATTAAAACCTACCCCATTCTTCTCTGAATTCTGGGTACTGGTTAGGAAGCACTGTCTGTTTCTCTGCCAAAACCTTACCTACACAATGTGATTTAATCTCTAGGCTCTGTTAAATCTGAGTTTTCATACATCACATCCTTCAATCCAGAGTACGGGGAGGGGGGGGCAGGAAATATCGCTACTCTAAATTGCAGCCTAGATTTTCAAACCACCAAGCTATGATTTTAAGAGGCTTCATCTGCCATAATTTTTCCAGGAATGAACAGAGAATAAAAAAGTAGATCAAATATGAAGGAAGTAGATTATAAGTAAATAAAAGTAAAGCAGCTCTTTCCTCCTTCCTTTCCCCTTCCTGCTAGGTATATTTCTATAGATGTACATACATGCATATATATTTAGGTATTGCTGCTTTTGATCTAAAAACCAATTTGCTCCTCCAACATATTTCTAGCCATTCCCTCTCTCCGAAGGAAAGAGGAGTCAGGAATAACAGCAATATATGCACATGAGAAAGGCTGGTGAAAATGGTGACCTCCTGGTTTGTGAGTGGATGGACGTACAGAACAGCGAGGACTGAGCTGTGCACAGCAACACGAGCGGAGATGTTTGGACAGAGCAGCGTTTCCACGTGCTACGTCAGCCCGACGCCCGCATCTCTGTAAGTGACAGTTTGCAGAGGTGGGCTGAGTTTGCAGGGAGGTCCCTGCCCTGGCTGCGGAAGGGTTCACCGCGGTTGCCGCAGCAGGTGAGTGCTGCGGGGCAGGCAGCAGGGCCGTCGCACGGTGGTAGTGCGCTCTCACTGGCCTGGCCAGGATGGGAAAGGTTGAAACCAGAGCATAAATTACAGGCAATCCTGACGTTGTTCTAAGGTTACGTTAAGCAGACTGACAGCCTGCTGGTTATTTCAGTAGGCAGAGGAAATCAAAGGTGCTCTTAGCATGTCCAGTGCCAGCTCTACATTCAGATTTGGCCAAATCAGTCACAATTGCGGGAGTGCTAGGTGCAAGTAGGGTATTTCTGGGTCCATTGCGCACGGCCTCTTCATCATGGAGAGCATCTCTCCTTGCTTCCCTCCTTCTTTGTTCCTCTCTTCCATCCCTGACATGGAAGCAAGCCCTCCAGGCCTTACACATAATTTTCTTTATGTGTAAGAAAAGGACAGTGAAGACTGAGTCCGATGTGCATTTAACCCGGTCATGCTGCCAGGCTCCCCCTCCTGCCCCATTCCTACCTCCTAGCACATGCTCCCACCTCATCCTCCATGCCTTTTCTCCATCCCTAGTTGTAAGGGTTTTCATTGCTGTGAGAGGACAAAGGTAACAGAGCTGCTATTGGGAAAAAAAAAAAAAAAAGTTTTTCTTCACTGGGCTGTTTTTAACATGGACTGTTTCCCAGCTCAGTCCACCGAATTGCTTTAATGGCACAACAGAGTGGATCGAGCAGCGATGGGAACAAGGCTGGGGGGGTTAGGATGGGTTGGAGAGTGGTTAGGCTGCTGTTGCTAGAAAACAGAAAAGGAAAAGAAAAGCAAGAATGCTAGATCACAGCCAAAGCGCAATGTATTTAGGGGCTTGGATTTGAAAAGCCAAGCACCATCTTCTGCAACGGTTACATTCCTCTGCAAGTTTACTTCTGGCCAAGTTTCCTGTGAGCAGAGGCAGCATTCACTAAGTTTGAATTCCTGAAGCTCTTGCTTGTGGATTTTCTTCTGTGTTCATCATTAAAAGAGGGGAAATCATGAGACTTAACTTAGGCTGTGGCTTTTCCCTTTCCTGGGATGAGTGGAGGCACCAGGGAGCCCTAGGACCCCTCTCGCCCTTGCAGATGGGGGGTAGCACATATGTCACCTTGGTGGCCTGGGGACATGGGGTATCAGCGAAGACAGGGCAGTCATGGGCCCATCTGTGCAGGATGCACTGAGGTTCCTATCTACCTGGGCTTCCTCAACTCAGGTTGGTTCCCAGTTTATGCCGTTTCTGTCAGTGAGGAGGTGTTGGTCCATTAGTAAGTGCATTGCTGCTGCCAAGGCCACCAAGCGGCTGTGGCAGTGCCATCTCTCTGGGCTGCGGCCGCAGTGGAACTCCAGGCTTCACACAGGGAAGGGCGCTGCCCAGCGGCTCCTGCGTGAGGAATAAAGGGGCAGCAAGGTGGCAACCAGAGCAGCAGGTCCCAAAGCATGGCCAGGGTGGTCACTGTCATGGCAGTGGCTCTATCCTGGTGGGTTTTTAGGCATTTTTTAGGGCATTTTTGTTCCCCTGGAAGGGGCTGGCTAAGGGATGCCAGCAAATGATTCAAGTCACCCTGCAACGTGGTTTTTATCAGTCACAGGTTTGGCCGGCAGCAGTGACGTTTGGGCAGGGCTCCCTGGGGCCTGGAGGCACCGGAGGGGAGGAGCCCATTTGCCAGCTGAGCTCCAGGGTCCTCCCTGGCCCTGTAACCACGGGGAGAACAAAGGGGGCCCTCGGCCCAACATGAGCAGTGCTTGGGGTGATGTTTTGAGCAGTGCGTCTTTTGTTTTGTCTGTTTCGTTACATGTGTCCTCTTGGATGCTTGTGCTGAACAAGAGTCATTTGTTCTCTCACCAACTTCAACAAGGCTGAGTCCAGCTGGATTTGTGTTCTAGGTGTAGAGAGCCAACAATGCACCCATCAGCTGCCCTGTCCCGGAGAGCTGGGTGCAGCGCAGCCTTGAGCACATGTGCTTGGCCCCGTGCTCCCAGGAGCAGGAGTGAAAACGTGCTGTGCAAACAGCCTCGCTGGGTACTGAGGGCAGGGCCTGGGTACTGAGCCCACCGGGCAGCTCAGGACCCTCTGCCGTGGGGAATGCTTTGATGCTTTATGTACTCACAATATTCAACTGCCAAGTAATGTAACTATCTGCTTTAATTTCTTAAGCCTTTTTATTTTTTTTAAAAAAAAAAAAAAGCACTTCCAATCAGTTCACTCTGTTCCCTTCACCTCTACCTCACCCTTCTCCCCGTGCCTCCTGTAGCTGGAGCCTTGGCTCACACACTAGAAAGCAGATCGGTGTGAAAACACAAAATGGGCCCAAAAAATGCCCAGGGTGGGACAAGCATGTCTCTTGGTCCCTGTGCAAGGCCAGCAGGCTGTGGACACGGTAACTCAGGTGCAGGCAACCAAGTGGGTCTGTGGGGGGGGGTCCCCTGCCCGCAGGGCAGCACTGGCTGGTGACGGAGCAGTGTGGGGGCTCGCTTTGCTTTCACCCTCACTGCGAGCGCTCTTAAGCTAAGATGTTTTACATTGGTTGTCCTTATCCTCTGGGTAATATACGTTGCACTGTGGGAGTGTAAACACAGGAAAGGAACAGGACAAAAAAAACACCCACAAAATTCAGGCTGGTGCTGTGTAGTCAGGACATTTCTTTTCCTAACAGGATATGGGATCAGAGGAAAAAAAAAAAAAGCATTATATAACGTGTGTCCAGGGGGCAGGGGTCGGCAGGCAAATTAAGTGGGCTGTTAGCTAGCCTGGGAAGCCCATGCAGTGCAAGGCGGCAGCTCAGCAGCGGGTCCCCTCAGCGGTGTGTGCCCACAGCCAGGGCTGCAGGCAGCCGGGAGGCACCGCGGGCCTGGCTGTGGCGTGCGGGAGGTCTCGGTTCGGTTCGGCGGGTGGGGGCCCTTGGCTCCTTCCAGTGAGCGGCGGCAGGAAGGGCCAGGGGCTTGGTCTACTGCTCGGCACCAGCCCCCAGCCAGATTTGGGACACCTCAGAAGGGTGCTCGGCACTGTAACTCCTGTCAGCCAGGGTTCCCTCTGATGTCTGCTCTGTGCAGGCACAGTACGCGAGGGGCTGGCTGCCCCTGTGCAGCCCCCAAGCTGCGCCGGAGGAGAGGTGGGATCCAGGCTGCCGAGCTGAGACAAAGCCAGGAAGCTGTTGCTGGTCAGGCATTTCGGGGGAGGGCATGATTTCCACAACAATAAGTGCATCTGATTATTTGATTACAGGGAAGATGTGGTCCCCACAAGGAGGGCCTCACACACAAAAGAGGAATAACTCATGCCCCTCCTGAATGGGAAGCGGCCACTGTGACAGGGCAGGAGGGTGAGTGCAACGTCCTATTGAGGCTTTGATCAGCCGGGGTCAAGCATGCTGGCCGCTAATATGGCTGAAAACCAACCAAGAGAAGGAGGTTCCTGCTGCAGCATCATGCCAGGCCCCCTGTCAGCCCTCCACTCTCTCTTTTCCACAGTCCTTCATCCCCTGTCTGGGGTTGGGGCCTCCCCAGCAGGTCCTGCCTCCTGGCCTCCACTGGCTCCAGCAGGGCCATGTCTGTGCTGAGCCCCACGGTGCTGGGCATCACAGCGCATCCCTGTATTCCTGCCATTTATTCATCCCCATCTCCTGTGATAAGCTGGGGAAAGGGGCCCCTCTTGTCCTGTTGTCACCTCTCTTGCCATGGCTAAGGTGGAGAGATTGTGAAGTGTAGAGTTGGCAGGACAGAGAGCATCATTTTCCAGTTCCACCTCTCCTGACCACTTGCATAGTCTGGTTGTAGTCACAGGCACTTGTTCTTCCGGCCCCTGGTGTGGTTGAACTGTCCACCTTCACCCCTGCAGTGAGAAGCTCCTGGGGACACGGCTGCATTTCAAGGGATGGTTCTCCTCACTGGTACCAGCAGCTGGTGATCCTGTGATTAACTGCTGGTCCTGGGTGGGGGCTGGATGAAGTGCTCAGTGTAGCAGCTTTACAGCTGTTCTGTGCCTTCTGAAGACAGGCAGCCCCAAAGCCTTGGCACCCCAATGGCTAGACCCACATGAGTCATTCCTGCGGGAGAGCCCCAGGGCACAAAGGCACCATGTGGGTATAGAATGGGCTTGGAGATCTGAGCTGCACCCTACTCTCCCTTGGACTGAGCTACAGTGCATGTAAAAGTAAGTTGTATTTGGCCCACAGAATCATAATACTTGGAAGCGAGAGCAAGAAGGAGATGACTTGGCACTCACAGAGACTGGAGCTCTCCAAGATTTTTACAAACACAACGCAGTTAACCCGTGCAAGACAGAGAAACCCTACTCATCTGCATGGAGGGGAGCACTGGCTGCACACGAAAGTCACTGGCGCTCCAAAAAGCAGAGTAAGCCAAAAAAAAAAAAGAAAAAAGCAATTTAGTTCAAGTACGTGTCTCTACACAGAGCTATATTGCATGGGTGCAGCATATAGATCAGTGTGTAGACAAGCCCTGAGATTTTGATCCCAGGTTACATCTAAGAGTTTATCTAATATGAAAAAAAAAATCTTTACCCTTCGATATGTGTGTGCTTTGTAAGGATTTCAGTGTGGTCATGCCATGGAATGGACTGGGGCAGTAAGAGTTCCTGCTTTGTATGCCTCATAGCCTCTCTTGCTCCCCAAGCTATTTCCAAGCTGCCTGTGCAGCTAAGGCCACAAGGAAAGGTTTGCCACAGTGTGTTTGGCATCTCACCCTCAGTAAATCATCCCAATATCATCTGGCTCAGAGCTCCTAGGAATCTGGACACCAGTGGAAGAGTCTTGCGGAACATGAGACTGTAAGACAGGACTCTTCCCTGATCTGCCTTGAGACCTTAGGTCTCTGTCTAAGAGTGCAGCTAGAAAGCAGGCCTTTAAATGGACACTACTTCAGAGGTATTGACTTACCAGTGGCCTGGGTACAATTCCCCATGAAACTTCAACCTGGGATATGCGTGTCTCTAAGAAACAAACAATACCATCTGCCGCCTGCCCCTTCTAGACGTTGGCTCTGTTTATAGAAAAGAAGGGGGTGGTGAGCGTCTGTTAAAATGTATTGCTTCCTGACGTCATTTTTGAGAAGTCATATATTATAGTGGGACTAGACAGTCAAAACTGCCTAATGGCACAACGGTCAGTGCTCCTTAACTTCTACCTTGTGGTGGCTGCTGCAGAGGGACAGAGATGCTAAAAATAACATTTCTGTCCCAAAATATCTTGACTTATTCAAGGGTGTGTGTGTAGAGGGTGTGCTAATATTTCACGTGATTGGCACCCTGTGACGTGCATCCTCAGGGAAGCAGAGCTCTCTGGAGACCTGCAGGAGAGTGGAGGAGTAGAAACCATGAGCTCAGGGAACAGGAAAAATTTTGAGGCGTAAAAGGAGATGTTTGTGTCGCCTTCCCATAACTACAGGCTCTGAGGCAATTACCAACAGAATCAATAGGTTCGGCTTAAGCTAGTGAAAAAAGCAGGGAAGAAAGATTCCTTCCCCATCCTGCACCCACATTCTCGTTTACCTTGGGCAAAAAGCACAATAAAACATGCCTAGATATGAATTCTCCACCAGAAGCAGTATTTTATACCCACTCGTAGAGGGTAAGTGACTTCGTGTGGTATACTGCAGTGGGAATTCAGGCATGTAATGTAATAACAAGAAAGGATTTTTAGATTTGTCTCAGGAACCCTGCTAGCTCAGATGTTATAAAAAAGAATCCCAAACCTTCATGTCCATCTAGGTCTTAAAAAGAGTGAAACACATCCCCTTTTTGAACCTGGTTCTTTATTTTGAGAAATTGCTGCAGGAAACGTGGGCAAACAGCACCTCACATCTGAACTGCACGTTATCATCCCTCAGTTCTTTTCTAGTGTAATAAAATCCCACAGAGCAACTGCTTAACCAACTTCTTTGCTTAGTAAGCTTTTCGCTCGTCATTTGTATAGGATGTGGCAGCACAGGGTTCTAGCCTGAAATGGGGCTTCTAGGCAAAACCACAAGGCAAGCAGGAAAGGAAAAAGGAGAAGTGCTGCCTCTGGGGGTGAAACAGCAACACAACAGACCAGGGTAGGACATGAAAAATACAGTATGCACTTAGAGCTGGCAGCCATAATGTAACGTGACCCCAGTCACATTGGTATTTGATTAGCAAACGCGAAGGGATTGGGAAACAGCCCTGCTCTTAGGAGAAAGAAATCTTTCATATCCCTGTAGTCAAGCCCTCAGCTTTGTTTTATCTATCTGGGAGATGGTATCTGAACGCTTTAGCAGAACAGGCTGTGCTACCAGAGTGTGTTAGTCCCTACATGTCCCTGTGCACAGGATTTCCCTCAGGGGTGCCAGCTGAAGGAGAAGTGGCTTGTGGCAGTCCCAAAGGAGGTCTGTGGCAGACACCATGGTGGGCTGTAAGCCTTCCTGTGTGCCCGCTGTGCTCGGGGCCCTGGCCGTCATACTACGGGTGGGGAGAGCTTGCAAATTTGTGTGCTTTTAAGCTTGGTTATTGGGAGCTGGCTGGGGGTATGGTGGGGAGACCAACTTTGTACATTCCTGTTGCACAAACACTGCAGCATGAGTCACAGGCTTGGGCCATCGAGCTCGTACTCTCTCTTTCTTTGGGGGATCTCACAGAGGGACAACCAACTAGTCATATTCTCTGCCACCGCCTCCTCCCAAGGCTGCAGGTGGCTGGGTTCATCCTGCAGGCAAGCCCAGGCAGCAGCTGCCTGCTCTGGAGATTAGTTGAGCATTGCCAGCCATTTGCCTCTCCCTGAGAGAACCTTTTTTGGGGTTAAAATCATAGGTGCCAGCTTTCCCCTTCCTCTTCCTCACCCCCCTCCCCGCACCACTTGTCTGTGTTATTTTATTTCGGCCAGCTCTGCTTTGCCCCTGAAATTTGCCTCCCTCCCTCTGTCCTGACATTTCATTTCCCTTGGAGTGAGGTAAATAAATAAATAGCGGCAGTCAAAAACGTGTGTGTTTAACAAAGCCTGGAGTGCCAGGAAGCAACTGGTGTGCCTGATTTTTCAGTGAAAGTCCAGGTGCAATCTCGGCAGTGCGGCTACTGTCTGCCTTTCAAGCAGATGTCTTCATATAAAGCTCCCGCTGCCACCCTACTCCCTTTGTGTGTCTGTGCAGGGAGGACGGGAGCGGGAGACAATATAAATTAATATCCATTGGAATGACAGCAGCTGGTGCCTTGCATAGCTGTGAACACGTGTCTTAGAAGTAGAGTGTTCAGTGGTAAAACTGTAGAGCTGAATGTTTATGCTTGATCAATTACAGGAAAACAATAGATGTTTTTTTTTCCAAGTGGGAGGAGTGAGGGGAGGGAGTCTTCAGCCATGAGATGATTTTCTTCTTTCTATATAATAATAGCTGCAAAGAACATGGGGCCTAGTTACCGAAGGGTCTGGCAAACAGCAGCTTCTGGAGAACGCACTGGATGCTGGGTCTCCACAGCACTTTTGAAAAACAATACCTTTGTGGGCTTGAGTTTGCAAACATCTTAATGTTTAAGAGGGACGGACTCAGCTACCCAAAGCAAGGAGCATGTGGGAATGAATTAGCCAAAGCTTTATGTCTAGAGGCCTTCAGCTGCAAGAAGTTGTTTCAGTGTGTTTCATTTCACAGAACCTCTCCCTTCTGCTCCCCAGTTCAGGAAGAGCAGTCCTGTTAGAGGAGTGTCCCCTCAGTGGTTGTGGAGTGGTGCAAAAGTGTGACTGGGACTTCACTTCCAATTCCTTAGCAACTCTAATTGCAAAAACAGGCTGTGTCCCTCCCCACATCTGCTGAGAGAGAGAGAGAGAGAGAGAAATTGAGTTACATTTTGCAATAATTCTAATGGAAATGCTAATGGGATGAACAGCAATACGAAGCCAATGAATGACCCAGCAATTTCATCTGTGCTGGCAACAGATGACCATCTAAACCATGTTCGGGTGATTCTTCCTCTCATTAGCAGCACCATAACTCATAGGCACAAATCCATAGGCATTTGCTATAATTTTTTAAAACATGGCTGGAAATAGAAATAAGTGTGTGCAATACGCAAGTGTTACAGCGTATGTTGGCTGTAAATCTGTCTGGAAGTGGCCTGATCCTGTTCCTGGGTAAACCAGTGGGAATTTTGCCACTGACTTCAATGGAAGCAGGATGGGATTTTTTGGACTTATTTTAAAGTGGGACTTGGTTTGTTTGGAACAAAGTTTTCAGATTCACAGCTATGTTTCAGTACTTGGCTTGGACTCCAGTTAATTCACCTTTCATGTGTTTAACAGATGGGGCTTCTTTGCTGCTCACCTTCTGTTTGGAATCAGCACTGGAACAGGTCTCATCTGGGTGATTGCCACCCAGGACCTGGCATGTGTGGGACCTGTGGCTGTGCTGTGGGACTGAGCTGAGAGGAGGAGGGAGCTCACGTTGCCTTCCCTGGGCACCTTCAGTCTGAACATGTTGGAGCACTTTGAAGACAGGAAACTGCTGCCTCCGTATTTATCAGCACCAACAGGGGAAAGAGGCGAAAATGTTTGTTAGAGTGCAAAGGAGGAGGTGAGTGCTGGTGAGCACAGGAGGGCTGAGGAGTCCAGGGGCCTCTGCTCTGCCGTGACTGGGTCTGGTGACTCAGTGTCGCATCATGTAAAATGGAGGTATTTGCAGTCACTATGGTTTTCCTGAACCACCTGTAGCCTTTTGAGATAGCACTGTGTTGGCAAGTATTCCTTAGGATATACATACATACTTTCAGCTTAAGTGTGTAGGGAAAAGAGGCTTATATATGGTATATGGTCATGTGTTTCTCTCCTGCTGCCACAGTAACTTTTGAACCTTTGGGCAATTTCATCAGAAATATAAATCTCCTACAAGGTTTGAGAAAACAGCTGGGGACAGAGGACAGAGAGACCGCGCTAGTACCATCACAAGAAGAAAAACCCAAGCTCAACCTTTATTATACAGCAGTGGATCCAACCCTTGGCACCTCTAGGAGAGCAACGTTCATTTGTCCCATTGCTCGCAGAGCTAATTGCTTCATTGATATTCATTTTTGGTGGCTGAAGCATGATGAATCCAGCTCTTTTTTCTCTTCAAAGAGTGCACTCTCATGCTGCTCCTTTCTGGCATTGTCCCAGCTCCCACCTGACCTCCTTGCTGAGCACTTTCAGCTTCTCCTTCCTGGCTCTGCCTCTGTGCTGCTCCCCCCAAAGACCCCTGGGCTCCTCTGCCAATTGTCTTCTCACTTTCCAGGGAGACATTTCTTCTCCCTCACTCTCTGCTAGCAGTGCACCCCCTCTCAGCTGTTGATGGTTTACAACTCATCCATCCACCTCCCATGTGAAATTTCCACCACAACAAAAAACTCAGGAATGAGGCAATTAATATGTATTATTTCAATAGGAGGCTTAAAAACAAAAAGCTTTTGCAACAACTTCCCAGTCAGAACCACGGAGACTATTGTAAGGCAGAAAACCTAAGAAACGGCAGCTGTAAAGTATATTTAAAAGCCTTTATTCTTTCCTATCACAATGTGGCAAAAGAGACTAAATACAGCTTTCCATTTGTTTAACTAAAAGCTGCCATTCCTCAGTCTCTTTGATGATAATGATACCCACAGTTACAATCAAACTCCAGCACACAAATGAAAAACTTTGAGCTCTGTACCAACTTTGCACAATGCATTATTAATACTGAGATTCGCGAACCCGAATGCTCTGAGGTGCTGAGAGCAAGGGAAAGCCTGACTGTGCTGGGCTCATGGTTGTTGCTGATAAATGTAGCACACTGAGGAGGAAAAAGAAAAACCTGCAACTGAGTATTGTTTGTATTATAGTAGCCACTGGACCTACTATGCTACACACATGGGGAGAGACCATTCAGGAGTTCATAATCAAGTAGAGAAGTCAGAGAAGGGGTGGGAGAGAAGAAGTATTAGCAGTCCCATTCTGCTAATGTGGAAATGAAATGTGGTACAGTACAGGTCTCATACTGCACACAGGCTAACTCTGGGTTGGGTCCTGGATCACTTGTCCAGCCCAGGAAGACCAAAAGACTCTACTGACTCTCCTAAGCTACAGCTGTATGGCCACAAACCCACCCCTCGTTTCATGGAGCCTCAGAGTTGTTATTTTAGTGCATCTGTTTACTTCAGCAGATTCTTGGTGCTAAGCCCTAAGGTTAAGCTTCTGAGAAGAATAGCCTGAATTTGAGGAGGCCCATGTACTCCTAAAGTCCTGTGAAGGCTTGTTAGCACAAGAGTGAAAACACTGCCCTGCGGTACAAGCTGCCCAGAAAACAGGCAGCATCCTGGTTATTATTCTGTAGGTCCTGATTCTCCCAAGGACCATCCAGTGTAGTTATTTGAGGCGTGGGCCTTAGTGCCTCTCGGCATCTGTGCTGTGCCATCCTATTGACTGTGAAGCAGGCTTAGCACCATTGATTACAATGAGAAGTTCTACTGAAAATCGATGGGGTCTGTGTGCAGGATCCTGAGGAGAGAAGGAAGAAACCTCTTGGGAAAAAGGAGCTATGCTGCAATGATAACGAAGCAGCCCAACCCAGAGGGAAAGGGTGATGACTGTGGCTCAGAATGTTCACAGAAAGGGAAAGGAAGCAGGGTAGAGCTCCTCTGAGATTATGGATTTCTTGTCTAGGAAGTGACATAAATATGAGGTCTTGATCTGAGGTGCACATGTGTGTCAAAGGGAAGATTACGAAGACAATCTTCCTCCTGCTGCATCCAGCAGAGCTGTTGCCAGTAAGATCATAGCATCACTATGAAATCTTTCGGTAGGTAAACATGTACATAAGTTCTGTGCCAAATGTGCTTTGAAGTGTTCCCAAAACACAGGAGTCTTTGTCTATGATGAAAAGATATCTCAGCCTTGCTTCTCGCTATCAGCTGGAATCCACTAGATCTGTTCCCCTTCTTGTCCTCATCTGTCCTTTATTAGCCGAATACATGCCTTTTTCTGTTTTGAGATTGCTTTTTTGGATCACTGAAGCATGCTTGCTGATCGCAGGTGAAAAGCAGTGGCTCCCTTAGGACTTACTGGGACATCCTGACCTAAGTTCTCTGTGTTGAAAACCCATCTCCAAACAACAGGGTATCCAGCAGCATCAGAAGAAAATTCCCACCTCTGATATTGCACAGGCATAGTCGAATGGCAATCTCTCCCTCAACAGTTTACAACTTGACTAAATGCAAAAGTAATCCACAGGCTTGTCATCCACATTGTATCTGGCTCTTGGTTTTCGTCTGCTTTGTCTCTTCAGATTGTAAACTGTTTGAGGCAAGAACTGTCTTTGACTCTGTGTTTGGACAGCAGAGGGGTCCCAGTCCTTGCTGAGCCAGGTACCATAATACAAATAAGGCACAATAATTTATTTTAAAATGAACATCAAAGAAATTAAAAGGTTAAAAGGGAAAGACAACCTTTCATAGCTCAAAGCTTTTCCCCATGATAGTGCTCCAGAAGAATGTGCTCTCTGCTGGAGGGAGTGTCTAGCCCAGTCACTGGGAGGGCTGTGCGACGTACCGCCGCGGGAGCCAACACCGGAATGTGCCTGGGCGCAGGGGGAGAGGAGAGGTCAAAAGCTAAAGCACGATAAGCAAAGGAGAAAGCCCTTTAAAATATACACACGCATTTTCTTGCCAGGATCTATCAAGCCAAGAGCCAAAGCACGGTAATGGCATTTTGTTTATAGGGAAAAAGAAATCGCTCCTGGCCTAAGAATTTCTTTGCCAAGTTTCAGGCAAGGGGGAGTCAAAATGATTTGCTGGTTTAAGAATGTGTGTATTTTTAAGGTAGTGTTTTAATAAGATTGCTGGTGTGGCCCTTTATAACACTGAGCGCACAGCCCTGTAAGCACTTTACTACAGAGCACAACACGCTGTGGAAGCCAGCCCGGCGGAAGTCGATGGCAGCACTTACAGTTAAAGACATCATGCTGGCTTTGCAGGGCTCAGCTACTTGGGTCACATCCAGACATCAGTGAAGTTGATGGATGAGCTCCCACCAGCTTCAGCAGACTTTAAATGAGGCCCTTAGCTTGTGACTGTAACTGCGTAGGGGTCCACAAATGTGTCCTTCTAATTCAGTCTGTAGAAAATTTGCTGTTGACCCTACCTGGAGTGTGGTCCAACTGGAGCTTCTTCAGTGTAAAGCTGACCAGATGCTGCTCAGTGGGTAGGGACCTGCAGAGACCACGGATGGTGGGTCATTTTGGGTACTTTTACCAGATGAACACGCAGAGCTTGTGTCACCTCACACTAGCAAGAGATTACTTTGATTTTTCAAGTCTTAACCACATAGGAAACTCAAGCCGAATTCAAAGCCTTCAATAGCAAAGCCAAGAGAATTACTAGGGTCTGATGGAGGGGCAGATGGCCCCATGGTCCCCTCTCTGCCAGTGAGGAGAAGCAGAGGGAGATTGGGCACCCTGCTTGTGAGCTGGGAGCCTGTGCCAGGCTGGTGCTGCAGCAGCTTTAATGCAGACTCTTGTCTTCACAGCACATCGCCACGTGCAGCCCATGCATGGGCAACGTTGGATGCCTGTCCGTAAGGGAACTGCTGAGTCCAGAAGGAAAATCCACCAGCATCTGCAGAAAACCTGTCCTTCATATGAGGAGCCCCTAGCACTGGTGGCTGCATGGAGCAGGGGGACATCGGAGTGCAGCAGGAACCAGGCAGGTCCTTTGCGGAGATGGAGTCAGGAGGGATGGCTCTCTGCAAGCTTGGGGTTTAGCTTCAGTGGCTTCCGCTGCTGTTACCAAAGGGCCAGGCCTGTTGGTGTGTTACAGTGGTCCCGGATCTGTCCTCTCCAGCCTGGGTCATGGTGTGACCCCCTCCCCTCCTCCACTTCCCCTCCCAGGTCCATTCACTGCACCAAAAGGCATGCAATCATCTTGCAGGGGTTATTTCTGCCTAATGTACCCACCCAGTGGGATTTCAAAGAACATTAAAGCGGTAGATGGAGCCTTTAATGAAGTTAACCTGCTGAAACCAGGAGAGCGTTTGGTTGAAGTACACCTGAAAGCCCTGGATTACACAGCAGCTGCTTCAAAAGAAACCCATTCCCTCCTTTCATACCGCTGCCGTATTGAGAAATAATACAGCACCTTTATATTCAGTCTAATTTAGCCAGCCTGCTGAAGTCTGAAAGCTTTTTTTTATTAACTCTGGAGATGCAGGGGCTTTCCTCCTCCAGCCAGCACCGCCGACCCCCCTGCTCAGGCTGCTGGGAGCAGGCCCCCAGCAGCACGCCCGAGCACCTCCCCAGCCGCGAGGAATCGCTCCCCCTCTCCCCGCTAATCCAATGATGGATTTTAACTCCATTAGTTTTGCTTCCTCTATTCTCTTCCCTGTTTTCTTCCATTTATTCATTTCCCCTATCCCCTTGTTCTGTCTCTTTGTTTCTTTTGCTGCCTCCCTTCTCTGTTCTTCTCTCCCTTTTCCTCTGTTTTTCTTGCTCCCTTCTTTTCATTTCCCCTTTCCAGGTGCCTCAGCACTCCGCTCATTTCCCCTGCAGCGGTGCTGCTCCCCGGCTATCCCCACAGCTCTGCCAGCTCCTGGCACTATGGCAGGGCAGTGGCAGTGCCTAAGCTTCGGGCCATGCCGCAGCCGGGCAGTGTGAGCACTGGGTGTCCTCCGCACGCCAGCAGCACTCCTCCGGTGCGATGTACCTGTGGGCAGGAGAGGCGGCGGGAGGAAGCAGCTCCCTGCTGCCCTGCAGTTGCTGGCAGCTTGGAGAAATATGGGGGGACGTGTTAGGAGGAGGCGAGCAGTCCGGGGCATCCTCTGGGCTCACCCTCTAGACATTGCTTTCAACCACGAACTAGCAACTGTGGTATCCCCATGAAAAATTAACAGGGAAACTTGCTAATTAAGCCACCTCTGCACTGGAAGTTTATGGACTTGATTGCAACGTGCCAAACTGCTTTTTCCAAGTTGGGGTATTGGCCTGCCTTTTGAATACAGACAAATTCCCGAGTGAATAGTCTGGCTGAACACTAGGGCTAATGGGATGCTAAGGTAATTATTGGCTATTTGTGGCTATAAAATGAGACCTCGTAATCATGCACCTGATAGACTAATAAAAACATTTTATATGATGCACTTAGAGCTTTTTAGCTGAGGAGCTCAAAGCACTGCGCAGAGCAGAACTGCAGCCTGCCTAGCTCCTGCAAGTTCAGGGAGACAACCTGCGCCGTCTGCCCCCATGCCCCGCTTTCCCGCTTCCGGGGTATCCTGCCAAAAATGTTCGAGTCCCTGCTCTCCTGCTGACTTACTACTTACAGTTTTATCTAGGTTGGGTATCATTTTTCCCTGCTGTCATTCCTAACCCTGTTTCTGTCCTGCCACATTGTTTTTTCTGGAAGGCTGTCAAGTTCTGCATTGGAAATAGTGCGTTTTGACATAAAAGTTGGGGAGAGACCCTGTTTGTCCAGCTACTCTGGAGCCCAGAGGAGGTTACAGGAAGACATGACGCGTTGGTTTTTAATTTTTTTTTTTAAATCAGGTTTGAGAAAGGCTCTAAGGAAAAGCTGGGGGGTTTCCTGCTTTACAGACACCTCCTGATGGTCAGTTCATGGGGTGAGAAGGACTCATTTAGAAAGAGGAAGCTGTGATTGAAAATAAATGAGTCTGTATGATCAGTGTTGAAAAGGAGCTGCAATTAGAGGGAAGAGAAGAGCAGAAGAGTGCCAGGGAAAACCCTAGGTACCTGGGCCCTTGGGTCAGCAGCAGGGAGGTAGGCAGTGTTTGAGGAGGCGAAGGCTTTCTGCTGAAGGGAAGGAGAGATGGGGGAAGTTTCACTGCATCACAGCTCTGACTAACGCTTGGGCTGCAATGTTCCTTCAACCAAATTTAATACAGATAGTACAATAAATATTACAGTACCATTATATTACATATTGTCTCATTTTCAGTGAGGTTTTGTGGATGGTTCTGACATAGAGATACGGAAAAATGCAGCAGTTCCTGATGGGTTTGGTGAGTTTTAAATACCTACGGGAGGACCAAATGGAGAGCCATGAGCAGGCAGAGCCCTGAGCCCTTTGGCAGAAGCGGAGCTGCGCCAGCACGGACAGCTGATGAGGTCCAGCCTCGCTTGGGGCAAGGAGCAATGCCCACAGCAGCAGCTGCCCTGGAAATGGGCAGAGGTAAGTTCAAGATGCATAACTTCACCTTATGCTCTGTTCCTTCAAGCCTGAGAGAGGATCTGTGTCTTAAATGCTCCCAGCAGAAGTATTTTTTGACTCTTTTGTACCTGAGCTGGACTAGCAGGTGTCACCAGCTTGATTGTCATCCTGTCCTGAACACCTGCAGTGGTAGAAACTGCAGGAGCACTGGCCAGTGTTTTAGTTGTGCCTTTTCTTTCCTGACAGCAGCATGTCGTGGAGAGGAGGCTTGAGATCTGACACTACACACATGGCTGGATTTGTGGAGAGCTATTGTGAAGCAGCTGAGAGAAACTTCTGTGAGCAGCAGGTAACTTCATTTCCCATCACCATATTCTTTCCTAGAGTTATCTTCTCTTCTTCACTCAGTAGCAGATCAGAGCTGATAACAGTTCAAGGCCATGCTTGCGCTCTTCTATTGACCTTAACCAGGGGAAATGACTGAACGTAATGGGAGGAAAATTGCCCCTGCGCTATACGGTGTGTCAGATGGGGCCATCTCCGGTTAGGGCTTGGTAACCTCTTCCTTTTCCATGCATGTCTCAAGAGAGAAATGATTCACGCTATGGATTTATATTGCACTGCGATATCTGTGTTAAGATCTGCGGGGGCTATTTATACACACAAAAAAATCACACTTTGCTAGCTTGATAGTAGTCTAACTGTAACCGAGTAGTAAATAATAGTTGCATAATTCCACACCAAAATACAATAAATAAGGCAGTAAACTCAGTTGCCAGTGGCTTTGCATTGACTTCAACAGGTGTTGGAGTGCATTTTAGTCACAGAAGATGCAGAATATAGTATCAAAACACACAGGAGGAATAGGGATGCTATGGCCCTCAGGTTAAGGGCTGAAATATCAGATCTGTCTATCAGGCCAATTCTGTTGCTGTCAATGAACTTCCATCAGCCTCGGAGGAACTCAGCGCTCTCATGTTGTGTGTGTGTGCGCTCAAACAGGTTGGCAGCGTGATTTCCTTGATGTGAGCTGGTGATGCTATCCGTAACTGACAGACAGCAGAGTACAAAATAATTAGTCTCATCACCCTAAACGAATACCAGCAAAATGTTCGTACTTTCCATCTCACCCACACAGTGATGTATTTTACTTCTGCCACATGCCGGTATCTCTTCACTAATTATCAACTTTAAAAAACTGAGGTAACATAGTTTTAATCCCTTTGTCTGCTGTAAATCTGGATGTTAGAATTGACAAGCTAGAGACTGATTAACAAAAATAATATGTTTTTAAAGTAGCTTCTTGGTTCAGGGTTCTCTAGGGCTTGTTTCACCTCTCAGACGGGGTGGAGGTATGCATTGCCCCAGGTTGTCAGATACTGGCTCTTAAACCCGTTGTTGTCTGTGGATTTAAGCGGCAAGGCAAGGTCCCGGCCCAGGCAGGGACCCTGCACCAGCTCAGGCGCGAAGGCGAACAAACTTTCCGAGCGCTCTCAAGGTGTCTGCGTGAACGCTGCTCTCCGGCTGTGTTTTTAAAGAGCGCCTTGGAGAAATGCGGCTGGGAGCGTGAAAGCCCGCAGCGGCGCGGCCTCGGAGAGGCTCCGCGCCTGTCCCTTGGCCGGCCCGCCCCGCTCCACCGCTGCCCGGCGCGGCTTCCCCCTCCGGCACCGCCGCCGGCGCGCAGCGCCGAGGCACG
>VXAL01012824.1:1069924-1172418 GCA_013399475.1 Chauna torquata
GGGGCTCGGCGGCGCAGCGCAGCTTTCGCGGTGGGGTTTCGGGGGGGCCGTGCGGGCAGCGCGTGGGGCCGAGCCCGGCGCGCATCGCCCGCAGCCGCTCAGCTGCCTTCGGCCGGCGCCGAGGGGCGAGGGGACGGAGCCGGGTCGGAAAGTTGCGTGCTGCTTTTTGCGGGGGGGAACGCGGTGGAGGAAAAGCGGTAGGGACCAGCCGCATCCCGGGCGCCGCACCCGGGTGCCCGCGGCCCAGTTGCAACGTCGGGAAACTTCAGGTGAGCGGCCGAAATCATGTGGCAGGGCGCAGAGAGCTGCGGGGGCACCCAGTCGCCCGCCCCCTGCCCGCGGCGAGAGCGGCCGCTTGTCCCGGGACCTGGCGGGCTTGGGGCCGAGAGCGCGTTACTCTGGGCTTCGCTTCGAGCCAGGCTGGGCTGTCAGCAGGCAAGGGGATGAAGGCCTGGGACCCGGGCTGCTCTGGCTGGGGGCCAGCCGAGGCTGGGCCCTGTGCTCGCAGATCGCTGGCTTTGGGTCTTGCTACTGTGGGCGGTAGGGTCCCCACTGGAGGGGGAAGGATGTGCCTCACCCGATCTCTCTCTTGGGGCTCCGTCTGCAGTCACCGCTGCAGGAGCCGCCTGGCAGGACGGTGGTGCCAAGACAGCAGTTGCCGAGCTGTGGGTTTCCCTTCTGCTAACCAGAACCGCAGGATGTGTCCCAGGCAGCCCGTGGGGCACACGGGGTCCCTATCCACGGCGTGACCCAGGCAGCGTTAGGTGGCAAGGGGAGATTGGCATGGGTGCTTCCCTGCCTTCCCCCTGCCCCTCTGCCTTCTCCCTGACCCGAGCCGCATGGCCACCAGCTCCCCCTTGGAAAGGGAAGTGGGAGAGTCTCTGCTGCTGAGAAAGTCCCTTTCTTGCAGCAGCAAAGCACAGACGTTCCCGGCGCTCGCTCCATGCACGTTCAGTTGCTGGTTGGCATCGCCTCCTTCCTTATGGTTATAAATGAAAGAAGTGAAAAAAAAATTCCCATCTTTTGTTCAAATAGGAAAATAAATGAATAAGCAGTTGGTGGGGTAAAGAGAAATGGCAAAGTCCTCGGAGGGAAGCAGCCTTTTCAGATGTTCCCCGTTTCAGAGGCGCTGTCTGGTCTCCTGGAGTGGGTATTGTGCTGAGGCTGTAACCTGAGGCTGGCTCCTGAGGATGCACTGGCCAGCCCCCGCTGCAATCCTTGCGGCTGCTGAGCCTGTGAGCGTGTGTGCACATGCATGTGTCTGTGTGTCCACCTCCTCCTCCTGTCCTCGAGTGGGCTTGGGATCAGGACTTCTTGCCGGGAAGGGTTTTATGAGCCAACCGTGTCGCTGAGGCCAGTCAGTTGCTGTAAGAAATGTTTATTTGAACGCGGGGTTTTCCCGGCTAAGCAGAGCATCACATGGTGTTTGAGCCAGCAAGGAAGTTGTCTCTCTGTGGCTGACACCAGCAGCTTTTTGCCGAGACACTGTTGTGGTGCTGCAAACCTGGTCAAATGACTTGATCGTGAGCCCAGTGAGCAAAGGTATGGGGTAACGGGACGCAAGCCTCTGTTGGACTAAGCTCAGCTCCAGTAAATTACCCAGCCTAGTAAGAAAAACATGCCCGAGGTAGATGGATTTATGTTTCAGTCTGGTATATCTGAAAGCCTTCCCCCATTACAAAAGTCCCTCTTAAGGTTCCCTAAGGGAGGTTAATAGAGAGGGGAGATGATTTTAATAGACAATAATATGATAATCTGCATGGAAAAAAACCTTGTGCAATATTTCTACAGTAAGAGATAAACAGTGCAGCTGCCAATTTGTATGTAGCCAAGCAAACCCTGAGATAACCATGGAGGGGAGTGGGTGGGAGACCCTTTAAGATAAATCTGAAGGCTGGATGGCTGTGTGTTTTTCTTTTTCTCTTAAAAAGCAGTCCAGTAAGAAAGTAACAGGTTTGAGCGACCCAAGTACAGAGCCGTTCAGACGATGTTTATGCAGCTCTGAGCAAAGCTCACTCTTGAAGCCTTCCAAATAGTTTGCTTAAAATCTAGTATTTTTAGTAATGACTTTGGAGATGTAACGAGGTGGGGAGGGGGACCAAAACAAATTGCTGCCAAGCAGGCGCACAGCCGCACACATACAAACATGCACACACACACCCACGCAAGCGTTTAGTGTAACGCCTTTTGCCCGTTGTGCTGTTAACTCAGCTCTTACAGGGAACAAAAGCTTTTTTAGCCTAGGAATCAGACAGTTGTCAGGAGCATCACTGAAACAACTGATACAAGCTCAGTGGGGGGCTCTGACCCAGGTTAGGATGCTGGATTTTGTTTTGCTAACTTTCCTGCCACAGCAAAATCTCCGTGTGTGGTGTCTTTAGTGACAGGCAGACGTGCGGCTCCCAGGGGCTCTGCGAGGACGCTGCCTGTCTCCCTGCTCTGCACCTTCTCCTCCCCGCTCACACCCTCGCAGTATTTACCCTGCGCTTGATACCTCGGCATGGCTCAGAAAGCTAAAGTGAGAATGCAGCTGACTCTGCTGGGCCAGAGAAGGCAGCGTGCCCCGTCCCAGCGGTGCGCTGCTCCAGGCGGTTGGGTTGGTTTCCTAACAGAAACCTCCAGTGCCGCCGGGCTCCAGAACGTGGTCGCCTTGTATTGCAGATAGCCCGAGAGGAGAAAGCATCCTTCATGGGGTTTAGGAAGCTGTCAGGTTCAGATAAGGCTGGGATCCTATCCTGTGGGACCCCCGGTTGTATTAATAAGGAAAAATTAATTTTTAAGCACTGGGATTGCTGCCAAATTATATGACCTCTGACAGACCAGCTGTGCTAGGAAAATAAATTGTCTGTATCTGAGACCTGTGATCCTATCTGAAATCGAAATAGAAGAAGTCGGCATTTAGCCATGGTGGTGAGGGCAGATTGCAGCAGCCTGAGGGCAGACTGGAAGCTGCTAAACTTGCTCTCCATTGTGCAGTGAAGTCACCGCCACTGCGTCCCCACGGGGTCTCGGGAATACAGTTGTCTAATCCGGGAAGTGTGGAAAGCTGATGTGCCTGCACACACCCAAGCTGGGGCTGACAGTGTTGGCACGGAGGTGGGGGCAGAAGCGGGTGTGAACATTTCCAGCTCTACCCTCACTCCGTAACAGCCCTTTGACACATTTCTAATTATAATACACACACAGACAAAGAGGTAGCTGGGCTATTTTCAAAATCCCTGTCTACACCCTGGTGGAAACCGCAATACTAGCAACAACATAAATCAGGGCTGTTGCTAGCAGTGTTGCACACGGCTTCGCGCTACAGTAGCATGGTTTTAATCATGCTCGGAATCAAAGGGTCAGCCTTCTCCCTGCCTGAGCCAAATCGCGATCTCAGAAGGCTGGATCCTGAGCCAGGCTTGATGCCTGCGCAGTGAGAAGACACAAGCACAGACACGGAGGGGAGGTTTGTCAGGACGGGGTCAGCGGGCACAGGGCCAAACACTCAAAATCACAGCTCGGGTCTGTAAGCCTTTCCATGTGCCAGCAGTGCCCTTAGATGTCATGGGGGGGGGGATGCTAGGGTAACACTGCGGGGCCAGCACCCCAACTGCTGCCCTGGTGGGGCTGCCTCTTCCCAAACAGGCTGGGGAAAGGGGTACAAGCTGAGTGGGAAGGCGGAAAGCCAGGCTGCGGTCAGTCGGCATGCAGAATAGCCAGAAGTATTATTAGCAGCGATGGATGGCTGCAGAGACTTTCTGACTGAATGCTTCTCCCAGTTTCTTCATACTTGATGAGCCAAAGAAAATGGGCCCCAGAGATGAAGTGCTGGGCTCAGAGTCTTTGAAACCCGCCCTGATTTCTCCCTTTGCCTTTGAGACAAAGGCAAGACATCTGCCCCGGCTGTTCTGGTGGGTCACCCCTGGCTGTGAAGGGCTGTTGGCATGGGGTTTGAATGCCAGCCTTTCTGCATCTCCCTCCTAGGAAAATGGTGAAGCCAAAAGGACACCATCCATTCCTGCTGCTCGTGTTTTCTGAAGGACTCAATTTTTAGGGGATGCCAGTGGGGAGAGGGAGGGAGGAAGCCCCTGACCCACTGTGCATGTAGACACAAATGCAAACAAACCCTTACTATCTCTCCATCGCTCCTCCTCTCTCTGCAACAGCACACAAGTCTGTACCTTTTCCCTCACACGCACAGCCCCTCCGGTCCCCCCTGCCTTGCTGCCTGCCACGTGCACTCCTGCATCCTGCCCTTCCCCATGCTTTCCCTTTTGCTCTCCTTTGCACACCTGGGCACTCTCCACAACTTTCTCCCTCACGCACACCCCCAGGTTCGCTCCTTCTTTCCTCTCTTTCTATTTGACTGCTGAATATGTGCTCAGCAGGAAACAATGTATTTAAGATGCTTGCCAGAATGTGTAATAACTTCAGTGCTAGTAGCAAGGCTTAGCAGTAGCTGGATTTGAGCAACTCGTCGTAAAGGCTGAAGCTGCTGTTACTCAGCAGCGTGCACGGGGGGAGCTGCGGCAGGGCCTCTCCCCAAGTGGCTCTGGGGGAGCTGCTTCCCCTCCTGTCCCATCCCATCCCATCCATGGGGCCACACACCCGCTGCCATGGCACTGAGTTTTGCTCTGCGGCTCTGACTGCCCCTTGGGAGGGACGGCTGGGCTGGAGGTGGCAAAGGATTCAGAGAGGCTCTACTGGCCACAATGGGAAGAGGCAGAAATAAACTGGTGGGGAAAGCTGGGATTTGAGTTTTTGTGAAGAATGGACCCCGACAGATGGGCTCGAAAGGTGTGAGGGAGCTGGGAGAGCACAGGGGGCTATGAGAGATGAGGTATGCTTTTTTGTTACTTCTTGGAATTTTCATAGTAACAGTAGTAATTAGTATTTCAGAGGCATTGAACACCTTTCATCAAGCTTGAAGCTCCTTAGAGAGGAATCCCAGGTGAATCTATGGCTTTCTTTAATGTGTGGAGTTGGAAATGTCTCTCACTTTTCCTCCGTGGCCCTTGAACCAGTCTGTTTTTGATAGCGTCCACAGGGGTGGCTCAGCAAATTGTTTCATCCTCATATCGTTTCCTAATGTAGCCTACAGGTAAGGTGGCAGGCTGCTGCGCAGGAAGCCTCTGCTTTATTTCTGCCTCTGATCTGAGCCTTCAAGCCTCCCCGAGTCTCCATTTCCCTGTCTGCAATACTGGTGAGGCTTCCTCAGAAACTGCCCGATCTGCAGCTTGAAGGTATCCTGAAGCTGCCACCTACTCCTGGGAGATGGCAGTGTGTTTCCATGCAATTTCAAACCCTTGGGAGTCTAATATAGAGGCAAGAGGAACAGGCATTGTTCCTGAAAGTTCAATATGCAGTTATCCCCCTCCCTTGTGCCTGCGTGCACACACACACACGCACGCGCTCACGCACCTCTCGAATGATTACCTCAGTAGCCAGGAGTTGTAACTCCAGACCCAGCAATTACATTCGCGGGCAAGCCAGGAGAATTGTGTGCGCACGTCTATAGAAAGACTAACGCTATTAAGCCAGTTGCCCTATTGGAATTGCATTAGCCTGTGATATAAGGTGACAAATAACAAAGTTAGCGGAGGTGGCACCATGTAAAGCCAGGATATGAAACTTCATCAAAGCTACAAATGTTTGGGGGAACAAAAGAAAAAAAAAGACAACATTTAAAGGTCAAGGTTGCCTCTGACTCAAGTCACAAGTGGTGAAAAACTAATGCCAGCCCCTGGAAAGCAGCTATCCAGAACTGCAGGGGTGGTGGAAATGAGCTGAACTCCAATGATTTGAGAGCAAATTACCTGGATTTGCATGCAGGATTTGGCCCTCTAGTTTTCCATGATGCAGCTCAAAGAGGTCTGTATTTCAGGTTTCCGTTTAATTCCTCTGTGGATTAACATGGCACAGAAAGTGCAGGAATG
The DNA here is from genome assembly GCA_013399475.1 of Chauna torquata. Classification (NCBI taxonomy): domain Eukaryota; kingdom Metazoa; phylum Chordata; class Aves; order Anseriformes; family Anhimidae; genus Chauna; species Chauna torquata. Next base: position 1,075,843 of record VXAL01012824.1, read on the forward strand.
AGAAATCTCCAAATCTTGTTCTCTTTCTTCCTCCCTAAAATGCTTCCTTCTTACTTAAAAATAATTTTAAATGATTTCTTTCTGCAAAGGCTCACAGCTAAGATGTTCCATTTGCTGAGCTTTCCGGAGCTCCCCTCTCATTGCTATCCAGCCCTATAAAGTGAATATATTGCATCCTTCCCCAGTTGCCTTAGGAAGCGGTCAAACGGCCGCATTCCTGAACTGATGGATTGGCGCGCTCCTTTCTTGCCTGAGCCCAGACAGTGTTTTTATGAGCCTGTCTCATGACAGGCTTGAGACGCTTTGAATCAAACAAAACCCTAGTTCAGATCACAAAAGCAGCCTTTACATTCTGCTTTGCTGTGAGTCTGCTTTTAAGGGAAATTTTAGTTAAACTGGTGAAGACTCTGGATGAAGCGTTCAGGGAACTTTCCTTGGTTACACAGAATCCCCAGATGTGGATGCGGGTGTCAGTCTGGGATGAGCTGTGCGTGTAAGTGCTTTGTGTTGCCTGGGCGTGTTTGTCCATTAATTTGTTCAGGAAGCCTTTGAAGCTTTATCTCACAATCCAAAGCAAACATGCTCCTGCTAATATGATCTATGCTACTGGGGATAAAAAAAATCTAATCTTATTAGCTTCCTCTGTACTGTGTCTCCCTCCATGGCCAATGGTTAAGCTGTACATTTAAATCCAAGAGCTCGCATTTGTGTAACAGCCTCTTGTGGAAGTTGTGCCTTAGGGTTCGAGGTTAGGGCCCGCACCACGCTGGCAGCCAGCGTCACCCCGGGGCCGAAGCCCTGGCAATGAGGCAGGGATGACATTAGCGGTAATGAATCCCCGCCAGAAGAGATCTGTTTCTCCTGTCTGTGCCGGGGTTTGACAAAGCGCTTGGATGCACATGGACCTTGAAAAATGTAGCTTCTTGAAGAGTAGTTTGTCTCTAGCAGGGCTTGCTGCACAAGGGCTCACTCCAAGTTCAGCAGCTTTGAGAGCACTCGGTCCTCCACACCAGGACCGAGTTTGCTGTGGTGTTGCAGGGCAAATCTCCCCTGAATCCTAGGACATAGAAGTCTTCTGTGGTGGGATGAGAGCATGGAGCTGGGCTGCAGGGGCTTCCGCGAGGCAGAGAAATCAGTAGGGAGGCCAGGCAGCAAGTCCTGGTGACGTGGGGCTCCTGGCATCTCGCTCCCTTGGTGTCCTCGAGGCTGCCCTTTCTGAGCACAGCAGACACTGATGCTGCTGCCTGCTTCTGAGGCAGCAGGAGTGCCTTGCATTTTGCACGCAGCCCTGAATTATATCCCCAAAGTAAACCAAACCCAGCGGATCAAAACGTGCGATGGTTCTCTGCCAGACACTGCAAACTCTGAGAGGCTGTAGTATGTGTGTTTGTTGTGAAACGGGCCTCTCTGGTGATGATTATTTTTGTTACAGGCAGAGTTGGCTTTAGTTTCTGTGTTGCAAGTCCAACAATAACAGTGAGCCCTGCTCTCCTGGGGTGAGGAAAATCCAGTGGGGTTTAATTGGCAGGAAATTCAAGTAGGAGAACGCTCTGCTCCTGTCCGAAGGTTTCAGCATCTGCTGATGAGCTACAGAGCTGAAAAGCCCCAAGTGTGGGTGGAGGTTCCCGGGGCCGAGCTGCTATTTTCAGGTCCCCTGAGTGCTGACTGCTCGTTGCAGCCTGGAGGGGACAGAGGGGGGCTTCATCCAGCAAGGACGTCTTCAGCAGGTTGGGGTCTGCCTTATGCAGGGTGTGAGGAGCCCTGCTGCTGACACCTGTCTGGGGGAAACTTGGAGCTGCCCACGGTACGCCTTGGTGTTTGCGGGAGTCTGCCCTCATGAGCACCTCCCAGTCTTCCCATCCCATCCCATCCCTATGTCTTTCTCGTTGTCCTCTGGTGTAGGTTCCCTGTCGGGGCTGTCCTGCAAGGAGCAGGTTGCTGGGATAACCCAAGGCACCTGGTGGGCTGTAAGGAAAGAGGGCATCTGGGGATTTCCCATCCTGACCCCTGCCTGCTCCCGCGCTGCTGGGAAGCACCGACCTCCGTGGCCTCCGCTGGGGAGGCCCGACTGCTCGTCCCTGGCCTGGCCTTCGGCACAGCCTCCCCTGGCTCCCCTGCCCCGCGGGCTGGCAGGGCCCCAGCAGTTGGCTTTCCAAGCCTGCATTCTGCTTACTGAGCGGCGGGATGTCCCACGCACCTGGCAGCCTTAGCTAATACTTCAGAATTCAATTTTAATTTTATTAAGTGAATTCAGGGCTGGTGAAAGCTGCCAGAGCCCATTAACCGTGGAGCACGTCTCGCTTCCAAAGCATACAGCCTGGGCAATGGCCATGCCACTCACCTTTTTTCTTTCTTTGTTTTTTTTTTTTATTTTATTTTTGCATGGATTCAATGCATCAGTTTTAAAGGACAGATTTATGTAGAAGCTTGAACCTCTGCTGTGTGCAAAACAGGCCTGGTTTTATATAGAAAGTCAGCGCTTGGCATGCCTGCTGAGACAAACCCTTTGTCTGTCAGTGGGCGCAGTGATGGATTTTTTTGTTGCAGGTGTTTGTCTGCTAGATACCAGTGAATCAATAGAAAAAAAAGCCCAACAGAACAATTACAAAGATATTAAAGTCATTTTACCTCTTCAGATAACTCTAAGAAGCCGCGGTTTCCCAGGTATGCTATCGCCCACTGCATTGCCTGGTGTTGTGCATGGATGAGACGGCGCTGTACTGAAGTAGCCACCTTTGTTAATGTGGAGCTTCTTGCGGGGGATGAATGAGAGGGCAAAGTCTGTTCCTCTGAGAGAGACAGATGAGCTTTCCTGCAGGTGGAAGGCCTTCCGTGCTGCAGTAAGATGGTGATGTTTTCCTGGTGGTGTCTAAACACCTGAGGGACATGGTTGGTGCTCCTGTCTGCTCAGGGTTTTCACCTGCTTGTCCCACTTTACTCTTGAGACCACAAATGCAGAGAGCTGGGCTACGGTCCCTCTCACCCAGGCACCCAAGCACTGAGCTGACCTGAAATCAGGATCAAGCCTGGGGACTACCTTAACTGAGCTGTGATGGCCTCACAGGGCAAGGGGAGAGTTTTTAACATCAGGGTAGAACTGGGTTTCTGCTCGAGTTCGTCTGTCAGGGAAGAGACAGAGCAAGCTGGAGCCTGGTACCCTTGTTCACATTGCAGTTCCCCTCCGACTGGTTAAATTGCAATGGCTCACAGATATTCATAGGATCCGGCACGAGTAAGGGGCTAGCAGCTTCTGAGCGGTGGGTGATGTTGGTGGTATCAGCCTAGCGGGTAGCATGTGTGTGAAAGCAGGAGAGACGGGGAGGGGATGATGAGGTGTAGAAGGATTGACTGTATTTTCATTGCTTCGAGACTTTGCCCTTTCCAAGAAAAATAATCTGCAGCTTGAATATTTCTCTTTGCTGGAGGGGGTGGACATGTGTGCAAACGAGGTGTGAATTTTTAGGAGAAGGTGTGAAAGTGTGTACATGAGTGAAGTGTGAATTACACGTCTATTTGTACGTTGATGTCAACAAGTCCGTGAATTTCTTCCTTCCACGTGAATGTCTCTCTCTCTCTTTTCTCTCTCTCCCCCCCTCCCTCCCCCCAAACCCACATAGGCACGTGTGTGGGCAAATATGCCTTGCCAAGAGAAGAGGTTTGTGCAAAACCGTAGGTTTGTAAATGTTTGTGTGTTGAGCAAGCTCTCCTGTGGAGCAAAACCAGATGTTTTTTGGTATTCTCAGCTCCTCCGTGGCGGCATTGCAATTTTTTCCCCTCATATTTTTCAGGATTCTTACAGGATTATTTTAAGAAAAAGAGAAGGCTGCAAAGATGCCTTTGGGTGTGTGAGAAGAAAGTTATTTTAAAGAATGAATGTGTTAGAGGGCATGAAAAATATGGAGGAAACGGAGGCAGTGCTTTTTCATGGCGAAGGAAGCCTGGCTCCCGCGGGGCAGCCAGACCCTGGGAGGACCTTCCTGCTGCCATCGCTCCCACACAGTGGATGCGCCTTCTGCAGGGTGTGTGCAGGCAGCAGGTCGTTTATTCAAAGCACTTTTTTTCAGGAAGCATCGCCAGCAAGGGTCCTGCCTTGCTCTTGCTCCTTGCATTGGCTCTGGCAAGAGGGCAGATCGGATCCCGATGTGGATGCACAGAGCCGGACCCGTGGCAGGGGCTGAGCCCATACCAGCCCGCACCGCTTTGCTTTCTCGGGGCTTTGCAGCGAGCACAGCTGCGGGAGGGACGGGGGCAGCCCGTGGGGACTGGAGCACCGTGGAGACCCTTGGGCCCTGTTGCAAGATGTGCACGTGTGGGCCGCAGGAAAGCCCACCCGCACCCACCCAGTGGCGGGGACAGCCCTTCCCCTTCGCCTCTTCCTTCACAGTGCCTGTTTCTGTCTTCCCCTCTGGTGCAGAGGCCCCAGCGCAGACAGGCACACACGAGGGTTTGTGTCCCACGTTTCACCCCATTGCTCATGGGCAGGGAGGGGGGAGCCTGTCTCGGCACGGGATCAGGGTCAGCAGGGCAGCGCCTGCCCCGCTCTCTTCCTGGCTGACAGCTCTGCAGAGAGGCCGCAGGGTTTGGCTGGTTTTCGCCCATTTTGCTGGGCAGGAGGAGGCACTGCCATCATTCGGAGGCAGCTGTGGGGCTGCGGCGCTGGGACAGGGCAGTAGCAAAGGAGAGGCACGCAATGGGGGCCCCATGGAGAAAGGGACTTTGTTGGGATTTGTAGCGCATTATCAATTGACCCTGTGATGCAGATTCTCCTCCCAGCAAGTAATGCAATAATAAATTTGATTTGCAGCGTTCATGAGATTAAATGTTTTTTTGAAGATGAAATCACCCTCCAGGGCCTGTTCTAACCCAAAGCTGGGAGTGCTTCCTCTGCTCACCATGTAATTGTTGCCAGCAATTTGTGGGCTAGCCCCACAAAACCACCACTGCTGATTACCAGAGTCTGCAATTCCAACTGCTCGGGTTGCCTGAGACGTTTGAGGGGGCTGGGGGGGAGGAGGAGGAGACCAGTCTGCCAAGACGGGGTCGTGGGGGCAGGCGGCATTGTTGGGGGAGAGGGAGGCAAGTGGAAAAGGGCTGTCGTGCGGCTTTGTGCCAGGGCCAGGACGGCTGAATGCTGTCCTCGCCTCTGCAGCTGGCCATGGGCTCTCCACTCAGCCCTGCCATGCCTCAGTTCCCTTCCCTGGGAGCAGCAAAGCTCCCTGCACTCCTGCGGCTGTACCGAGGGTCATACATTTCTGAGCTTGGTGTCTCTTGAGGTGGCTGTGGGAGACTGCCGTGGAGCAGCTTGCAAAGGAGGCAAAGGAAGGGATAAAATGAGGTGGCTCCAGATGATCTGATATCAATCTGTCTCTTACTTTATGGCTCTGTAATTGCCTAGGCAAGAGCATTTATTTCTCTTCTCTGGTCTGTGAAATGTGGTATGTAAATGTGGCAGAAGGTGGAACGAGAAAGGAGTAGGTTTCTTGTGTAGAATAATTTCCCCTTGCCCAGAGACTGATACTGAAATATTAGAGTACCAACCTGATGTCAGAGGTCTGGAGAGCAGCCTTTATCAGACCACCGCTAGCGGTGGCCTGCAGGGACCCGCTGTTAATGGCCAATGCCCAAAGCCTGTTTTAATACCTTGTTCCCTTGCGTGTCTCTGCAGCTCAGCCGTGCGGGGGCCGCCTGAACTCCAAGGATGCCGGGTACATCACCTCCCCGGGGTACCCCAATGACTACCCCTCCCACCAGAACTGCGAGTGGGTCATCTACACCCCTGAGTCCAACCAGAAGATTATCCTCAACTTCAACCCTCACTTCGAAATCGAAAAGCATGACTGCAAGTAAGAGCCTTCCTCTTCTTCTCCAGTGCATAGTCATCTCCTCCTGCTTTCGCATGGCAGTATGGGTGTGGTGTTCCCTTGTGTTTGAAAACAAACATCCTGAGCCTCCATAGTGCTGCATGTCATTGCCTTTCAGGGGCAAGTGTGCTTCTACCGACTGGGTGGTTGTAAGAAGCTTCTTTAGACCCATAGGATGAGCACACACGCTAGATTGAACATGTTGTTCTAGCCTGAAATCACCTGAAAACAAGAGCTAACTGGCTTTCAGCCTGAGTCTGACTTTGGTCAAAAGGTAGCTTGTTTTTTCCCATGTTGTAGTGGCTTCACTTTTAAACCATGCTGGGAGAGCAAAGCAATTTCCTGATATGTAACCAGGCAGAGGTATGGCATGGAGAGCCCTAGTGCTGGAGACCCAGGCTCAGGTCATGGGAAGCTGAGGGCTTGGGAGTCCGAGCTGTTTGGGCTGGATCTGATTCTCCACAGTGCTTGTTCTGCTGTGCTTAGTAAGCTGGGGTATTGGTTTTGTTTGCTTTTCTTTTTCCCCTGAGAAGGGGCTCAGAAGCTAGATGTCCAGGAAAAACAGTTAGCGGCTAGTAAAGAATAATTAACAGCATCAAAGGGCACCATAAAAGGCTGAGTTAATAACATGGTCTCGGCAGATGTATAAACCTGTGTGTTTCATCTGGAATCTGCAGCCAGCTACAGGGATGTCTGAGTTGTGAAGGAGCTCAGGGTCTCCTAAAGCAGGCCTGACACAGCAGTCTTGCCAGACACGCTGCTCCTGTTGATTAAAAGGAGGTTATATATGGAGAGGGAGACTCTGGTTGCAAAAAGGACAGAGGGACTGGGGAAGCATTTATGGGGCTGTAGGATCAGTCCTGTGGAGAACAAAGAATTCAGCATGGGTTTGATGATGTACTGAAGGTTATAAAGCGTAGAGCTGGATCCTCAGCTACCATAAATCAGCATAGCTCCTCTAACTGTGACGAAGGTGTGCCGATTGATGTCACTGGGGATCTGATCACCCCCTACAGCTAAAGCCTGAGCTAATAAGGCTCTGAGCACCATGAGCTCTCCATGAAGTCACTTTGTGTGCAAGGAGTTTAGCGCTTTGCAGGATCGGGCCTGCATTTAGAGAGGGGAGAAGGTAGAGAAAGGCTTAATGTGAGCATAAATGAACACAACAAGGCCTTGGCAGTGCTCCTGAGAAGGATGGTTGCTATCAGATTTTATTATTGCTTATGGCTATTTATTATGGCTGTACAGGCTGAACTGTATAGCCTTCTCTTAGCTAATGCAGTTGCCCCAAATTCACAGTAATAAAAGCTTTATAGGCGTATGTTCTCAGCCTGCAGAGTATGCAATACGTATTGGGCAGGGCAATGTGTGTAGAGCAGGTGCTGAGCTGGGCAGGAGGGCCTCTGCCTCTCCAAGGTCTCGGGTGAGTAAAGCCAGGTCGGTCAGAGCACCAGAAACCTCCATGGGCACCTGGCTTTTCCTCCACATCTGTGAAGTTGTCGCTTACAGTTCTGAATACTTTGGACAACTTTTGCCACATTTTGCTGCCTATGAGAGAGCAGGGTCTGGTCCTGAGCTGCAGGTGCTGCGTGCTGGAAGGTCTGCCCTAACCGCTGGAGATGTTGTCCCGTTGCTGCTTTCTGCTTTATTGTGGCAGATGATCTGAGTGCATGCTATATGGTCTCACATTTTCTGTGTGGGGGGTGTGTGTGTGTGCATGGGGGAGCCTTGCAGAAGGGTTTGTGTTGGAGAGTTTTGGTCCACCAGGGCTCTCCATGGGACATGAATGGTGGAAGGTTTCTCAGAGTCTCTGATTCAGCTCAGCAGCAGCATTGCTCTCTAGAAACCAGGAATTAACATCAAACCTCTTTTGAAAGTGAAGTTTGCCTGCACCTCTGTTCCCTCAGCTGCCACATGTGTGCAAGTGAAACAGAGTTCATCCACAGTACACTTGGGTTTTTGCTGACCGCCTGATATGAGCTGGGAGCCCAGCAGAGTTCGCGTGCCTGTCCCGCAGAGCAAGCACTGCAAAGGAGTGGGTTTGAAAGAACTTGATGGACAGTGCTTGATAGGAACCGAAACTAAATCAATGAAAACAATGCAAGATGAACTCTGCCTAAAAGAAACAGACTGGAGGGAGACTTTCTGTTTTTAAGTGACCTACCAGAAAGAGACAAATCTTAACACTGTGTAATTGCTTGGACATTAAGCAGTATTAACAGGTGACCATCTAGTAATAAATCTCATCTGAGTGTCAGAGGGTATGTTATGAGGAAGCAAAGGTCTCATTGCAGCTGCAAGTGGGAACCGTAACAGGAACAGGAGTTCAGCATCAAAGAAACATCATCTCAGGGCAGAGCCTTTCTTCTGACATCTGATCATTAATATAAAGCACATTCACACGAGGAAGACAGACTGATGAACCTGACTGGCACTCAGTCTCTGGGCAGACTAGATTCCCCCTAGCCTGGTGTTGCTACCTGGCAGCTCTCTGAGCGGGAGTGGGGCCAGTCTGCTTCGTGCTTCAGCTGCCAGAGGTAAACACCATAACCGCTTCCTTTGTTGCTTCTTCCTTTGACATTTCTTTTTACCTTATTAGGCTAAAGTTTCTTCCTCATCAAGCATAACATTTACATTCCAAAAACCCATTCTAAGGCCTACAAAAATATCTGCAAAAGTCTTCTTAGTTTTACTGCATCCCCTCTGGCCATCCTCGTATCGGCTTTAGGCTTCCCTTTGGGAGAGGAGGCATTTCCTCCTATGCTTTGTACAGTGCCTGGCACCCTGGGGACCTACACGGAAAGGTCAGAGATTTCCCCTCGCCAGGCAGCTGGCCGGAAAGGGCTGCGAATTTGGTGCTGCCTGGACGTTGGAGCAAGAACTGCCTGCACAGAGTGGGCTTCAGCGGCTGGCCCTGCCCGGAGGGAGGGAGGGAGCATCGGCCAGGGATGGATGCCCGGAGGTGGCAGCGACGGGCAGCTCACTCAGTGCTGATTATTGCTATTGTTTCTTCAGAGGCACATCTGGGCTTTTATTTTTCAGACATGTCCAGCTGCATTAAGAAGTCACTGCACCCCACCAGCCATCATCAAAGGAGTAATTGGGTATAATTGAAGCCCCAGAAGATATTTCTCTATCTGTGTGCTTCATCTGTGCTCCAAGGAAGCACCTTACTTTGGAAAGCCCTTCAGATAAAGAAAATTGGCCGCCTCCTTCAATTGCGGCTCTTGTGCGCCAGTTACAGTGGGGCTCCCATTGCAGGAGGGTGGGTGTGCTGTGAGAGGGGGCCTGGGGCCTGGGCCATTGCTCACACTGTCCTGCAGCCACAGGGACACAGTGTGATGGCAGAGCCGAAAAGGAAGCTTGATGCTCCAGTGAGAGACCTGCCAAACTATTCAGAAATAATTGTAATAGCCTGTCCACTTGCCATTTCTTCCTCTCTGCATTGTGAGCGTAGTTGTGGCTCAGGCAATGGGACCTGCACTGTCGGTATCTGCTCCCTGAACAGGGAGACGGGATCCAGTGGAAAAGAGCATGCTGCTGCAGCTGCAAAAGGTTTTGACTCTGCTGCATAGCATGGCGGTAGCTGGGTAGCCTTGTGCATGCCAGGGTTTATTTTTGATCCCAGGAGTGACTTGAACCATTTTTCCTAGCGTGCAATAGTGGGCCTGTCCCCCAGCTCGCCCAGCTGCCCGGTCCTTCCCAGTTGCCATTTCTGTATTCTGTCTGTGGTGTTTGCTTGGAAAATCCAAGTCAGAAACCTCAGCTCTGTGTGAATCACCACATTTATAACCACCTTTTCCATTCCTGCATCCCTCCCACTACTAGATTTCTCTTTTGAACGTTAAAAGCTCCCTCCGGAGATTGGCTACCGGCTCTGCCGTCCCCAGCTGCGCTCGGCTGGCTCTGCCAGAGGATTGGGCTGGGCAGAGCTGCACTGGGTGCCGGGATGTTTCTGTGTGCACGTGGCAGAGGCACTCTCTCCAGACAGTAGCGGACAGGCTCGCGCTCCCTCTGCAAGCAGACCTTTCAGATGAGTCATAACATCTGCACCAGAGGGGTGTTATTTTTAAAAAAGCCCAACCTACAGGCAGGCCACACCGGTGGGTTTTTCTGTAGCCCTTTCCGACAGATGCAGCCCAGCACATGGTGGTAACTGGGGCCGCCCTTCTCTTCCCGGGCAGGATTTGGGGGACTGCTGCTGCAGCTCGCAGCCCCCTCTGGTGGCACTTGCCAAATGCTGGCGAAGGTCTCTGGAGACAGGGCTTGGGCTCCAAAAACAGGCAGGAGGCGGCAAATTGAAGACAGCCTGGAGCTGCAAAGTCAGGCTCTTCCTCCTGACTTTGGCTCCTCATGTCAAGCCCTGGGGGCTTCCACAAAAAGGAACTGCGGCCACCATAAGGAGGAAATCTGTGTGGTTGTCATTGTGGCCTTGTAAGTGCTTGTGATAAGGTGATGCCAAGAGAGTAGAACCAAGTTCAGCATCCTGGTGTGCTCCAGAGACCAGGCAGACACAGCGGGAGATACCCTGCTGCCAGCCTGCAGGGCAGAGGGGACCAGGGTTTGACGTGGGAAGGTGCCACACTCCCAGCGCCCATCTCGTGAAGCACTGCCCACCAGGAGACACTGGCAGTAATGCACCGGTGTTCCCGGGCCACACTGCAAAGCGTCAGGCTCATGAGCACAGCTAGCCAGTGAAGGCCCCCTGTGGCAGCATGCCATCGCCTGTGCTTCCAGGAATGGGATGCTGGGATGCAATACAGCTCTGCGTCCTTCTTAGAGAGCAGCAGAGATGCTGGCCCGAGTCCCATGCTCGCAAGGCGGGGGGAGCTGCAGCCAGCCCCAGTGCCCACCAACTGGAATGCAGCTGGCGGCTGCGGCATTCAGCCTGGCTCTCTTGACTGTCTCCTTCAAATAAGAGCATAATATTGCAAGATGCCTTCCTTCCATCAGCCAAGGTTAAGAGTAGACAAGGCAGCAATTATGGACAGCTAATTAGTAAATACTTTGAAAAGTTTGCATAATTAGCTCATTAGTAAACATTTTAGAAACAATGCAGTTCATCTCCAGATTGGGGGAATGCTTAGAAAAGAGAAATTTGGCACACTACAGACACCAGAGTTTAGGGGGGGTTCTTCACTAGGATGCAGTGGGAAGTGACTGCATCTCCTGCAAGGCTGGAGAAGTTGAGCTATAACTTTACAGAGGGAGGAAGTCAAAGATGAGATGTTAAGGAAGGCATTTGCTTGCTCATACATTTGTGGCATGGGTAGCCAGAAGCAACATTTCTAACGTACAGGAAATAATTCAGTCTGGGTAACATGACACTGCAGCTCAGCTTGTCTTCAAATGAGCTTTTGCTGTTTTTTAACTCTGTCCAGTATCTGCTGTATGGTTCATAATTCCTGTCAAGCCCTGATCATTTTCCAAAATGAGACATCAGCGAGCAGGCTAGCCTTGATGGCATTTGACCAGCTCAGGGTGATTCACATTTCTGGACTCTGCTGCCCATCCGTGGAGCTGTGAGAGCAGAGCTCGCTCCATGGCCGTGCTTGCCCAAGCCTCTCCCCTGAGGGTCAGGCCAAGTCCAGGCTGTGAGATGGGCGAGGGGCCAACGGCACGCTCCTGGGGTCTCCAGCATCACACCGGCTCACCAGCATCCGGTGCGTAGGAGAGTCAGGTCTCATTCTGCACCTTGTATCCTGTTGGTGTGTTTGCACGTTGAGGGCCAGCTGGTGACACTGAGAACAATAGCATTAGACACCTCCCCCCCTCCTTCCTGCTAGCGAAGAGCCAGCATTTCACCCGCTTCTTTGGGTGACGCCTCTGGGCAGCGAGGGAGGGAGCAGGACCCGGACCCATGGGCACGTGCGGCAGCTGCGGAGGGGGTGAGCACGGGGCTCTCTGTGGTGGTGCCTCAGTAACAGAGCTCAGGATCCAGCTAAAACCAGCGGGTACACGTGCTTTTTGTGAGCCCGCAGGTTCAGCCATGCTCCAGCTCTGAGCCCCTTGCATCTTTACTGACCCTGCTTAGCACAGATGCCATAGGATGGGGTGGAGCAATCCCATTCAAACAGCCCGGTGGTAACCACGGCACTACGATGTGCCAGATGCCCTTGGCTCTCTTTGCAGCATCCTCTGGGTTCGTAGAGGCTCATCTCAAACAGGTGGCCTCTGGAGGCCAAATGCCTGTTGGGATCTGAGCCTTGGCCACTTTTTTGGCATCATACAGTGGGGTTAGCCATGCTCTTCTGTGTCATGGGTTTGCTGACTGGATGCAGGAGTTAGAAGGTTTAGTGAATGTAAAGCAAGAGCCAGAACGATATTTTAGAAAACATCCTTTTTTGATAAGGACCAGATGCAAAGCCTAGTAAAGGCAGCAGGAGGTTTTACCTTGATTTCCATAGGAACTGAATTAGGCTTTTAATGAGCAACTGTTTGCCTTAGCTGCACACAGCCTTTTTAATGGATATCATGCCTATTGTTAGGCTGTAGCAGAGGAGTGACAGACTCACCAGCAGTATCAGGGCTGGAAGTTGTGAGAATTGGGTTCTTCCCCTTCCCTGCTATTGATTTACTGTTCCTGCTTTCACAAACCATTTTAAATTCCTCACCCTGTAAAGAAGAGATGAACACCTGGGCATCTGCAGGCACAAAAACCAGTCTAGGTAGCAACAGTGCATTATGCATTCCTCGCCAAAGGCTGCTGTGTTGCAGCATCACACGGGAGCAGGTCACAGCACTGCGTACAGCAATTGGTTCATTCCCAGCCTTTTCTGGCTGGGTGTGAATTCTGCAATTAAATATGAATGCAAAATAAAAAGAACAGACTGCAAAGAGCAGACTGAAAACAGAAGAAATTTCTGGTTGCTTTTGGCCAGAGCTCAGCATAGAGCTTGTTTAAAAGAACTGGGAGAGGTTAGTTTTCAGGATTAGACTAAAACGGAGAATGGAGAAGTTCTGTTTTCTTTAAATCAAGCGACTGCACATTACCATTGAATGGCAATGTAATAATATGTTGCAAACCACAGTCTGGTGATCCTGGAATTCCTTATAAGTTAATAGCAGTCATGGTCCACTAATCACAGCCAGGATGTTTTAAGCAACTGTCTTTGATATATCAGTTCAAACATATCATGGAAAGCCCTCCTTATGCTGGCTTAGCAAGCAGATCATCAGAAAGAGTTGAGTAACGTGGTTTTTTTGGTGATGTTGATGGTGGTGGTTTTTTGTGGGTTTTTTTTTTTTGCCTTGATTCCCAAGGGATTCGTGGGACCTATTTACATCATTGCTGAGCAATCCCAGTACAGTAGGATGATGGTTGTTTTAAAGTAGCACCAGGTCAGACATGGAGATATTCATGTCTAATAAACTGCTGGAAGCAGAGCATGAAGCAGTGGGGCCTGATAGCAGAAATCCTATGGCAGAGACTTACTTAGCCCTGATACAAATGGCACAGAAGGCGGCGGGGCGGCAGTCACACGTGTATGCCTGGTGGCTGTCCCAAGTGTCACTCCCTTCAGAGGTTCCAAAGATGCTGAGGTCAGTGTGAGGAAGGGAGTGACCCTGCTTCTTGAGGAGGCGACCCCTTTGCTGAGAGGCAGCACTCACCAGTGGTGGTGGGAGAGCCCCTGCGCTCAGCCCCGTGCCTGCTGAGGCTGTGCCGCCTGCACGGTGTTTGCACGGGAAATGGTCAATGTGTCAGAAACCCCCGGGGAGCCTGCAGAGCTGGGGCTTGTTGACGGATGTCCAGCGAGAAGTAGGACCGCCCCCATCCCCTGCTGCCAGCACGAGAGTTTGAGGCGTGCGCTCAGCTTCCTTCCTCTTCTGTGAGTGTTAGTGCGAGGTTTTATTTATGTTGTTCCATTGCAGTGAAAACGGAAGGTGTAGCGCCTGGCTCTCACGTCATGCCTTTGGTAATCCTGATGTTTGGCTGATAATCGTGAGCAGGAACAAGGTCTGGGATCTCCATCAGCAGAGGGGACTGACTCACCATTGATCTCTGTTGACTGCACCTTGTTGAAGTTTTTTGACCCATTTGATTTCTTAGGTTTCCTATTGTGAAAACCCTCTGATTCTTCTGCCATTCAGGAGCAAAACATCTCTCTGTGTCTTTAAATATGGCAGATGGGGAATTCTTCAGATGTCCAACAACTCAATTGATGGAGACCTCAGGAGACCTCTCCCCTTCCCTGTCCCCCTTCTCAGCCTGTCTTTTCATCTGCAATCTGGAGATGTAAGGACTATAGTAATAGAGTGTCAGAGGAAGTAATTGATTCATCACACGCCGAGAGAGGAGTCTGTTGCCTTTAGTGTCAGTGGAGCTGAACCACAGCCTGGAAGGGTGAGGGCGGCTTGTAAACACTCCATGGCTGAGCTGGCAGGACAAAGCAGGCGTGCCGCCGAGGCTGAGCGAGAGGGTGATACAAAGGGTTGCTTCAAAGGAAATCTCCCTGAACAAAGCAGCAGTGGGGCCCTTGTTTGTGGGAGAAACAGGGACGCTCCCATCAGTTTTCACCCTCATCCGGGCATTAAGTGTGCTCAGGCCCTCGGCGAGGCCCAGTTCAGCTGCCTGTTGAGCTGCAAGTATTTGGGGGGCTGAAGGGGGCAGGGGACACTATGCCACCTACGCAGCATGTGAGGAGGGATCGGGCAGGTTTGGTGTGCTGTTTGCCCCATACACCGCTCTCACTGCAAGCCGGCACAGTCAGGCTGTCGTGGAAGTGCCCGAACAGCAGAGGCTGCAGGCCAGCCAGGGCGGCAAAGCTCTGCTTGCCGGTTCGTCGGCCGAGGCTGGGCTGTGAGCTGGCTGCGTCTGAGATGCCGCGGGGTCAGCAAGCCGCCCCATGGCGGGCCAGTCCCGCGGAGACCCGTCATCATTAAGGAGGGATGTCGGTGGCCAGCAGCGGGAGGGGGCTGGTCAGGGCTCTGTTCTTGCAACCTCATTTGTACAACTGCGGCTTAATGATGTGTTTGTTTCAGTTTTGTGCTGAGAAAAGCCAGTGCAAATGAGTGATACACAGAAAGCGGAGCTGCAAAGCTCCTGTCTGATCCTGGTTATTACCAGCTCTTTCGTTCTTCACGGCATGTTGTGTCTAGGGCCATGACTGATACCGTGCCAGCGAGGTGCGATGGGACATCCCTTGCTACATCTCTGTGGAGGGTGTTTTCCTCAGGGAGGGGGCTGGCACGGAGCATCCCCTCTTCCTCGTCAGCAGCCACCAGCCAGCCCCCAGGGCCAGCCTGGCCCAGAGCTGGTCCCCATCTAGTGCCTCGGCTGTCGGGCAATGGCTGCCAGCATCAGGAGCTGGTGATGGGAGCCTGTTCACCTGCTTCCCCCACTGCAAAGCGAGCAAAGTGAACATTTGCCCTTGCCTTCTGCCTGGTCTGCTGCTTTTTGGCAGTAAATTTTCCTCTTGTGGTTATTATCTTTTATTATATACATTTTTTTTCTTTCTTTTAGTGATCGAGTTGCCTGTGAGTGGTGACAGTAAAATGACATAGAAAGCAAAGTCTAATTTTTTCCACAGATGGATTGTAGCAGAAGGAGGAAAGTGCAAATGCAGTTTCTCAAGTGTCCTGCATTTTGGGGGTATGAAAGGGCTGTGAGTTGCTTCAGTTCCCTTGCAGCAGTAACAGAAGGCAGAATGCCATGGGAAGAGGGGCTATTCTTAACATGCTTTATATATCTTATTCCTGGTTTCACCATGATTTTTTCTCCCCCAAAGACTACCAAAGACATCTTGCAACAAATGACCACTGTAGCTAAAGATAGAAGGGTGAGGAATTTATAGAGATGGTTTTGGAGACAGAAATAAAATTAAACAGCTATGTGTAACTCCTGAACAACAGCCTGCAGAAAACCCCTAAAGTGCACATTAGCACATCTTGTTTTCTTATATAATGAACGGTTTTCCAGACATGCCCCAGATGAGAACACTTCTCTACTCCAACGCGCCTTTCCGCAGCGATCTGGCAACACGGCTTGAAGAAGGCAGCCTGAGGACGAGCGGCAAAGTGTGGGGAAGCCTTTGCTGTCCTGTCTCAGGGGGGGCAGCAGCATGCAGCGTGGTGGGAGCTGAAACTCCCTCCTGAACCAGAACTTGCCACAGGAGCAGTTTACAGATATGTTTTATTCTTCATTTTGCAAGATGTATTTTGGCTACGTTTTTTTTTCTGCATAACTTAACAGTTACTGCTGAGACTCTTCCTATCAGTAGTGCTTGTACGGGGGTGAAAACAGTCCAAGGAATAAAAATAGAGGCTATTTGTAGTTTCCATTTTTTGTCTTCGAGGCATTTTTGAAGTTTTCCAATCTGTTAGGGTTATTTTCTCTCCCTCTGTCTCTCTCTCTCTTTTTTTTTTTTTTGACTGGATGACTGGATTTTTCTCATTTCTCAGAAATTCTGGTCAGATTTTTAAGGAGATAAAATAATCCATAACACAGTGGAATGATTACAAAACCCCACAATACCGTGGTTACACAAGACATAATTGGATGCAACAAATTCAGAACAAACTTCCAAGAAATCCTAAGCAATTATGCACCCCCCAGGCCTGCCTCTGCTGCCACCAGATTTTGATAGTTTTAGTCTCTAAAATCCATTGAAATCCTTTCAGATGCACAGCAATGATAGCCTGTTTGTCTCTGTTGTTGCCAGGGGCAGTTACTTATGTCAGGGCAAAACAAGGGCAGGTTTTCCTGCTCTGGGTGCATCTTCTGCCTTGGCATGGGTACAAACAGCCCTGCATGCCGCAGGCGGAGACCAGATGCATCCCTACCTTCAGCCACCCAGAGGTCGGGTTCCAGTTAGAGCAAGCAATATTTGAACTACTTTTGTAGTCAGAGCAGGGGAATGATTAACCCTGTCCCAAGATGGGTGCAATGAGTCTGTTTCCACTAAGAGCACTGGATGTTTAGTTGGCTGAAGCTGGATATGATACAAGCTTTTTAGGTCTGTGCACAAATCCATGTCAAGCTCCATGAGGACTGGTTCTCTTCTCACCCTAGGATAAATAAGGAGTGATTACCCTTAAAATGATGAGTTACACAAGTGTAAAACCAGTTCAAGTCAAAGGAGAATCCAATTCATCTGCTGTATTTATAATTAATTACTCTGATTAAGGGCTGGCAGCTAGGATCAAACTTCATTGCTCTTGTTTCATCAGACAGCAGAGGTGTTTGCCTCTGCTATCACAGCTATAAAAAAAATACTGTTTAAAAGTCCCCAGTAGTTTCTGCAGCAATGTAACCTTTGAAGGGTATGTCCTGCAGTTGCTCAAGATTGTATAAACATCACAGAAAAGTTTTCTCATCTTTCACAATGTAACCACCCATGAAATGAGGATTTGGTTTGAAGGTGGCATAAGGAAGAGCATGAAGATGGGTGGTGACACAGAAAAATTGGCTAAGCCAGCTAGCATGTAATGGACATTAATTCTAGCTGCCCCTTGATTGCAAAACAAGCACTGTGCTGCTGGTTCACCATTTCTTAACCATCTTTATTCTGCAGCTGCTATCTCATTCATAAGAAGCAGCCTTTTCTTAGAGCATGTTTAAAAAACCTTGCGCTTTTTATAACAATTCTGGGAAACAAACTACCCTTTCAGAGGGAACGATTGCATTTACCAGCTGACATTGTGGCTAAGCAGGTTCCCGCCTTCCCCTAGCTATCTTCAGAATATTAATGTCTGCTGAACTTCACTGGAATTGCAGTTTCTCTTCGTGTTCTTAGCAGATGCATTTGAGATATTGCAACATATGGTTCAAGCAGACCAGAGGTCTCGAAGGCTCAAGTCAACACTGGGCATTCCCAAATTTGGGGCTGTTGGCATGCAGTCAGTACCTATTTGTCTCTCCATCTATCTAGGCCAGACTCTTCTAATATAATATAATCTGTCTAATCACGGCTGGCTTCTGTTCTTGGCTGTGCTGCGAGCTTCCTGTGTGACCTTGGGCTAGCTGCTGCTCCTCTCTGCCTTCCCACCTCCCAGGGTCTTGTGAGGATCCCTTCATTAATGTTTGCCAGGTGCAGTCATGAGCCCCATGGAAAGGCCTATAAATAACAACTCCAAATTAAACATTGGGGAAGTTCAGGTTAGAGCCTTTTAACTCTCCTGCCCTGGCAAGCACTGGAAACTGGGCTTAGCTGTGTGTGAGCCCTCACCTTCTCCAAATGATAGCTCTGAGAAAACTGCCAGCCAGGTCAGTGCTTGGTCTGGGAAGCCAGCCCCCTTGGGCTTTGAAGCAAGGCTTGCACATGTCTGTATATTGGGTGGACTGATGCTGTGGCTGTAAACGTATAAATGATTTATCATTTGTGTTTCTCTCCATCCTAAGCTAATATCCCTGTAATGTCCTTGAAGCGTGTTTCAGTGAGGAAGGACTCGGCATCTGTTAGGATCTGGGGCTCAGAGGCGATAGGTTTGTTGATTACGCGTGGAGCAGTATGAGTCCCAAAACAGTGCTTTTTGCTGAATTGTGTGTCTTGGGAAAGGAGCACCTAGAGGAACGGCGCAGGCTGTCTCGTGCTGCTCCCCAGGTGGGTCGCAGTGTTTCTGGAGCTCACCGGTACCCGGGTGGGCACATGGGAGGTCTGTGCTGGCCTCAGGGACAGTGGAGCACAGCTGAATGGCCAGGGAGCAGATTAGCCATTTCACAACAGAAAAGGACTGAAAAGGTGGAGGTCTGCTAATCACTGCAACTGGCGCTCCTTGGCCTTTATTGTGCCTTTCAGCCTTTTTTGTTGGATGGCCAGCAGCAAAGTGACTTCGGGAAGATAGAGAGAAAGAAGAGACTGGAAAGCAGAGAGGGTTGACTGAAGGAAAAAGCAAGCAAGCATGAGTAATACGTGCATTAGAAGTGCTTTATAATTAGTTTATAAAAGCTCTCTTAACATCAGCAAAGTACTTTCTACTAAAAATCTTTAATAAAAGCGCAGCAATATTTGTAAGCGTTTTATGTTTTCTGTTTAATTCTGTTAAACAGCTACAAGAAGAGTGTCTAAGCAATGCATTTCCCTCCTTTCTCAACCCCCCATTGTCTGGGTAGTAAAAAGCACTTCAGCTTTGCCTCCCTGCCTTAAAACTCCCTAGTGGAAAGTACCGTGTTTGAGGTGGTTTCAAACCGACTGGTTGGCCTTCCCACTCAAGCAGCAGCTGGAAATATCCTGCTGCTGAAGGAGCAGCTAACTGAGGTTACCTTCCCGGCAAGAAGACTTGCTTAATCCATTGACCACAGTTGTGGGTTATGGATGCTGTACCCTACCCTCACATGTTTATGGCTGGCTCATTGGAGCAATGCCTAGATGGGGAGAAGAAGTGACCATGAAATGTGACCTTGGAAATGGCAGCTTGCCCAGTGGATGTAATGCCAGAGAGGTCAGCCCAAGAGGATGTTGGTGCACATTGACTGAAGCAATGGATCTTGTTATGTGAGTGAAATGCAAATTGCTGGGTGCTGGTCAAGGCAGTGTGGATGCCATCACTGCATGTGTCCCACCCAGCTGTGCACTAGTCTGTAATTATCTGGAAGTTAAATGGTTAGAGTAAAAAGCATCCCCAGGGTTGGGTTTTCTTCCTTCCAATTTTTCTTCTTGTTTTTCACACGGGAAGAACAAAGCCTGGAAACAATGCTTAAGCCTAACAGAAGCAAAGGCCAAACTAGATATTAACATGGCCAGTGACCCAACGTGAGGAGAATGGGGTTTATCAGCTTGTTTGATTGTGGGCCAAGGCATGGACGCAACTGAAGCACATGATGCCAAAAGAGTCGGTGGTGGGGATTAGCTGGTATTCTCGCTGAAATTTGAAAGTCTCATGTTTTGGACTGAGTGTCTTTGGTGGTTCATTTTTAAAGCCTAAAGCTTAATTGCTATGTTGGAGAGGAAGTAGGTGCTCCCACTCATCTGGGCAGGAGTTATCTCCTGACTGTAATACTTTCCCAATTCATGCTCTGTCTGTATGACCTGAAGAAAGAGAGTTTTGCCTCATGAGGAGCAGAGGGCTTGGGCCAAGATTTTTTAGCTAGGAACAAAAACTCTTACGTGTTTATATTCATTTTATATTTGGCAAAAATTATTCCCCCATCTTCTCCTAGGGGCTTTTTTAGTTGTTTGTAACATTTGATTTATTAAGGATTAGCTCCAGTAGTAGAATGTTCAGTTAGATGCTTGGATGAAGCCAAACAGGGTTTAATTCAGAGAGAGGCAAATATTTCCTGACGGTTTACTTACTGGATTCATTCTTTTAATTTTCCATTTGCAGATTGCCCAAGAGCAGATTGCAATATTCCCAAATTGTATGTATTATTGGGAGTTATTCATCCATTCAATAAGCAAATATTTCTTGGTCCAGAATTTGCTTCTGAGATTGCCAGGGCTGCAGTAGCATTGGGTGGATTGAGAAGCCATGTGAGGTGATAGGATGTTTGGTGTGTTGGCTACAGCAGAAGCTGTGATCATTACAGGCGTGTAGTTGAAGCTGTGTCCAGTGTTGGCAAGTTACAACCCCACAAGGACACAAACAGATGTGTTTCCCTGGGATGCAGCTAACCTGTGCCTGTGTCACGCAAATGGCAGCTTTTCCAATCCAGTACATTAACTGTGTTTTGCCAACATTCATGTTTTCAACAAATTCATTTTTGCCGCATATTCACAATTTCACTAGTCACCGGCCGTCCTGCAGCACAGGCATGTACTTCAGATGTGGAAAGGCTGCACACACAGTGAGATCAAGTAGTTATTCAGAGAACAAAATGTCCCCACTGTTTTCTCAGCACTACTTTAAACAAATAGACAAACAAGGAGGAAAAGATTCTACTTAATGAAGTACTAACACTGCCCTCTGTGTTCCTCCTCCCTGGGGAGAGGATGGGATCAAACCACACATGATGGACATTACTAGGGTCACAGAGGGTGCTGCTGGATGGTGTTAGGGTAATAAGGGGTCATGAGGTGATGGGGAGCTGCCCAGGGTTGAAGGGAGAGCAGGGGAACAGATCTTAATTTACATCCCTGTGCTTCCACCCGCCAGTGAAGCCAAATGCTCTTCCTGTGCAAGTGCTTCGTTTCAAGACCACTTGGATTTCACCTTGGCCAAGCCGACTGCATTTGTAATGAAGTTAAAGGCTGGGTGATTAGAGCTAACTCGGTGCGTGGTCTGGCGTAGACAGGATTTTATCTGCAGGCATTTTGCTTCTGGCTCTCAGCCTGATTTAGTCCCAGAAAGGAGTGAAACCGAAGCTGTTTGGGCCATCTTTCTTTGCGGAGGAGCACACTGAGTCCCTGTAAGTTTGTTATGAGATTGTTGCCCGCCAATGTGTGCTTTGCAGAGCAGGAATGAGTCACATGAGGATCGCTTAGTATCCAGCAAGTTACTTCTCCTTTCAATTCTTGATTCCCAAACAGGAGATCTTGTGACAAAGAAGAAAGGCAGATTTCTGGCAGCGTGGAAATGCTGCTTCCCTCCTCAGCCCTGTGAGAAGAGCTGTAGCATGTTGTTCAAACAGGTTGATACAAAGCGAATAAACAGTAGAAGAGAGATGGGCAGTTTCTGTAAATAGCAGCGTACTGGCCAGAGACGAGGAGAAGAGGGGCGGGAGAGCGCGGGTGTTAGAAGACAGCTGAAGAACAAGATGTTCGTATAAAAGCTGTTTGTTTCTTCGCAGCACACAGAGCCTGATACTACCTTGCCATTAGTCATGGCCTAGATGAAAATACAAAGGAATCTGTGGGAGTTTCCCCTTCCAGCCAGACTTTGCAACAAGGTTTTGTCTGTGCACCAGGAGGCAGTTCTTCCAAACCAACCGATCCCTCCCTCGGAGCCCAGGAGCCATGCCAGTGGGCAGGTGGAGCATCGCCAGGTGGAGGGCAGCGAAGGCAGGCTGCAGTGACAGGGGGTGCAAGGGTCAGGCAATGGTAGATGTAGTTACCCAGTTCTTCATGCAGCACTTCTTATCCACAGAAGTCTTTGTTAGCACTTAATAGAAGAGGATCGGTATTACTGTCCAAGTGCTAAATAAGTACACCAGCCAAACTTGTTAAAGGACCAGTGTGGTGTCAGAGAGTGCACAAAGTAGCTACCCACTCACACTGATTGAGTATTGACTATTTCTTTAATGTTTGGTATGTGTTTAGCCAAATCCTACCTGGCTAGTGGAATAAACTGAGTTGTGCTAAGTAGCACGATGGCACTTAAAGAGGGAGGTTAGGGAAGGAGAGCAGCCCAGGAGAGTTGTAGCTGAGCTTCTCCCATACCAAAGGAGTCTTGTGACAACACAGGCAAATTGTGTCTTAAATTTTGCAAGTTGTCTCTGAAGGTGGAGTGGATTTCAGTACAATAAATTGATGATGTGAGGAGCAACAAGGAAAGGGACTTAAATGTAGCCAGCCAGACAAAAGGGAAAAATGTATGTGTGTGTGTGCGTATATGTGAGTGACAGAGTCCCAGGAACCTGTCTGCAAGATAGTTCTGTGAAATATACAGATAAAGAAGTGTTTTGTGTTTGTCCCTGCCATCCTGAAGCATCTCCCTGACAGATGGTTTTACTGCCATTTCACCTGCCTCCACAGGTACGACTTCATCGAGATCCGAGATGGAGACAGTGAAGCGGCAGACCTGCTGGGCAAACACTGTGGGAACATAGCACCTCCTACCATCATCTCTTCTGGCTCCTCTCTCTATATCAAGTTCACCTCGGACTACGCACGGCAAGGTGCCGGCTTCTCCCTGCGCTATGAGATCTACAAGACAGGTCAGTGTCTGAGTCAGTGCCTGTCTCCCAGGCTGTTTGCCATGATGATCTTCACAAGGAGATGTTGTTGGCCAATTTTTCAGTATGATTTTTAGCACGTTCTCCACAGATAAAGGGCTCTTTTTTTTTTTTTTTTTTTTTCAATTTAAGCAAGTCTGTTTCATCACACTTCCAAGAAGGTAAAGATGTTAGTGGCACATGATAATGCATTTTTGGATCATAGCATGGTGTCAAAAGCAAGGGTCCTTGTTAAATGCTATCTTGAATTCGAGGACTTAGAAATGTATTATCTTTTCTTCGTGGCATGTGGGGAGGTTGTTAGAGCTAAGTGGGGATTGTCCCTCGGTTAGGAGTGTATGGAGCTCCCCCTCCTGTGGAGCTGCGATTCAGGACCGATCAATGATGCTGTGTTTTCTCTCCCTGGAAGCTGGGTTTGTAACTGGGGAGCTGTGGTTTTCAAGGGACTGCTGTCAGCAGTGCCGTAAAAGGGCTGAGACGGCACCTTTCCAGGCAGATATGAGAGGAACTATTCATAATTCTGTTTAATACCAAACTATTATTAAGGAAAGTAAAAGCTGCTCAAAGGCCTTTTAATAGTGTTTCTGTCTAAATATTTGTCAGGATTGCGTGTCTGGGAAGGAGTCTTGAGAACATAAAACCCACTGTGTGTGTGCTGTGTGTGTGCGGGTAAGCGAGATGTGCCTGCGTGCGGAGGGAACAAGAGCATGTTTTGCATGGAGATGCGGGTGCCCACCGTATGCCCACATTCCTGTGGTGGTGCGTTGGAAGAAAACACACATGCAGCTTTCATGTCATCGCATCCAGCATGAAAAAAATGCCCACGCCTGGTAAAGAATCAGAAAGGAGCACAAGGGGGTGACTTACCCAGCCTCTGCAAAGGGAAGGCAGGGAGCACAGGCACCAGTGCCTGGGAGCCACATGGCGAACAGAGGTTCACAGGCACCCCCCAGCCTCGACTCAGGTGGATGTGAATGTGGAGACTTTGCTGCAAGGGGCCAGGAATGGGACTCTCCAAATTTCTTGTAAAAGGGGGTGTATGGAGGTTCTCACGAATGAGGAAAGTGCTGTTGCTGATTGTTGCCTGGGCTGCATAACCAGCCATTGAGCAGGTCTTGTGCAGCCACCTCAGGCCGCTACGGTTTGTTAGTGGTTAGGATGTGGTCTGGTCCTGTTGGAGTTTAATGGCTCAGTTGGCTGTTGGGATTTGCTGAGGGCAGTTGCCAAGCGCGGAAGATGGCAAAGAGTGCCTGTGTTCAGGTAGGAAGACAGCTGACCCTCCTCAGCATCTTTTGCTGCGCCTTCCCTATACACACACACCCTCTGAGCGCAAGAGACCCTACACTGAGTTGTGCTTGTACCCAGATCAGGTCCATGCCCTGTCTCAGGGCACGCAGCAGTGTGGAGTGGTCTACCCAGCAGAGGTGGCCAAGCCAGGCAAAGCGTGGCTGGTGGGAAGGGATGGGACAGCAGGCAGGAACTCTGCCTGCCAGGGTGGCAGCCAGGAACGGGCCAAATTCATGGGAAAAGGAGATTTTGTTGCTGCTGGTAGGGAGGGAGGTGAAGCAAGGGCTGCTCTGGAAGATGGTGTTGGTTGGAGGCTGGAGATGAGTTTGTGTCCCTTGATGTAGATCCCTGCAGAGCTGCCCTCACGTCTGAAGTCGTGCCGGCGCTCCTCTAGCTACCATTCCCCTGTTGCAAGCAGCCATCCTCTCCAGAGACAGCCACGCTTTCTTCCAGCTACAGCCCACGAAATCCAGCCTGGCAACGCAGGTTTCAGTGCAGGGGCAGGGATGAGCATGTAGTCGGGAGCACCACAGCCCACCTTGCCTGCCTGGCCCCTGGCCCCGCAAGGGCTCCCAGGAGGGTGGCGGCTGTGCTGGCTGCGGGGCCACCGCATGCAGGCAAACCTTGCCTTTTGTTTTCAGACACGCAGGCACAGTGAAGCTTCAGTCTGAGCTGCCAGGGTAGCCAGCAAGGGTGTCATCAGCTTTAAAGGTCATCGGATTGTTATTGTCCAGATCAGTAGGCAGTGTTGCTGCAGCTTCTTTCTTCCTTAAAGGTGACCTACAAAAACAACTGTTTTCAACTTAGCATTTATTTCCACACCTTGTGCTAAATTTTCCTTATCACCATGTGAGAGAGGAGCAATCTGCATACAAACAACTGCATACCAGTCTCAGAGTCCCCTGATGGGTATCAGTCAGCCGTCTGTGGGCTAACAAAGGAGCTGTCTGCCCTGGCTGGTCCAGCCTCCCTGCTGCTCACTTTGTGAGTCAGCTTGGCAGAGCTGGCCTGAGCCCTCCATCGCTGGGCATCAAAGTCTCCTCTCAGGCTGGTCCGTGCTGCTGAAGCCAGCATGACTCCTGTTTATTATCTGCAGCTTCCTTATGAAAAGCTGATTGTTGTTTGCTGGTATCAGCCATACTGTAGACAAAGATGCCAAATCTGATAAGAGCCCCGCATGAGGAGAGTTGTTATCAAATACAGTGACATAGTTATGTTTCCCTCCTGTCTCTAGAGGACAGTCCCTGACTCCAAACTCTGGGTTTAGTCTTTGATTTTCTCCCTAGCTTGGAGCTTGCGTTATTTTCTGTTTATCTATTTGTCTTTCAGCTGTTCAGAATGAAGTACACCCTTATCCCCATTCACGGCATTATGCTGTGATTTGTGTTTGGCCTTATTTTTTGCCTTTGCGTTTTACCCCACAGGTTCACACCAGAAGAGCTGGCTGCTTCATTAGGTAGTCAATTAAGAGACTCTCCCGAGTAGCTCTCCAGCTAGGCGCTGCATAATGCAGTGCCGGGATCCTGCCATTACTGCGGGCTGCTGGCCTGACTCCTGTAGGTTAATGCTGAATTGAATAACAAGTCTCCCATTAGTCCTGGGAAGGCTCGTGCTGCCTGGAAGAGCCGGAGCAGAAGGGTTTGTAAGGAGAAGGCGGGTGTCCCAGCAAAACCAAAGCAGAAACCTTTGTTAACGCTGGCTTGCAGCAGTGGCCACAAGCCCCTGTAACATCGCCTTTCCCCTCCAATAGCTCCAGGCTGCAGATTTCTGTTGGCCATTGTCCTGCCTCCACAGAGCAGTGGTTTCAAAGTCACCGTGGTATGAATAAGGCACAAATTCCCCTTTCCCCGGCCACCCCGAGGCACCTTGGCTCTCTGAGAGGGGGCACCGAGCTGCAGCAGGGGCCAGTGCAGAGGTCAGCGATAAATAAGAGGCAACATTGTCTGCCGAACTTGCAATGCAAAGGTCTTCTTTAAGGATAGAAATAACTTGCGTTTCTGGTGTGCACGGCTCAATCTGTGAGAAAGAGGGCTCTGTTCCCCCTCTCGGCAGAGCCCCCCGGCCGCAGCCCCCATTACCCCCGCCCTTGCCGTGGCCACTGAGTGCAGACGTATGCTGGAGCTGCCCCTCATCCCCTGCGGAGCTGCCGGGCTCAGGGCACCGCAGGCTAACTGCATGCCTCCCAAGGGTTTCTGAGGTTGCCAGCTGACAGTGGAGACATTGGCACCCCCCCACCCCTCCGGGTCCTTTCGCTGTCTAAATATTTGTGCTTCCTGATTTTCTCAAGAGGAAACTGAGGCATAGACATCCCTGCCAGAGGGAGAGAGGTTGCAGGAGACCAGCCCCTGGGGAGAGCTTTTTCTAAAGAGACAGCGTCCCCATTACTCTTCTCTTGTCCCTTCCCAGGACAGCCCCCTCCCCGAATGGGGGCTCTTCCATCACGCCGGGAGCTATGGTGGCCCTTTGCCAGCATGGCTGGGGCAGCGAGGATGGCAGCCGGCAACCCCCCACACTAGCTTGCCACCCCGCAGGCTTTGGGGCAGGGGACACAGGTCTCCCGGCAGGTCGCCATTTCAGGGGGCCAGCAGGGGAAGCCCAGCCTGGCTCAGCATGGCCTCCCTTCCCCACCAGGGCCACCACCTTGGTGTGGGGGACACGGCAGGGGCTGGTCTGCTAGACCATAGCCCATACTTTGAGCAGCTTTGGATGGGATCGCCCTCCTAGTCCTGTTTTTGGAGTAATTGGCAAGGGGATCAGCAGAGGCATACGAGTTATGTTTCCAGAGCTGTCTGAGGGATTTAGGCACATGCTCTCGACTCCAGTGAGTGCACAGACCTTGTCTCTCCACCCACGGAAAGCTTTGAAAATCACTCTCTCCGTCCTTGCAGGCAATTCACACAGCTCTTGGGCCACAGAAAAATTACCAGAAGTGAATGCACAACCCCTCTAAGTTCAAAATGGGGTTTCCGCAGCACGTCAAGCTGTCAGCATTAAGCTGCAGTGTTAAGACTGGTTTTTTTCCTGCCACTACAGGCTCTGAGGACTGTTCCAGAAATTTCACTGCCTCCAATGGCACCATTGAGTCTCCAGGTTTCCCTGACAAGTATCCACACAACCTGGACTGCGTCTTCACCATCATAGCCAAGCCAAAGACAGAAATTCTGCTCCACTTTCTGCTCTTTGACCTCGAGCATGACCCGCTGCAGGCAGGGGAGGGAGACTGCAAGTACGACTGGCTGGACATCTGGGATGGCATCCCTCAAGGTAAGCCCTGTGGTGCTGTGCAAGCATCCTCAGCATCTCTTAGTGTCTCAGAAAGCTCCAAAACTCTGTAGTCTGTTTTTTAAGACCAAAGGTGCTTAACCTTAGACATAGCTGCAGCATCCAGCCTGGCACTGGGGCATTCTGTGGCTGGCCATGGGGACAGTGTGCTTGCAGAAGGCTGCACGCATTAATCCTGAAACTACTGCTCTGTTGTAACCACCGATCTGAAGAGTCCCATGGGACACTCCCAGGTACCACTGGTCCTCGCTAAGAGAAGGGCAGAGGGTTCATGCATGCTGATCTCCCTACCCTGTACCAACACAGAAACAGAGCAAATTGGAGTGTTTCCCAGCAATTGCAGAGCAATGTTTGCTGCAGTGGATATTTCTGCACAGCACGCTGCCTGGCACTGGGCCAGTGGAGGTAAAAAATAGCCCATCCCCAAAGCCTTTCTTTCATCCCAATCAGTCCTGCTAAGGCATCCCTGCTGAGCGATGCCAATCTGCTGGTGTCCCAGGAGGCCAGTGGAAAGGCAGGTGTTACCTTTGCTGCTCTTTCTTTTGCAGTTGGCCCCTTGATAGGCAGGTACTGTGGCACTAAGATGCCATCGGACATCCGCTCAACCACTGGTGTCCTCTCGCTCACCTTCCACACTGACCTAGCAGTGGCTAAAGATGGTTTCTCTGCTCAGTACTACTTGATCCAGCAGGAAGTTCCTGAAAGTAAGTTGGGAATGTGTGAGTATGTCTGGGGCAGTCGTGTTGCCTGTTTTACCCAAGTCCTTCCCTTGCAAGTGTGTGGCAGGCAGGAGTGTGTCCAAGGGCTCGTTCCCCACTGGCAATAGAGAGGGAGTTACACTAGGTGTGTTGTTTCTCACAGAAGTGAGATTTAAGGAAGAATCACACTCTCTGACCTTTCCTTAACTTTTCACTTGCTCATGAAGTCGTCTCTCTACCTTTTGGGGTAGAATCCTTTGTGTATGTGCTCAGCCCAAAGGCTTGAGGGTAAGACTTCAGCCCAGCGGGTGCAGCAGAATAATTAAAGCATTGGGGAAAATCTCTACAGTTTTCCCAAAATTCACAGCCCCAAACTACAAATTGGAACTTCATGGCTGTCTAATTAAGAAATGCCTAAAGCTGTAAGTTCAACCCAAAATTTGTTTTAGATCCCTTATTGAGATAGATAAATTGAGCTGGTGTGAGGAAAGAAAGTTGTGTGTTTTGAGAATGAAGAGCATTTTGATTCTTTGTGATAGTACTTGCAGGCTAGGAAAGATTCAATTAGTTTTCCCATATATTTTAGCATCAGAGCTACAGTTCTCAACCTCTGTTAGCAGTGAACCTGTGATACAACAGAAAAAAGCCTTCAGGACACCCTTCAGTCCCAGAGAAAGAGGGGAGGTCTCTGACCCTAGACTGAGAGCCCATGATGGAGAGCAGGGTAGAGCAGGGGTTGTGCAGGGCTGGGGGCAGCTGGGTTACAGCATCTTGCTCTACAGCTGAGTTAAGGACGCTTCCACCTAGGCTGTGGGATTTACAGACAAGCACAAGCTCGTCACTGTTACTTTTTTTCACACACTGTTGATCTGTTCTTTAATCCTCTTTCTGTTCTGTTCTGTTCTTTAAAAAGTCTGGGAAATAAAACGTTAATGACACACAAAGCTTGAGAAATCAAACACAAGAACTGTTAAAGGGCTAGGCCTGTTTTGATTCACGCTGATGTAAACTGAAACTTTAATGATACCACTGAGATCTTAACTTGGCCCATCACTTCCACCTGGGGTTGACTTGGCCACATTAAAAACACAAACAGTTTGGCAGAGCCCCACTGGTTTATAGCAGCGGCGGGCTTTGTCCCACACGGTATTTCCTATCACTGTTTTCTTTGTTATTGTTTTTATGGGACAGCTGCCATAAAATATATGAGATGTGCAATAAGATTGGGCTAATTGTGACTTTTAAAAGCCTTAGAAGTGAGGAAACATGAATAAAAGCATGCCAGAGTCTTTCATGTTTGTGGCTGGTTAATGCCTGTGGGCCTGATATCACATAGTGCATGCACACATCCACACACACATCCATACTCTCACATGCATGCAGAACCTTTAGACCTGCCTGTCCCAGGACTTGATGTTTCTGCCGGCGGCGTAGGAGTGGGCACCCTCCTGTTGTGCCTGCCAACACTCTTTGCTTTGTCAGTGGTTAGTTTTCCACCTCCAGCCTTCAAGAAGATGGAGAACTTCATGGCAAGGGGACTTGGGACATCTTGATGGAGATGGAGAGAGGGAAGGGACAGAACAGTGTGTCAAAACTGTGCAAAGGTGGAGGAAATGGAGAAAAGGAAAAAGACCTGGACTGTATTTTTCTGAGGGCCATACAAACATAAAGCTGCCCCATCTTTAATTTTGCAGTGCCATCTCTGAGTGCACACAATGCACAAGATGGTGCAGATCTGCTCATCTTTCTAGGCAGACAGCTTTGCTCAGGGTCAGCTGGGGTGCATAGTTCAGGGCTGCCTTCTACTTGGGAGTGAAATACAGAGACTGTAAGCTGATCTGCATATGTGTGTTTGTATGTCCTCGCTCCAGACTTTCAGTGCAACATGCCACTGGGGATGGAGTCTGGCAGGATCTCCAACATGCAGATCAGTGCCTCCTCCACCTACTCAGATGGGCGGTGGACACCCCAGCAGAGCCGGCTCAACAGTGATGACAACGGCTGGACCCCCAATGTAGACAGCAACAAGGAGTACCTCCAGGTTCGTACGCTTTCCACTCCCCTTGCCTCATCCCCCACCAAATGGAGTGTCACACTGTTAAACTGACCCTTGACCATGAGGCTTGTTGAATTTTTTATTGGCTCTGTGGCTCACAAGGAGCAAGCAGCAGGGAAGCTGCAGTGCCTCCGTGCAATGAGTCAGGCTGGTTCTCCCATTAACATGCCTGCACAAGGGCTGACTCAGCCCGCTGTCCCTCTCCCACCCCCTCCTTTCTGCCCAAAACTTTGATAGACTTTCCAGCATACTGACAGAAACTGAGGGACCTCTGCCACTTACATGGGCCACTGACTGCCACTGGCCTGGGGACCAGCGTCTCCAGGAGGCACATGGAAAAACAGCTAGAATGATATTTATCTCATGAGTGATGCAAGGAGTGTGACTGGGCTGAACATCAGGTAGGAGGTTGTTAGAGCCAAGGCTTTCCCTAGGACCTGGTTAGATCCACAGTTTCTGTCCGCACAAGGTTTCTGGCTGTGTCACATTGCCATGAGACATTGCTTGCTAAAGGGCACTAGGAACAGGAGGTGGTGAATGTCATTGCCTCAAGCAGACGTCTCATTCTTCATTCATGGCAGTGCTACCAAGCCAGCTCTGCTGACCTTTCTTAACCCACACTGTTAAAAAAAAAAAAAAAATAGAAAAAAAAAAGAGAAAGCCAGGAACTGCAGCACTTGCTAATTGGGCATCATGCTTTTATTTTACATGGAAAAAGTCAGCTCTTGTCCTGTTTTAATGGACAGGAGCTTCCAGTTTCTGTGCAGATCCTGTTGCTTGGTCTGAGGCAGGAAGAAGGCTTTGTGATGGTCCCATATGGACAGACATCAAGACAAGTTATGCTTGTCCCATGGTCCTATCTGCAAGCATCCTGCTGAAGTCAGCCTGGGGGTTTTGTGCCTGTTGAAATTGGTTCTTACATTCCTGCGTGCCTCCCTAAATGGACGGAGAATGAATTTGCATATTTTCATGTTTCAGGAAAACTAACCAGGAACTAACTGGGCTCTCAGGTGCTCACCACTCTGCCTCTTGTCCCTTTTTCCCCTGGAAAGGTGGACCTCCACTTCCTGACGGTGCTCACAGCCATTGCTACACAGGGTGCCATATCCAGAGAAACCCAGAACGGGTACTATGTCCGTACCTACAAGCTCGAGGTCAGCACCAATGGGGAGGACTGGATGATGTACCGACATGGTAAAAACCACAAGGTAAAGGCCTCTTTGTCTCTTTTGCATGTGCCTTGGTGGGTCTTGCAGCTGATAGGAGGGAAGAGAACTGAGTGATTTTTACAGGATTAAATCTGCAGGATTTAATCTGTGAGGGACCCCTTTTCTAATGATACTTTGAGCAGAAATAGTCCTTTCTCTTCTGCACAGCAATGAGGAAACATGATTCCTTGGAAAACCTGGCTGCTGTTGCATCTTTCGTGGTGGTGGGAGTATGTTCTTTGACTGCAAATGAAGGAGAAAATGCTTTCACAGCCTGTGTTTTGCCATACAAGATTCATTGAGCTTTTATGGCCATAGCCCTGTCTGCATGCTGGGTTAACAATCACAAAACCACATGAAACCGTAGTTCAGGAGTTATTGAGGCCTGGAAATGAAAGGGCACAAATCCTAAGAGGGGCTCGCACCATCCCAGAGAACAAAATGAACAATAAATAACGAGGAGCAATTCAGGCTGCCAGAGCTGTGGGATCTGCGCTAGCAGGCACGGTCAGCAGTGGTGCCTCGAGCCCTGGGAGCTGATGCGTGCTTTCACTGTGTTCCTGGGAGGCACACGGGGATGGGAGTGAGGTGGGGGAGTAAATGCGGGTGTCTGGCCCTTCCAAGCCTTGTGGATGGTGCTGCGTGGCGAGGCGAGCCTGAGACAGTCTGCGCAGGAGCTTTGGCGTGTGGGAAGAGCCAGCTGGAGTTAGTGGTGCTGGGCTGCTCCTGCTGTCACTTGCCTTTGTTGTATGGTTGTCCCCTAGTTGTCCCTTGGTTAAAGGCACCTCAGAAAAACCCTCTTCTGCTCTTCTGTGGAGCCCACTGGTGCTGCTGCGGCTCAGGTCCTCCCTGCTGCTGTGCCATGATCTCTCTGTATGAAATGGGTGGCCGGAGGCCCACCCGCCTCCCCCCGCATGCACGTCCCAGCAATTTCTGCTTCGTCAGCGCTTCTGTTAAATTAGCTGTCCCCTCCCTTTGCTGGCACAGACGCTGCTGGCATAAACTGCTTAGCCTGCCTTGACCAGGATTCATCCAGACATTTCCTTCCCTTCCGGGCCGTGCAATTTCCCCTTCCCCACAAACGATTCAAATTCACTCTGCATCCCAGAACGAGTCCCTGCCATGCCGAGGCCCCTAGCAAGGCCTCATACCTGCAATATTTGGAGCAATTCAGCTCCTCATGTGCCAGGGAGGTGGTGTTAGTGCTATTTTAGAGGTAGGGAAATGGGGACACGGCAGCACAGCATCCCATAGGAGAGTCAGCCCCCTCTGAGCCCCCGGCTCAGGCTGGCTGCGTCAGCACTCACTGCCAGACAAATTGCATCCATCAGGTCATGAAACACCAGCTTCCCTGGGGACAAGCCCCAGCCCTTGTGCAGGCCAGCCAGCCCTGGGCCGCGGCTCGTGGCAGATCTCTTGCCATGCTGTGCGGCAGAGCCGCGCTCTTGTGCGGAGGCTCCATGGTGTCCCCAGGGCCGCTGGCCGCAGCAGACCTTTCTGTGAGCCCGGGTCATCTCTCCTCGTCCTGGGTAGACCACGGACACCAGTGAGGCTGAGGTCTCAGTGGGACCATTTCTGCAAGCCGAGGCAGACAGGAGACTGGTGACATGCCGGCTAGCAAGATGGGCTAAATAAACAGTTCAGCCAGGCTGGTGTTTCCAGTAACCATTTGCAAGAAGAAATTTGCCTTTTGGAGTCTAACCGAGGCGGAAATCTGTCTTACAGAATGATTTTGGTCACGTGTGACAGTAGATTTCCCATCCTCACAATGCCAGACCCTTGATGCTCAGCCAGGGTGGAGCAGGATGGCACAGCTGGTTTCAGCACTGCCGGGCCAGCGTATGTCGGTCCTCCGAGAGCAAGGTCCTGCAGCCTGGCTGGTGCCAGCCCAGAGCAGTCCCATAGCCACGTACATTGCGACCATATCTGGATTTGGCCCTTGAGCCCTATCACCTCTTTCCTGCACTGCTTTCTCTCTTCATAAAAAAAAAGAAAAAAGAGAGGAGGAAAAATCAAACCTCTCTTTTTTTACTCCTTTATTCCAGTCTCACCTCTTTCCCACATTCTGGCCTCAATTTAGCCAGCACCTCCCCAGACTGGAACACGAGTAATTGCTCTTTGGTGGCTTCCCTACCCTGCACATCAGGGCGCCTGCTCTCACTCCCCGCTAAACGACCGGCCTCTGGCAGCCAAGCCGTGGCGGGGCCGGTGGAAAGGTCCTCGTTCACAGGCCTGGCCGGGGGTTCTCTGGCCCCACGTTAATGTCCACTGTTCCTGTGTGAGGGAAGCTCCCAGCGTCTGCATTCAGCTTGCAGGTACCGCCCTGCGTCAGTGCAGTGCTCTGCACACTGCGAGCTGCAATGGTGGAGTGAGCCATGCCAAAGAGATTTGTCAAGTCTGCCGCAGCTTGATTTGGTGCCACGAGGAGCGGGGAGGGGAGGGGTGGGGTAGACAGACAGGGACTCTGTTCCTCTGTATACATGCACACACACACACACACACACACACACACACACACATACACACACATATATGTATATAGATAAGTATATATATATATATATGCAGATGCACGCACACACATATGGGGTGTATCAAACACCGCTCTGAATTTCTGCTGCCTGTGTGGGCCAAAGGCAAAGCTTTGCTGTGTTGTGGGCTGGTCAGCTAACATTTACGTCTTCATCAGGGAACTAAAGCAAGAGAAAACCAGTGAGTGCAGGAGGGGTGGGAAGAGGACAATGCTCTCTGCAGAGGACAGGAGCTCTGACCTCCTCTCCTTCCCCCGCTTCCCCTCCCAGCGGTGTTTGGGAGGAGAGCGGGGCCAGGCTGTTTCCCTGTGAAACGTGATGGCTCACCTTTGAATCCACAGCTGCTGGCACTCGTGGCAAGGGAAACGGGAAAGGCAGGATGAAGCGGCGGAAAACAGGATTAATATGCACTCACAGCAGACGGGGCTGGCTGGGCTGTTTCCTTGCAGAGTGCTAGTGTGCTCTGGGCTGGGGAGGCAGCGGAGCTGCAGCCAGCAGGAGAGGAGCACCGAGCTCACGCCTTCCCCAGCCCCCCGCATCCCTGCCAGGCTTCCCCGCTTCCCCGGCAGCCTGCTCCTCCCCACAACGCCCAGCCCAGCGCACGGCACCGCTGCTGTCCCCCTCCCTGGGGGATGATGCTCTGTCCTTGCTGGGACATGGGACTAAAGGTGCACAACTGTCTTCCCGTGTGTCCCCCGAGAGAGGAGATGGGCAGGAGAGTGAATACCACCACGTGGTGCCTCCATGCTTGCCCCTTACTACCCACCAGAGCATCCCCACAGGACAGGACTAAACGACCCCGGCCCCAGGAAAGCCTCACTGGCTCTTTCCTCCTTGCTGCATCCTGCAATGAGCTGCATAGCCAGAAACCCCCGTCCTCTTCATGCCACCAACAGCGATGCTCCTACTCTCACCTCCTGCTGGGGGTGTCTGGGCTCACAGGCATGGTGCGGGGACCAGGCCCCCATCAGTGTGCCCAGGCTTGCAGGGGCCAGGGCCATAGTCACTGTGTGCGGGCAGCAATGTCGGCGTGGGTCCTGCTCTGTGTCACCCGGGGCTCGATGGCCCCAGAGGTTATCTTCCAGGCACTGACCCTGCCATTTGTGCTGAGATCTTATCTGGCTCTTGAACCCAAGGAAGGAAAAGAGCACCTGGCAGGATTTGGCCTTTTGTTTTTGGCCATTTTCTTTAGGCAGATTCAATGGTGAGGATTTTATTGGAAAACAAAGTGCTCATCCGTTTTGATCCACTTCCTTCTTTGCAGGGTCTCAGGTTCCAGCCCCCATGTGGTTTGAGCTGCTCCACATTTGTAATTGCAGAGTTCAGCTCATAGGGATCGTGTAGTGGGGGGAATGGGATGAATGCTCTTGCTGCCTCAGTTTCCCTGTGTGTGAAATGGGAAGAATGCAACTGAAACATCTGCTTTGAGAATCTAAGTCAATGGATGAGGAACGGCAGAAAGATCCGGCTGATGTGCATTTTCAATTTCCTACTCATTTTGATAACTTTGTGCTTTTTATCAGCTAACCTCCCTGAGTGGTACTTCAGATGGATGTGAGAAGGCAGGTTGAATTGCTGCAAAGAGCTGCAGCAATATCTCAGCTGTGCATGGAGCTGGGGACATCAGAGGTGTTCGGTGCTGGCAGAGGATATTGAGCATGACTCTTAGGAGACCCTTGTGCCTTCCCGTAGGTGCGATCCTCTGTCCTTTTAGTTCTTAATGAAGTCTCCTGTGTTTATTCACCCGGGGAGGGAGAGAAGAGTTTTCATTCCTGTGGCTTCTTTATCTGGAAAACTCAGGAAAAGCTCCTGTGATTGGCCAGGAGGCCACAAGTGCTTCTGCACAGAGAGGTCACGGTGCAGAGGGTTTGACCAGAAGCATCCCCAGGTCCCAGGCTGCTTCTGCTGCTTTCATAGGCAGGACAAAGACATCAGGTTTTGGGAAAGGCAGCCCTGTGCATTCACCCGTGGTGCAATACCAGGGGAGAATTACAGCCCTGGCTTTCCCAGCAAGGCTGCAGCTTTGCATTTCTGGGCCTGATATCTCCTTTGCAAGCTAGTAGAGTGCTGCTCCTTGTGTCCCTGGAGGCTCCTGGATCTGAGTGGAGCCTCTTAGAGGCACCGTGCTGGCAAGCCGAGCCCGGCACACTGTGCCTTGCCCAGGCGGCTGTGCTTCACTGACTGTTGCCAAGTATCATTTTTCTTTTACCTCCTTGTTCCTGGATTTAATAAATCCCAGACTATCCACCCTCCACTTGAGCCAGAATCCTCCCACCATCAAACATGCCCCATTTTGTGCCTTCCCTATCTGAAAAAAAATAATCTCCCCTACTTTTCTCCTTCATGCTTCTCAGTCTAAATCCTGAAGCCCTAATCCTGTTAGCATGCTCTGTTCCAGGGCTCTGTCTCCACAAGAGTAACATAATCCTGCCGTAAATCTAGTGGGTCCAGAGAGACACATACATACGGACGAAGGCAGAGCTGCTGCCATCCTTGGCCTGCTCCTGTGCCTCCCCAAGCCGCTTTCTTTAGCTCCCCAAGAAATTGCACAGTGGCCAAGCAGCACTATAAATACAGCAGGAGAGAGTCTGCCTC
Source organism: Chauna torquata (assembly GCA_013399475.1). NCBI lineage: Eukaryota > Metazoa > Chordata > Aves > Anseriformes > Anhimidae > Chauna > Chauna torquata. Next base: position 1,112,132 of record VXAL01012824.1, read on the forward strand.
CTGCCCCCTCCCTGATCTACTGCCTCTTTGACTTCGCAGTTCTTTTTGTCTCCCGTCCTTCACTCCAAGCTCTGCAGCTGGCACCATTCCTATACCCACTGGCACTAATGCAGTTTCAGAAATGCCCCCGTCGCCTCGGGGCAGTTGCAAAGTGTCAGAAACACAACTTGTAAGTGCTGGTAGGGAGCATGTGTGCACACATGGAAAACCTGCCCAACCCTCCTCTAGCCTAGGTGTCTTCTCCTGCTACTTGCTTTCTGCAGCAAATTAATTAAGCAGGTCAGCTCTCATTGATTATCAATTTAATTTTACATGTAGACCTGCCGACTAGACTAAAACGGAAGTAAACATAAAGTATGTGGGGAGGGGACTGGTGGCTTTTCGATGCAGCAGTGAAAATGAGTTCCCTTGACTGCATCTTGGAAGGTGCTTTTAATTCATTAATGGTTTTCCCATTCGTCTTCTGGCTCCGTCACCCATCAGTGAGTACGTGTGCATGTGTGTGCGCTCTCTGTTGAGTGTGTATATACCTTTATCCCTAGATTGCAGCCAGATTTTTTTTTTTCTGCTGGTGTAAATTACTGTGACTTCTTAAACTTCGATGGCGGTATGTTGATTTACACCATTTGAAGACTTGGCTCAAAATATGTGCTGAGTGGGAAGGAAAGCAGATAGGATGGGAAGAATAGCAACGTTCTATTTTGGTAAGGGGGAAGAAATCTTTGCTTTCTTGGCGCTCCCAGTTTCACACATTTTCCTGCTAGTTCTTCCCATGCCGTGAGTGCTAATTTGAGGCAGGATGAAGAGCCTGTTCAAGTCAGCGGGGCTCTCCACAGTGCTCTCGGGGTCTGGGAGCAGCGTTTGTGGTGCAATGAAACTGCAGGCTTAGGGCCCGGCTCTGGTCAGCAGCACAGGGAACTGTGTGTTCACAATGTATTCCCACCGGGGAAAGGTGTAAGGGCCAGGCGTACAGGAGGGCCCTGCTTTTCTAACAGCACTGAGCACCTGCCCTCTGAAAACCGGGCTCCTTTCTGTTGTGCTGAACTGGGCGTGAAGCAATGACTTGCTACAATCAGCTGGGGCTTTTCAGAAACAAGGTGTGTTGGGGCAGATCCTGCCGATGCAGCTGATATTAGAGCTGGGAGTCAGGTGGCACTTCTGCCCTCATAAACTGGGAGTCTGCAGCATGAAGGACCCGGGTTGGATTTATGTCGCTTGTGGCATGTGATCCAGTCAGAGGATCACTGGGCCCCAAATCTAAAGCAGAATTGAGGTTGCTCTCCTTCGAAGCAGGTGGTGGGGACTGAGGTCACATAAGAGATGCTTTCAGCAATGCATGTGGTAGTGATAAAATTTTTGGGCTCAGTCCTGCTTCTGCTTTCTGTCAAGCTCGACTTTGCAGAAGTCAGCAACAAATTACACTGGTGTAAATTTGGATTCTGGCCCCTGATGCTTGTATGTGCGAATTGAGCTAAAAAAGAACAAAGCTGCAAATATGTTAAACCAAAAAGAGCAGCAAACCTCATCAGTGACTGTTAAACATGCTGGTCCATATGCAACCTTTGGCTCACGGAGTCTTCAGACTGCGAAGCAGAGGGAGGTTGCCAGGAGCAGGCTCCCTCCAGGCTGCTGCACCCGGACGTCTGCTGGGGCCACCGACATGAGCTGCTCCCTGGGACAGAGGGACCTTTGGGCTGACCTGAGGTGCTCCTCCCCATGCTAAAATTGTTGCACAGGCTCAGATAAACATTTCCTGTCCTCCGGTGTTAGGTTCAGAGGTAAGGTGTTGTGTGTCAGCTTCTGTGTTGACACAGAGCTGGAGGCTGTGCTGTGGTGTGGAAATGTGTCCTTTCGGTCTGTGCGTGCACATGTGTGTTCCCACACGTATTCAAGACACACACACACACACAAACACACACGCCTGAGTAGCACTTCACAGTAACCACTATTCTTACAGCCCTCCTGCTGGAAAAAAGGGTATTTGGTGTCTGCTGAGCAAGGAAAGGGATGGGAAGTGGGGTCAGACAGGATAAAATAGGATATTAAAAACACATAAGCCATGCTGTGTTGCTAAACGGTAGCAGCATGATGTATATTCTCCAGATTAGCATTTCTGTTCAAGTTCACATCAACTCCAAATCCTAATTACCAGCCAGATTTGCAACCGAAGCCTTCTGCGGGCGGCTCCCCGGCCCTGACAGGAACACCGCCGTCCCAGGGCAGGACCGTGCTGCACAGGGGCAGCCCCGTGCCGCCTATGGGGCTGCAAGCACCACGGTCCCTCTCTGCAAACACCCCCTGCCCGCCCCAGTGTGCTGGATCCTGGGAGGAGAGCAGCAACATGTGCTGCCTGCAGACCTGAAGCGGTGGGAGGCCTATAAAATGCTTCTTAACTCCTACTCACGGCGAGAGGCCAGCATACAGCCTCACCCTTTTTCTGTCCCGACTCACAGGGATCTGCAGTTGAATTGTTTGACTCCTGCATCTGACAGGCGATCAATGCCAGAGATTACACTCTCCTGCTTCGCTCTGAGATAAACTTAGCGGAAGCTCCTGTGCTTAGCGCGGCATATGCAGGGTAGGAGACTGCAGAAGAGCCCAGCCAACATCTCAGTGCGTATGCTGCTCCTGGCTGAGATCAGAGGATGCTCTAGCCCTGTCCTGAAAGCCTGTATGCTTTGAGGGAAAGAGAGGAATGCATGCAGCTTCAGCCTGGGAGTGTTAGTGCTTTATGCTGGGGGCAGAAAAAGCGTTGGAAATTACCCTCAGATTGGGTATTTCCTCTTTTCCCCTTTTTGTTCCCCCTGTGGCACCATAGCCTGTAACAGATGCAAAACTACCCAGTTCTTGTCCAGCCTATTACAAAAATGGGAGGGAGGGGTGGATCTAACATCCATCTGGTAGTTATTGATTATGGCCATCTGGTAAGACAGCAGCCTTCTCCTATCATGTTAGATCATAAACTTTCCCGAAAAGCTGTCTCTGTGTGAAGGGCTGCTTGTGCATTGGAGAGTAGGCGAGAGGGGCTGGCTGGGATGGCAGCTCGGCGCCTGGGTAGAGGTGGCATCTTCCCTGCTCCTGCCACTGCTTGGACATGGTGCTTCCCTGTGGAGCTCGGTGCGAGGACGTGTCAGGGTGGGCGAGTCCCTCAGTCCATGTGCAGTCCTGCCAGCGGCTCCGCTCTAGCTGTCTACCCCGGGGCTTGCCCTGGCCAGAGGCCGGCCCTGCCCGGAAAGCCTCTCCTCCTTTTTCCCTGCTGCGGTTGTTTCGACTGCTGAACTGGTTATTTCTTTCCGCCAGGGGAGTACATACCATCATATTTCTGTCCTCTCTTCCTTGTAGACATTCCAGGCCAACGAGGACGCCACAGAGGTGGTTCTCAACAAGATCCACAGCCCAGTGCTCACGCGTTTTGTGCGCATCCGTCCCCAGAGCTGGCACAATGGCATCGCCCTGAGGCTGGAGCTGTACGGCTGCCGCATCACTGGTGAGGGTCCCCTTCCTCCCCTTGGCTCTCCTCTCCGTCCCTCCAGCAGTCTGTCCCAGGGTGTCCCCAGCGCTCAGCTGTCACAGCTGCTTGGGGCAGCAGCAGTGTCACTGCAAGCAGCACAGATGCAGCCATCCCTCCGGTTGTGCTCGGGGGAACCAGGACCCAGCCCCCGGAGGCAAGGGGAAAGCACCTGCCACTAGTTTAGTGCCCAGAGCTTAAACCTGCAGGGAAAACCGTGAGTGCTCCCTTCCTCTGCCCCAGCTGCTTATGCCCTCTCCTTCCCTGCAGATTCACCCTGCTCCAACTTGCTGGGGATGCTTTCTGGCCTCATCCCTGACTCGCAGATCTCAGCCTCTTCCATCAGAGGCTACGACTGGTCTCCCAGTATGGCCCGCCTAGTGAGCAGCCGCTCAGGCTGGTTTCCTCGCGTGCCCCAAGCCCAGCCCGGGGAGGAGTGGCTGCAAGTGGACCTGGGCGTCCCAAAGAACGTCAAAGGCGTCATTATCCAGGGGGCTCGTGGAGCGGACAGCGTGACCACCACCGAGTCCCGCTCCTTTGTGAAGAAGTTTAAAGTAGCCTACAGCATGAATGGAAAGGACTGGGATTTCATCCAGGACCCCAAAACAATGCAAGCCAAGGTAGGCACTGCTTGGAGCAGCTGTAAAACAAGATATGTTTCTGGCTATCGTTGGTCTGTCTGATGGTGTCTTGGGAAATTAGCTTTCACTCCCCGCACAGTGATTGTGGGAGTTTGGGTTGTCACCATGAAACCCCAGGTTGCATCCCCTGGTCCTGTTCCTAAGCTGTACTAGAGGGTGTAGGTTCCACCTTGCCCAAGGGATGGCAATTTCCCTTCACTTCTCACTGCAGACCAGGCATGGGGATGTGGACGTTACCTTCTGCTCTTCTCAGCTCCTGCAGGTCAGAGTCCACAAGGTGGTGTGTCAAATTTTTTTTGTTCCATGTCTTAAGGGGAAAGGTGTAACTGTTTTGGCTTGCATCTCTGGAACAGGAGGATGAATCATAACTTCTCTTTGGGAAATTTGCTATATATGAAGTCCCTTTTACCACACCAGTGTGACCCTGAAATTTCCTGTATTTTTCCCATATTGTTGGAGTTGCCCATAATCTTTCTGGTTAGTATTGTGGGGGTAGCAGGGGACTTGAGGAATAAATGAATTCTCTGCTACTGCCTGCTTTGTTTTTTTTGCAAACTCATCTGCTTCTGAAAAATTGAGTATGTTTTAATTTTTCCTGATCCTAAAAATGAATCTTAGGTCTGATGCTATCTATAGCCCTGTGTTTATTCCCCACAGACTTCAGTTCATGCATGCAAGCTGAAAAGCGGCAGTACTTTAACTGTGAGGAAAACTGAGTGCTTGCACTATCCTAGAACATGCAGTAGCTTCTTTATTTGCCAAAGGACAAATCTGATTTTATTTATACATGAAGTTATTGGATGTTCCGTAGGCTTTCCCAGTGTGGCTTGGATCAGAATCTGACCCCTGGATATAAAGCAGAGGCCAAGAGAGATTGTGCAATTTTCTTAGAAACAGCCTCTCTGGTCCTCTTGAAACTGAGGAGGAACAGCCCAATTGCTGCTCAGCTGGACTTAATGGCCCGGAGTCGGACAAACTGCGGCTGCGTCCTGCCAGATCCAAATTATCGAGGCTGGTGAAGAGCAAGTGGGATGCATGCATCATGTGCTTTCTCTCTCTCTCTCTGCAGCTTTTTGAAGGCAACATCCACTATGATATCCCTGAGGTCCGGAGGTTTGACCCCGTTCCTGCCCAGTATGTCCGAGTGCACCCAGAGAGGTGGTCCCCAGCAGGGATAGGAATGCGCCTGGAGGTGCTGGGATGCGACTGGACAGGTAGGACACCTGCACCTCTGCCCACCAGCTGCATCGAGGCAGTGGCAAGGGGCTAAACCAGCAAGGCACAAGAGTAAGGTTATTTCTCTCCCACTGTCCCACCTTGGGGTCATGCTGTGGGAGGGAGACTGTAGCCATGAGTGCAGGACCTGCAGAATGGCCTGAGCCCATCTTTTTTCCTCCATCTTAAAAACAACTCAGATCTGAGGCTGGCCTTGATGCAGGATGTAGTGCAATGTTTGGACCCCAATCCAAGCTTTCCCAAAGAGCCCCATGTGGGATTTACCCCCACCTCCCTTTCAGCTCTTTTATTTGGATGTTGTTCAGTCTTTCTTGCTCTCAGGGTTAAGTAATGTTTGGGCTTTTCAACCAAATGAGTAAGACAAAAGTAGGAAGGGAAGCAGAGGCACAGAAGTGGGATGCAGTGACCGCTACTGGTGTCTTGAGCTGCCACAAGGCTTTGCCATAAAAACGACTGCCCCTCTCATTGAACCCCATATGAAAATCCTATTGTGGGCAAGGCTGGGGATTTAACTCTACAACATTCCTAGGAACAGGGAAGTTTGTTCACTTTTTTTTCCCACCTGTTTTTCACAAGTGAAACATCTTGCAGCTGCCATTATTTTTAATGCAGAGGTGAAAACTGTCTAACACTCTCTGGGATAAATAGAGACTGTGCTTCTGACCCTTCTAAGGCTCGGTGGTGATTGGTTGCTCCATAGTTTCATCCCAAAAAGCCAAAAATGCACCCAGCAGCTCACTGTGTCTGATGCTTTTCAGTGCCAGGGGCTAGTGGTCCTTTCTTTTTTTTTTTTTTAAATTATTTTAATAATCTGCTTAAATCTAAATCTGGTGTCCAGATGTCAGTGATGAAGAGGTATGATTTCCATTTTATAAACACATCTGTGGAAGGCATTTTCTTATAAGAATTCCCATTCTCGGAAGCTTAAAAGACACAGAGCTTTTTTCCAACCTTTTGTGTAGTCTTTACTACTCTTTCCTCCTGTGAAGTTCTGTGAGATGCATTACAAACATTAACAGCAAATCACAGAACACACGTACACACAATTAATAACGATACTTTGTCACCTTTGAAATCAATGGCAAATCTCCTCCTGCACTGGGAATCCATTGTAGACAATGTAAACTTTAAATGAAGATAAAATCTTGATTTAAACCTTACAACATCAGCTTTGGGATGGCAGGTACCGTGGCTTTCATGCAAGCAGCAGGAGCTGAGGCTCTGCACAGAAGTGGTTGGGCAGCCCCCACGCCGCTGCTTCCTGCAGCTCCCAGGCATCTCCAGCTGCCAGATCTTCGTGGCCCATTGCTGGCCGGTGCATCACAGCACCCTTGCCACAAAGGGAGGCGGTCACACAAGACCTCTGACCATGTCCATGTCAGTCCCTCTCAAGCAATCCCCCAGAAGCTGGAGGAATTTGGCTTCCTCAATTTCTTGTCCTATTTTTAGCCCAATTTTTATGTTACGGCTATGTCTGCATTCAGTTTCAATATCAGCAGCAACAGCCGATGTTTGTTCCAGGCAGGGTGCTTTATCGTCAGTTCCCAGTGTGCCTGTCTAATGATTTGCACGTTGTAATGTTTAAAACTCAACTGCCAAGTCATAAATATTCTTGGCTTTATTGATCTACAGGCATTCAGCTTTGTAATCAGAGCAGGGCTTGTAATCTTGTAGATTCACCATGTTATAAAGAGCATTTAGATCCCTGATGAAACCTGGGGAGCAGAGATAGCCCATGGCTCTATCTGCATACTAAATCCAGGCTGGCTGCATGCAGAAGTCCCTGACACAGCCAAGACACAGCCCTCCTTTGCTGGGAGGACCCAGGCACGTTACAGAACTGGCTGTGAAGATTCAGGCAATTGCACTTGCTTGGAAACAAGATTAAGAGATGAATTTTAAAAAGCTGATTGATTGAAAATATTTTCAAGGGGCCAAAACCAATGTGTATCCTGCCCAGCTATTTTCATTTCCTATCAGCAGCAAGCATCTTAATTACTGAGTCAACCAGGTAACTTGGCAGCAACTGGGCTCACAGACTAGTTGGCTAGTAGCTCAAACATTGTAAAGCAGGCAGTCAACAATTGGCTTCTTTCAAAGACGTGCCAAATTTTTTCCTCTGAAGAGTGGAGATTGATGAATGTTCACTTGCAGCTGGTTTTCTCTCCTTTGAAGTTCCAAACATCTGGTTTCAATTGCTCAGTGACTTTGCATTTTGATCATCCATTACCACCAGTTGCACAGACACTTGCTGGGCCAGGGAGAGAGAAAGCAAGCAAGAGAGACCTCTCTTTTTCACTTTCCATTTCACACATCACATTGTCCTCCCTGCTATTTTCATTATCTCATGTAACCATCTTGTTGCGGCTCTGCCATGGTAACTGATTTTTCAAGATATATTTCTGCAGCTTGTCCAGGGCAATGCAACACTGCTGATTTACATCCTCTCAGCATGTGTGTCCCGTATGGGACTTGGCTTTCAAGGTCCTTCCACGTTGTCACATTTCAGCTATAAATCTCAATATACAAGAGCAACAACCTAAAAAAAATGTACCGGCTCTACATAACATGCAGCTTTTGATATGTTGCCTTCACCTGCTGCTTCCCTACCCCCTTCTTTTTTATGACATTTTTCTGTGCCTGGCTGCTTGCAATTTGCTTCTTGGTTGTTTGCAGTTTTATGGGGCTATAACAAATTTGAGCTTACAAATTAAAAGACTTGGAGGTTATTTGGTATTTTACTCTGAACAAAAGACAGCCACTGGAAAAAAAAAGTGAAAAAAAAATGAGTTTATGTGCAACATGTTTAATAACAGGAAAATAAAAGGGGAGAAAGGAGCCTATGGAAAATATTCAATGTATTTAGCCATTTCCTCCTGCTTCTGGCTTTATTAAATGATATCCTGAAGGGTGCCGACAAAGAAACACAATCACACATAACTGAGCAAAGCAGCCTCTTTTTAAAAGTGGAAAGAACAAAGCCTGCTGTACTCCAGTTAACGCACCCGTAAAAGGAGAGACTGCTGGAACCTAATGTCATTTACTGTTGATCTTAATATCCTTCTCTTTCTTGCTTAAATTTCCCCTGACACCTGCTTTGAGGTTGTTTCACACGAGCCATGTTGGAGAGAGGGAATTGGACAGAGACACTTTAAAAGCATAGTCAGAAGCCTGGAGTGTGAAACCAGATGCTTTCTGCAGTGAGCCAGAGCATGCTAGGGGATTCTCTGGGTCCGTTTGTGGTTACGTCATTTGTGGGTTTGAGTGACTTGTTTTATAAATTGGCACAATTGGTGGGAATGTTGTGTGTTTTTTTTTTCATGTGTCATATGCCTTTATGAAAGGAAAAGATGTTCTGCCTGTGATCTCTGTTATCCAGTAACGACAGCCAAAAGGATTGCCAACACCCGTGTAGATTAAAAAATTAAGAAAAAAAATATCATGTATGTCTAGAGGAGAGCCTTGTCCAACAGGGACTCTAAATCAAAGGAACTCCCCATATGGAAACAGCCAGTTCACACCAAGTTCAAACCATACTGACATTTGTAGCCTGCGGAAATTTCATGGTATTCTTGTCCTATCTCTTCCTGCCGTTAGAAGAACATGAGAAAAAAACTTTTTGCTTTGTTTCCTCCTACTTGTTTTTTTTTTGTAGCGTCTATTCCAAACAGCATCTCTACTCCATTTTTTTCAGATGTAAAGCCCACTGCAGAGACGCTTGTGCCTACTTTGAAGAGCGAAGAGACCACCACCCCATACCCAACTGATGAAGAGGCAACTGAGTGTGGTGATAGCTGTGGAGAAGAGGAGGGTATGTATTAGAACAGCACATCTTTATCTCAATAAATTATGGGTTAAGAGCTAAGCAAACACTGTTATCTTCCCATTTGCTCCTATACATGGGGCTGATTCCTGGAAAGCTTAATGTTATTAGTGATAGGTGGAGATCAAAAAAAAAAAAATCTAGCCAAAATCTGATAAGTTATATCAAGGAAGGATGCAAGACCAAGAGAGATAGCAGCTAATTCAGTCCGTAGGGTATGAGACTTGAAGAGCTGCTCTCCCAGCTTCCTTACACGACCTGAAGCAGCCCACTTAGGGCCCTGTTTAGAGCCACCTCTGTACCAGATCCCTTCGGTTGTTTGTCATAAATTCAGAAGGTGATCAGGGGAGAGATTCAAACTGCCTATTATGCAGGGCTCCTTTTGCAGAGGTCACAGCTGTGGGAGTAAATCACAACACACAAAGAAGGCAGGTGTCCTGAAGATAACCTGTCTTGTGAGGATCATCTTGTGTAATATCAGCTGCTTAAAAATTAGGAGGACAGTCTGGGTGGGCTCTTTGTGCAAGCAGCAGAGAGAGGGAAATACTAACTGCAAGCAGGAGTTTGCCCTCCCAGTCTTAGACGGCTGTCAGGTGTATGGGGAACGGTTCAGTATCTGTGGCACTTGCCTGCCTCTTCTGACTATAGAAGAGGCTGAATGTTAGTTTAGACTACATGCTTTCCTTGGAAAGAGTTGATGCAACAAGGAGACTAATCCTCTCTGCCTCAGATCCCTACCTGTAAAAACAGACATCATATTCTTCTGCTCCTTGCAAGGGTAGTGTGAGCATCTAAAGCTGGAAATGTCCATATTAAGGGGAGAGGGCATGGAAGAGCTGTGCAGGGTTAGATGTACAGCAGTGTGTAGGAGATTGCACACCCCTGGGCACAACAGCAGAGCCTGGGCCTCAGCAGTGGGGCTTGGACATTTACACAAGGAATTCAGTGAGAAATCTCATGAGGAAATGCTGTCCTTTGAGGTAGCTCCTAGGACTTCTGTCACTGCAGCTGCCAGTCCCAGAGAAAAAACTAATGGGTTTTAAAATATATAAATTAAAAAAGAAGATTAATTGGCTTTTTTCATACCTCCCATCGGGATTCTGCTGTAGTTCAGTTCTGGAAATGCAAGTTGCAGAAGTAGCTCAAAGGGCCTGATTCTCATTTCTTTGCCTCTGTGATGAGCCTGTGCAACCCTGCTACCAGTGAGTCGCTTGGGAAGCTGCCAAGAGGAAATTTAGGCCAGTAACAGTCTGTGCAGCAACACAGTTCCTGGGTGCAATCCAGCGCAAGAGCGAGCGGAGCATGCAGTGGAGCGTGGACCCAGCCTCCATGTCAGCTTCCCTCAGATTCAGCAACAATTTTTGTTCTCATACTCCATAAACAATGAGTGTGTTTCTCTGGACAATCAGATTTATGACAGCCAAACAGAAACAATGCTGCTCTCCAGGGTATGAGATTAGATTGGAATAAAAGGATCCATGATCTGTATTGTTTTATTTCGAAGTGGGAGCATGTAAAGAAAGCCCTGTGCCCTTCACAGCAAAGTTCCCTGATGCCTACTGCTTGAGTCACTCACCTCGTTCTGGCTATCGCTCGCTTTGCGGGCACTGTGATTTAAAACTTCCTCTTTGCTCAGGAAAAACCCAGCCTATAATTGGTCTCTGACGTGAGTGTCCGCCGAGTGCTTGGGATGATCTCAGACCATCTCTGCAGCCTCCGTGTTTTGTGGCTGCTTCCCGCTCTGAAGGAGCCAGCAGCTGCCTTGCTGCTACATGCAGCCCCTGGCATGTGCCCTCCTGCCCACAGACCTGTCTCTGCAGGAAGGCTCTCAGAGCTTTTAAAGCTCTTGACACAGAGGAATTAGCTCTGCTCCTGTTTCACAGATAAAAAGTTAAGTGATGCGCCCAAAGACCATGTGGTGAGTCCATAGCAGATCTAGAAAGAGAGGCTGTCTCCTTTCACTCAGAATCCAAAAGCTTGAGCTCATAGTGGCCCCACATTTCCCCTGGTAGCATTTCCATGAGAAGGTAGGAAGCAGTGAGTGACAGCTCGCCACATTGACAGACAGCTCCCGTCTGGTGCAAGTGGCTAGATCTGTCACTCAGGAGCTGGGTTTTTGGAGCACTTGAGATTCTCCTTTTGGAGCCTGAGCAGGAACTGATGAGCACAGGGGCACTCAGGAAGTACTCTTCCCTGACATTTAAGAAGGCGTTTAATATTTGACCACTCTAGGGGATGAAGAGAAGGTGCTGATTAGAGTCTGGAAGCATTTGGTACTTGCTTTTATATTTGCTTAGTTTGGTGGATTAGCTGCGGGACGTGGTGTGAGCATTTTGATGATGCAGAACTTAAGGCTGATCCCTGGAGCTGACGAAATGTGAGATAGGGTAAAAGCATCGGTGTGAGTGAGATTTCATGCTTTCTTCAGTATTTATGGCTTGCTAGATATTTTAGTTTGGGGCAGTTTTTTAATAGCAACACTTCACGGGTAGGTCATTTTTTTAATTCAAGTTTATTTTGCTTCTATTTCGCTTCATAAGATTTCCATCTCCCTGCAAACTTCAACTGCAACTTTGATCTCCCTGAAGACCTGTGTGGTTGGTCACACGACTTGGCAACAGGTTATACGTGGTCTTTTCAGCCTACAAGCACCTGGATTGGCAACTCTGAACCAAGTCTTGAGACTGTGCCTGGTAAGATGATTAATATACCAAAGTAGGGAAGAGGGAGCTGATGGGCCTTTCTCCATGTGAGCAGTATGACTGATTATTGCACAGCTATCAAGAGTTGTGAAGGCTGTGCAGAGCTGAATGTTTTCTTTTGTGGAAGCTTTCAGATGCTTTGTTTTATGGGTTCATGACTTATTTATAGGACTGTGACTGCTGGCACTGCATTGTACTAACTACCCTCTTGAGATAGTCTTGAAGCAGCCACTGGGCTTTGAATCCCCTGTGACTGCGTAGGCTAGTCTGGAGTTTGTTCCACATCCTGATCCAAATGTCCTCTATCGGACCCAATGTTTTTTTCCCCAGAATGCATTTCCTCTTTTGTTAGAGGTGCATTTCTTCCTCCCATATGTTGCTCGGATTGCTTATAGTCTTCAGCTATTCTGCACTAAGGGCTTGCATAGGCTGAATTTCAGCCTCCTCTAAGTAAAAGATGATGTAAGCACCAAGAATGCAGAAATATGCCAGCTTCTTGCTGTTTGACTTTTGCTCTTTTTCTCTTCTGTGCTTTGAAAGCAGAAGATTTGCATGTGTGTGGCAGAGCTTCGTTTATGTAGGACCTCACTGAGATGTGCTGGCATGGCTTGGAAAGGGGCTTGCCTCTGGCAGTGTGGTCAATAGATCAAGTTCTTTAGCTTCGCATCTTGGAACTCGGTCTGGGACTAGTGCCCTTTCCTTGCCCTCCTTGACTTTGTGGCATCGGTGGCATGAAGGACGTTTGCTGGTTTCCACATAACAGTAGCCTGTGTCACTGAAACATCCCTTCTCTTCACTTGCATTCATTGCTTATGAAACCCAAGGCTCTCGCAGGGAGTGCTGGCTGATCTTTGGCTCTGCCCTGTGCCCAGTGACTCCAGCATCAGCACACTGTGCGCCCAGGGAGCGGTGCGTGCCACAGGCTCCTCCCAGCTCTCCCTGCCCACCCCAGTAAGGTTGAGTATCAAGATGCAAACATTCAAGCGAACCTGTTAGCCACCTGGCAGAGGCGCTGGCCAGATTGGCAGTGCCGCCAGCCAGTTGGAAAGCCGTGCAGCCAACACCTGGTAGGCAGTGCTAAAGAGGAAAATATGTATTCCAGAAACATATGGGAAGAGGAGAATCTGCTACATCTCCACACACAAATCACCCCCACACAAATGCACACATCATTTTTTCTCTTCAGCTCCTGAGGTGCCCAGCATTTTTCTAAGACACAGCAATGCTGTAAGTGTAGCCTATACGGACATCTGACAAATTCTTTGGTGTGACATAGGGTCATGGTGTCTGCTATGGAGAAAAAACATTTTCATATTTCAAGTGTTTATCTCTTCAGCATTTGAGTGCTTTAGAAGATTAATATCTGGAGATCAGTGGAGCCTCAGGCAACAGGAGAGAACACTTACAGCCAGCCCCAGACTTAATAACCCTCCCCATCTCATTCGCTGTAATAATGTTTAATTAATATAAGCCTCCTGCAAGTAGGATAAAAATTACTTATTTTTATAACTCAGACTCAATTTTTCATTTCATTTCCTCTCCCCCGAGTCTCCCTACAATTAGTTGGCCATAGTTTCTTAGAAGACTGTGTGTGTATGCGCGTGCACAGCTTGGGAGAGCCGGATGCTTCCTCAGACATCTCAGCATGCAGTTCTGGTTTTCACCCTTCTTCTACCCTTTCTTCTCTTAGTTATGAATTGCAAGACTTCATCACTGCGGCCAGGAGGACTTTCTCCTGCTGAGTTCAGTGATCTGGTTTGGGGCCAGTGCAGAGAGCTCTCCCTCGCAGTGCTGTGTGTCCTGCAGTGGGAAGCTCCAATGGGCGCATGCAGGTGCTCAGGCCCTGCCCGGGAAGTCACGGTCCGTACAAGCAGAGGAAGGGGAGGAGGTAGCGGTTCCAGAGGGCTGAAGTGATTTGCCCATGGCCATGGAGGAATACTGCAGCAGAGCCAGGAACAAAACAGTTTCTGAGCCCCTGGTCATCTTGCTGCTGGAGGTATCCAGCTGCTCACGGCAGCTCAGAGCCACGCTCTGAAGCGGCACTGCCGTCCCTTGCTCTGCTCATATCCTGAGCAGCCACAGCCATCACACCAGCCACAGGCTGAGCGAGGGATGTTGGCACTGCCAGAGCCGTCGGCTGGGTCAGTGAGGGATGCAGCCATGCTTCTGCCTTGCCCACACAACACGGGGCTGCAGAGGGCCTTTGGTCCTGCTCTAAGAAGTTAAGAGGACAAGACACAAAGGGAAACAACTATTTGCTTTTTTCCTCCCTGCACAGCTTTAAAAAAAAAAAACTTGAGAAACGTCAAAAAGAGGCAGCTCTAGCCCCTCGGCGGGGACAGAATCGAAGCATTGTTTGGTTCACACTCCCCCATTCTCCTCCTGGCTTTCCCTCACGCTCCCTCCAGCACTTTGTTTCTACGTACAGAATTCATCCGCAGACTCCAGGGAGTAAGGAATGAAAAGCCCTTGTTCGGGGTGGTCTTGTCTTGTGAATTCCCCACCCCAGGGTGAGCAGTTGGGTGAAGGAGAGCAGCTGTGCTTGGTTTAGAGGCAGGGCAGAAGCTAACGGGAACTCAAAGACACTGGAGCCCAATTTACGCTCATTTAAAGGTGCTGGCCCTGGCTAGAGCCCACAGCTGCTCCACAGTAGCAAGGGAATGTGCTGTGCCTTTAAGAACCATGTGGGATGTGTTTCTATTTCTTTTGAAAATGGCAAAACAAAAATTAAAATTAAATGGGAAAAAATAATAATGAAAGGAGGAGCCCTGGCTCAGTCTGCATGAGAGAGAGGGGGAAGGAAATGACCATGTTGAAATAGCCTCTGTGAGGCACTTGATTAGAAAAGTCTGCTGAGAGACAGGCCTGAATTCCTCAGATATCTCCTGATTTCGTTTTATGCGCTGCATGCAATTCCTCCTTGTCTTTGGCACAGAGAGCTTCTTCTCAAGACTGACAAGACACCCACTGCTCTCATTCCACTATTTTTATTTCCAAGATACTCTTTCAGGCAGCTCTGCATTGCTTTTTTTAGCCTTGTGTTCCTTGGGCTCTTTGCACCATGGATTAGCTCCACGTCCTCTCGTACAGGCTCCCATTACACGTCTGGGCACCCTGTTGGTGGAAGTGGGCCCAAAGCGCCCAACTCAGCAGAAACCTAGCATGGTTCCAGCTGTTACCCTGCCCTTTGCAAGTGTGAAAAATACTGTTGCTCGCTTTTCCATGTCCTTGTGAGAGATTGCCAGGATTTTTCCCTCTGTGGATATTCAGATGCTTCCCGTGTGTAAAAAGATTCCCTTTAGCTGCACCTAGCAAGCTCCAGGGAGTGACGAGTTCAGGTTTCAATGAGATTTCTTCCCCTCCCCTGCTGCACGCAATGGCAACATGCCGTTGGTGTCAAGATAAGAGGTCTGAAGGACCTGAAAATAAATTTGGGTTGGTAAGCTGGGTACCTTGATTCTTCACTGTCTTGGAATTTCACCAGGAGTCTTGAACCTGAAGGGTGTACAGCTCCTAGGTCACATCCTTAGCTGGCAGGTGCAGTTGCATCGCTCTCAGTGGTGCTACAATAATAAGCCACTACTGAAAAGCTGCATTACGTGCGTTTTGCTCATTTTTTCCCTCCCCTTTTCTTGCAGTCATTTAGTAAATAATTTGTGATCCTAGAAAAGCACTGTGGCATCTGCACCTCTAGCATGCACTGCTTCTCATTCGGTCAGAGCCCGCAGCCAAGCTGTGAACCCCATGGTGTTCAGACACTGGAGGAGGCCGTATGTGCATGCAGAAGAAGAAGCAGTTTTAACCTTGTAGCTCTCCTGACCACGTAGGTCCCAGGCTGGGCTGCAAAAACCCACCGAGAGCATCTGTTGTGGGCCGTGGCCTTGCTGGCTTTGAGGGTGAGGAATGCTGCTCATTTGGGTTGCGGGCGCTGCAGGGAAAGGTTTATTTGTTTCAAAGCGTTTCCAGCAGAGGAATGTTTGTAGTGCTCTGAAGTTTCCTAAGAGCTTATTTTATAAGGAAAACAAATGCTGAGCTGTTTTTCAGCTGATGGTGACCCTTTACCATTCCTGTGTTTTTCCCATGGGATCTTTAAGAGGGAAGGTTTTATATTTTCCCTGCAATCCATGAGAATTTCTGCCTGAAGGCCTTGATCCTGCTCTGTCCAAACCGGCAGAAAGGTTTTCATGGTGTTAATGGGGTGGGGCTGGACTGGACTGGGTCTGCACTTACTCTCGTGGAGCTTCCTGTCAGGGCCTGTGCCTTGGGGACTCATTTTGAACTCTTAGGTCTATCCTGTCCCCTTTGAAGCAGAAGGGAGTTTTACAGTGTGGGGTGGTGTGAAGGTCAAGCACTACTGTGCAATGAGTGAGTGGCTGCATGCTGTGGGAAGGAGACCACATACCTGTTCCTGTCTCTCCCTGCTCCCCTCGTGGGGTGCAGACTGCATCTCAGCAAAGCTGTTCGTGGCTCTCCTTCCCCTCGTTTAAAGACTGAGGACAGCAAACCCTAAAAAGTCATTCCTGCCTTGGCTTCCTGCAGCATGGTAGAGCTGGGACGCCCAGGCCCCCAGGTCATGGGAGGTTTGCTGAGCGGTGGCTGGGCTGTGCGAGGTCCTGGCCTCGGGCTGGGGCCAGGCTTTGCTGCTGTTGTTGCCATTCATGAGAGAAGGGGCACGGCCGTGGTCTGTCCCTGCATTGGCAGCAAAACTCCTGCTTGCTTGGACTGGGAGGCAGAGGTGAAGAAACCATTCCTCTTGGGCTTACCCTTCTATTCTTTGCTTGCGTTTCTGAGTCCTTAGTCACTTTTTGGACCCAAAAGCCAATGATACATGCTGGCTATAAAACCAGGCTGGAATACTTTCTGGAAAGCAAGAAGCTGTCTCTCAAATCTTAGTGTGTACATCACTCCCTCACTTCACAGACATGACTTAGCAGCCTGTGAGTCACAGAGCCCAATTCGGAAAAGCATGTGTGAGCGAGCAAGCAGAAAAGCACGCAAGCAAGCCGTGCTGCACAGCGTATGCAGTGGAAGCGTTCGCTCAGTGGGTTAATGCCTTTAATTGTGCATGCATAAAAGCCGGGCGCAGGTGGGTCTGCGCGCACCCTTTCATGTAGCAGCATGCACAGTGCCTGCCGGGCTGGAGGTGGACGCTGTGTGGTGGTGAGCAGCTCACTTAGCATAAATGTCAGGCTCTAATTGGCATTTGGTTTGTCAGGGACACTGTGCCCTCCCTGCACTCCCAGAGGGAGGCCGTAGGACTCGCAATTGCGCAGCGCTGTAGAGGACACAAGACTTAATTAAGAGAGAGGATGTAATGGCCCATCCATTAGAAGGGCTCCAATGAGTAGGTTGAGGGCCTGTTTCTGGGCAGGTGTGGGGTTTTATGCCTTTTCATGGACTGATTTAGAGACTGAAATGGCAAGGACTTGGCAGGCTAATTAACACACAATCAAAATTGAGGGGATTTTCCAGCAGACGCAGTGATCTAGTTAATATAAATATTAGTTTTACGGAGGATTGATTTCCCTTCATAAATGAAAGTCTGTCATTGAGGAGAGGCCTGTCACTGCAATTACAGTGGCAGCCTTTTGAGGTGAATTTGCATGATTTGCCAAAAAAATAAAAATATAATAACTACCCAATTTCAATCTGCATATTCATGTGGCTGCCTGCTACCAGAGCACCCTGCAGTCCTGGGAGGATCTGAGCTCTTCTGTTCCCCCAAGGAAGGCGAGGGCTGATGCAGCCTCCAGCTCACGGGCCGCAGAAGGATGGCAGGATCAGGCCCCACCGGGACGTCCCTCTGGTCCAGAGTGGCATTTGTGGCTGTGCAGGTAGCAGGCAGGGCCCGCAGCAAAGATGTAACATAATGGATTTGGCAGACAGGAGGTGGCTACCAGTGGCTGTGGTGCTGTCCCTAAACCACACCCTAAAATGAGCTCTGCAATAGAGCGCGGTGACCTTTGGAGGGAAGTAAGTGAAGGCAATCCAGCATGGAGCCTCCATAGGAGCAGTGGCTGTAAGTCAGCAATGTCCAGCAGGGGGGAAACGCTGGGGGAACCTGCAGTCTGGGTAATTGCTTGTGTACATCCTGCCCAACATGTTTTGCTGAAAAACCTCCAGATGTGTTACCGAGACCTATGAGGGAAAGTGTATTTCTCGGGAGAGGGACTGAGACGTGCAGGACCCAAGCACAGGCATGCTGACCTTGGGGAGGGAGCGGCTGCCGTGGCTCATGACTGCAGCCTGACCTGAAGTGCGAGGCTTCATCCCCCACTGCCCCTAATGTCCTCTCAGATGGCTTGCCAGCAGGAAGGGACGGGCACGCCAAGAGGAAACCGCGTTGGCCAGATGGTTCGTTTGCGGGGCCTGGCTGGTGATTTATCTGGGACTCACTGCCGTGCACGTACAAGTGCCTCCACCATCGTCTGGCTGGAGATGGTTGCACGTTCACGCTCCTCTGGCTCCTCTACATCCAGATGAACCCATAAATCTTCCATGAGATTTATGCAGTAGCATCAGTTGCAGAAACAGCAGTAGGTTAAAATGCCTGAGCAGGTTTGTCCTGCCTTCCTCTGTGCCACTTCGGTGGTGGATGCAACTGCCATGTTAGCTGGAGCAGAGACTGCAAAGCGAAGTTCTGGAAAAGAGATTAAAATGCATTTCTGATCCTGGAAGAATTGATCATCTAATCATTGCAAGGCTCCCTTCAAGCGTTTTAGCAGGGGAAATCAGCCTTTCAGATGCTTTCTTTGCCAAAGCCTTCCATTTACTGTATCAAACAGTGACTCTTGGAACCACCAGGCTCCCACATGCAGTTCCAACAATCAGCTCCACAGTGCCCTTCTTCAGTCAGTCTCAGCAAATTTGCGGGGCACTTCAGAAGGTCCAACTAGCCATTAGAGTGATCCAGCCATTTCATCTTCAAATGACACAGAAAGTCATGTCTGCTTGCGCCCAGCTGTCCCCTCCAGAGGCTGTTAGCAGGAACAGGAGAGTGTGGTGCCCAAACCCACTGCACAGGCAAGCAGATGGGTACATTTACTCAAAGCTTGAGCCTCCCCGCAGCCCTTGGGAATGCTGGAGAGCTCTTTGGCCCCAGCAAGCACTGTGCAGGCAGCACAGGAGATGCAAGGCTTGGGAAGGCTCTGAAAGAGCCTGTGTGGTAGTGGGGGTCATTGGTTTTGGCTGCAATTCAGGAGTTTCTTCATAGGAATGGTAAAAAACATGAGGTCAGTTTCATCCCTGGTGGGAGAGATGCGACTCAGAGACACGCAGGCTCTCTTGCTAAAGCTCTTCTGCTGGCCGGGGTGGTGTGAGGCCAGACTGAGCAGCAACGCTGGGCACCGATCACGAGGGGTTTCCAGCTGCACAGTTAAGACAATCCCCTGTGACCAGCTGCGGGCTTTGGGTGCATCCAACAATGGCTTGCATCCCCTCACTCAATCAGGCTGCCTAGATCGTGGCACCAAAAAGGTCGGTCCTGAACCCTGAGGATCTGGATTTGATCATTCTTGAGCCTGGCTGGTGCTTTTAGTAAGGACTCGTCTGTGAGACCCTTTCAGCTGTGAGATAATTGTGTAATCATAGTTTGATTTGCTCTTCCACCTTGTTTGTTGTTGCTGCTTTTTTCTTCTTGTTGTTGCTTTTTTCTTTGAAGAGGCTTGTGGTGAATTACAGAAAGAGGATTTTAATTCAGGAGACCTTGATGACTTATTATCCCTTATCACTTCTCAGGCATGGAGTACAGCTTGTTCTTTTTTTTTTTCTTCCTCCACTTGTTTATCTCCCACATCTCCTGCACCACCACCACTCCAAGGTAAATCACAAGAACACTCCTCCATTAGAGAACGGCATGGTACTTTCTCAAGTGATTCACTCGAGCAGGAGTGGGCAAACATGCTTTCATCTTTTTTTCTGCTAATGTTTGTTGGCATAAAGTGCCAAGTGACCCAAGTGCATTTCATAGGTGCTTGAAAATATTGCTGGAAAATGTTTCTTTTTCTTTATGTGGCTGGTCAGGGACAGATTTGTCCTTCATGCAGCAAAATCACTGAAAGTTCATGTGGAGTGGATACGCTTTTGCAGTATTTTGGTCATACATCCCAGGAGTAGAGTGATGGCAAATCTTTCTGCTGTCTTGTCCTGCATTTATTTTAAAAAGCTCTGTAGCTCATGGTGGTTGGTTCCAGCCCATCTCTCTGGCAGTGACAAGCATGCAGCAGGGCCAGTGTCTGTGCAGCCACCGACACAGCTCACTCAGGCTGGGATGTCACCGAACTGCTGCGACGGCAGCGAGGTCAGCTCCAGTTTTCTGGATGGGGTCTGTCTTTCAGTGTTCGGGAGCTAGGTTCTAAGTTCAAGTCTCTCTGTTTTAAGTTTTGGAGGTGTTTTGGGTGTGCTTTCAAACATTCTCGGTGCAGACGCTGCTCTTCTGCCATTGCTGTGGGTGCTGAAGCAGCAGAGGGAGCTGGGCAAGCAGGAGGCAGGCTGCTGCTCAGAGCTTTGCCCATCAAATGCAGTGGGATAAGACATGCGGAAAGGAAGCGACAGACCCTTAGGTGTGGCCTGCGGCAGAGGTAACCCCACACATGCTGGCATCAAGCACCAGTTTTACCCGCCACAGCAAGAGCAAGCGTGTTCATCTCTGTTGAGCGAAATGTGAAGTGCACAACATCTGTCGCTGGCTTGTCTGTCTGACCTCGTGCTGCAGGCACTGCAGTCAGAGCAACCCAAGGGACCATGCCATGCCGTTGGTCATGGGGGGGATCAGGTAAGGATCAGATCAGCTACATGGTTGGCTTTCAGTATGTGCTAAGGGGCTTCAGGAGTCCACGCTTCAAATGGGAAACTCCTGAGGGAGCTTCTGATCAGAGAGGACTGGAAATCACAGATTGCAGACCAAATCAGCCATGCCCAGGTATTTTTATCCATGGTCTTTTGCTGCTATTGGTATTCAGATCAAGCATCTCCTGAGAAATCAAATGTACCAAATCTCCTCCCCAAGGACTGACAAAAAGCATGGCACAATTTAAAAAGTAACATTAAAGAAAGTGAATTCGCTGCTATCTTTTAGCCACTTTCAAGCTTGCAGCTACCCAGATGTCACCCATGCTTACTTCACTCAATGGGACCAGGTCCTTCCTCTGGGCTGTGCTTTAGCACCTGTTTTGCTGCATTATGGAAAAAACAAGAGCCAGGCTTTCATTTTGTCATGAATATCCTCAAAACAAAATTGTCAGCAAGATCCTGACTGAGGAGTATTCACTGCTGGGGATGAAAAGAGGCAGGAAGGACAAGTCATGAGACCTCCATCCCAAGGTGGATTTTCAGCACTGGTGGTTGGAAAAACCCACCTCAGGCATGTTCACCGAGCAAACTCCCAGAATAAACACACACACACCCCCCCCCGCCCAATGTCATTAGCATGGCTTTCGTTCTTCAGACTGTGTAACTGCTCTTTAACTTCTCCATGTCAGTCTTTGGCTTACTGCTTTCTGTTGCTGTGGGTGTCCTACCAGACAGGGGAGGCAGGTGGGGAAGGCATGCTCCTGGCTGCCCTGCCCGGGGCAGGGCTCACTGCGCACACACAGGGTGCTGGTGCAAGACCCTGGTCCTGCAGCACCTTCCTGGCGGCGTGTCGGAAGCAGGCGTGGGAGCCTGCCGAGCAGTGCCGAAGCCACCCGGCAGGAGGTGAGACACTTGTTGCAAGTGGCCGCAGGAAGTGATATAACTGAGTCTTCCTCCTTGAACAGACGGCAAGAATTACCTGCAGCTGCGGAGCAGCGGAAGGAGGGAAGGCCAGCGTGCCCGGCTCATCAGCCCCACCATCTATCTGCCCCGGAGCGCCGTCTGCATGGTCTTCCAGTACCAGGCGTGGGGCAGCAACGGGGTGATGCTGCGGGTCTGGCGGGAGGCCAGCCAGGAGCACAAGGCGCTGTGGGTCATCACGGAGGACCAAGGGGAGGAGTGGAGGGAAGGCCGCATCATCCTGCCGAGCTACGACATGGAGTACCGGGTAAGGTGCTCGGGGCCAGGTGCGGAGCCAGGCAGCATCTCCAGCACCTTTATTTCAGTGGTGCAGAGCCAGGGCCCGTTCATCATTAGGGAATGTGGCTGAGCGGGGCTGTTTGCATTGTGTTTCTTGGGTTACTATAGTAACTAGACGACACTGTTTGTTATTCAGAGAGTGCCTGTCTTCTGCACAGACTTGGGCCTTTGTTCAGCCTGTTGCCTTTTATATTCCTCAAATCTCCCACTTTGCAAATATTTTTCCTTTCTTTTTTTTTTTTTTTATTTTTCATTTTGTTCTGTGCATTCCCCCCCTTTCTGATGACAGTCGGACAGCCTGAGCAGAGGCAGGCACGCCGCTCCGGGGAGCAAGCCCAGGTGCTGCAGCCACGGGCAACAAACAGTCCCTCTGCAGCCTCGGCTGGGAGAAGGGAGGGGGACGGGGCTCACGTGTGAGCCCACTGCTCGGGTACTGCAGAGCAGCTCAGAGGGCTGGGTGCAGCACTGTGGGTCAGGATCAGGGCCCAATCCCGCCATCAGGAGATCAGTGGAAGAGGATCACAGGCAGCACCCCGCAGGGAGGCGGCATCCTGGGGCGCCTGCGGCACAGCTGGGCACCTCCAGGCAGCGCCCGTCTGCTGGGGAGCCCGGGCTGCTGTTGTCACTGATGAATGAGCATCAGCACAGCAGCCAGCACCGTCCAACACGGAAGGAAACACGGGTCTCGCAGCTGGAGGCAGCACTTCCACGACCACCCCAGCTGGGAGCCTTGCTCCGGCCGGCTCTCAGCCCCAACCCAGGGAGCTGCAGCCCTCAGGCCACCCACCCCTCCAAAACGCTGTCTGCTGTGTGGGTCAGTGGCCCGTGCTTGGGACCAGCGGCTCTAACACTGTCCTGTGCACAGACGGATGCCTGGTTTTTTGGGGAGGTCCTTGCAGATGCAGGTGCAGGCTGCCTAGGCACCCCAGAGGGAAGGGCCACCTAAAGCAGGGGGGGTAGATTTGTGACATACATAGCCTCAGGAAGTTATTTGGACCCTCAAGAGTAGGCAGAGGGATGTGGAGCCAAAGCTTTGCACTGGAACTGCATGGCTAGTTTGCATGTGTTTGTCTGGCTTTTTAATAAAATACCAGTAAACACAATATGCCTACAGATAAGAATGATGGGCACTGGCTGACTAGTTTGTGCATTAAACATGAATATACAGGCATTAGCTAAATAACAGCATCATTATGTAAATAATGCAAGTCTCTCCACTCAGCAGTTCTTAGAGCTAATGACTCTATTTATTTTTGTAAATATATTTTGTCTGTGATTAAGTAGGAATAAATTGACCCTTCTGTAACATTTCAATACTTATTATGTAACGTTGATGGAAACAGCACTTTACAGCTAATATAGCTGTGTATTTTGTGTCCTTTCCTAACATTTTCTGATTGTGGCCTGGTTGTGGGCCCTCTGTTAATACCACAGCCCAAATCTGCTGCTGCCATAAGTCAGTGTTGTGCCACTTGCATCATATGTGCAAAAGGGGAGGAGGTGGCCTGCAATGCTGAACATTGATTCACTGAGCCTTCATTCCACATGAGAGGCATTTAGTTGAGCAAATTGCAAGCTGAGTGCTGCCAGCACAGGCAGCAATCTCCCTGCAGAGTAGCTTTCCCTGGTAAGGAGTGTCGGAAGCAGAAGAAGGAAGCAGGACTGCTCTCAGGTCACTGCGGGTGTGCAGGGAAGGCCAGGAGCAGATTTCCTGCTCTTTCCCTCAGGAGCAGGAGCCACTCTCTGCGTCCCAGCTTGACATTGACATTTCTGTCCTGATTTCCCACAGATAGTGTTTGAGGGATTTATACGCAACGGCCACTCGGGAGAGCTCGCCCTCGATGACATCAGGCTGGGCACCGACATCCCACTGGAGAACTGCATGGGTACGTGCGGGGGATGGCGTGGGCAGTGGGGTTGGAGAACCTTTGATCACAGGCAACCACCTTGAGTTACTGACAGTTTCACGGCGCCTGGAGTTACTGGCAGTTCCTGGATCTCAGCTGGGACTTTCCTTGCCCCTCGAAGAAATGAGGGGGAAATCAGTCCCTAAGGGATGGGGATCTCCAACTGCGTTGGTGTGAAAGGCACGAAGCACATCTCTGCTGTGCAAAGCTGAAAGAGCAGCTTAGGGTTACCAAAGACTGTTCTGTGTGATAAGGACATACACCAAATTTAAAAGGAAAGTGCTGGACAAAAGAAACCAGCTGTCAGTCAATATTACATGCTTAGAGGAGCTGATGAGTTCAAAAGGAGTCTTCTCTAATAAGAAATAAAATAGCAGGGGGATTTTACAGCAACGCTAACAGAATAACAAAGGAAATTCTTGTCCTAGAATTCACCATTCCCCAAACCAGGCCAAAAGCCAGGTAGGTTCACTCACTGTGAAAGACAGAGAGGACTTCAAAAAAAAAGAGAGAGAGAGAGAGAGAGAGAGAGAGAGAGAAGTGTATTTTAGCAGTTTGGTGGTGGAGCAGTTGCCCTGTCCTGTTCCTCTAGCTGGCATATCCACACAGGCACTCCGATGGCTCTGCTCGCTGTCTAGTTTGGATGTGGATTTAGAGCCGTCCCAGCTGAGGGTGGGACCAGCTGTATTCATTCAGTTGGTGGGATTCATGCTGAAAGCTGCCCACGAGGGAGGCCCTGGTCTTCTGCATGCCCTGGGGGAGGCAGGTTTCACTGTTAAACACCTGCAAACCACACTGAGGGAGGGGAGGATCCCCGTGCCTCCCGCCATGCTCCCTTCTGAGGTGTGTGTCCCAGGGAAAGACACAGGAAGAATTGTGCATGGGAAGGGCTGGTCACGTCGGTTGCTGCCCTGGGCAGGCAGGCAATGGTGAAGATGGTGCAGGAACCAGCATTAATAATAGAACAGAGGAACAGGACTGCCCTGGAGACACTCTTGAGCACCGTAGGTCCCAGTTTCTTTGATGCTTTGAACTCTGCTGGTCTCCTATCTGCCAAAGGAGCTAATGCTCCATATGTCAAATTCCCTGTATTAAGGCTTGACAGCAGTGTTTTAATCCCTTGCCTTCTATGGCATTAAAGAGAAGCAAGACTGATGATTAACACAAAGAGCATTTCCTATCTAACTTCTTTTGAAAGCAGCAATTCACCTAGCTCCAGTGTTACTGTATCTTGGGCCTCGTGAACTTAAAGCTTAATATTTCAAAACTAACACATTAATAGATTATAAAGTTTCAAGCATTGCCAGTCCTAAAAATAACACCAAACTGCTACACGAAATTATTTCTCCCATTCTAGGAAGTTGAATGGGAATCTTAAAACCAATATAGTTTGTTTCAGACCATTTCTGACAAAGGGCTTCCACAGCAAACTTTAACATAACTCATGGGTCATTTCTGATGTCACCAAAATAGTAATGACATGGTAGAGATACATTGCTGCTCTCTCTGTCAGACCCATGGGAATAACTGACTCCAGCACAGGCTACTGTTTTTCAGATATAATCCTGGGAAGTAATCTGATTCCTTTTTAGCGTGAAAGAAGTCTAATAAGTCACAGTAATTTTTTTCCTTTGACAAATGTGTCCTTCGCATTCTGAACTTGAGTGATGATTTTATAGCACTCAGCAGAGCCAGAGTCTGCTTATGTGACTCACAGGCATAATGCAGAAGTAATCTAAAAATAATCATAAGTCTATTACTTCTGTGAGAAAGTAATCAGTAATAAGCACTGATTATTGCTTTTCAGATCCAGTAATTTGTAATAGATTACTTCTTCAAAGTGTCTTGAAAAAAAGAAAAAATCACTTGCCTTTGTTTGTTGGTACTGTGAGATGGAAAGGAACATGGCATAGATACTCAGAAGTGATGCAGTTCCCATGCAAATAAAGATGCCAGAGACGACCCAGAAACCAAACTGTTCTTGGAAATTTTAGGGGGTTTCAAAGTTCCATCGCTGGGCCAGATGGGGATTTGTCTTCAGATGACTCAGGCCAACCAGCTGAATCCAAATGACCTGCAACCTAACACACTTTTTTGTCTGAAGTCTTTGTCCAACTCGAAGCTTTCTGCATCTGGTCAGTCCTGGACCAATACATGCTTTCTCCCCATTGTGGTGGGGTTGGCTTGCACCCCACACTGCTCCCACCAAGTAGCATCTGTGGGGCTCAGCCACACATCAGCTCTGTTTGGATGCTGTAAATCAGTGGAGATGTCAACTGTGGCCTTGTGTGTAATATACCCCTCTCTAATTCTAAATTTTTGTTTTCCTTTGCAGAACCCATCACAGCTTTCCCAGGTGAGAACTTCTTCTTTCCAGGTAAAACTGCACTTCTATCTGTGGTTTCATTCTGCTGGCATGGGCTTTTAAATCAAAGAAAAGTTAAGTGCTTGCTTGTACAAACAGCAAATGTTCTGAGCAGTGAAATGGCAAGTGTGTGCTAAACCTCTCCCGGTGCCACAGCAGGGGATGGCACCCTCTGACTCTTGCTGGGTGACAGGGAGCAGGCAAACAGGCAAGTCCTGCTGTCCTGGGGCTGAGCAGCATCAGGAAACCTGCCATCGGGAGGATCTGGCCTCCTGAAGAGCAGCAGAGCCCAAAATGTGAAGGCTGAGGAGTAAAGAAAAGTTATCAACTGACTTAAATGAAAAAAATAGTAGCCAATTAAAAGTGAAATGGGGTGGCAATGGCTTACATTAGTGTGGGGGAAGGTTGTTCTCTGGTTCGTGGATGCTCTGGCAGTGGTGGTGTTTGAGCTGCTGGTGAAGGATGGTGAAGTCGGTCTGCTTGGAAGGGGAAAGGAGTTTGGAGGTAGAAGTGGGAGAGCAAATTGCTGTGAGGTGCACTGAAGGTGACAGTCAATAAAAGGAAAACAAGGTGAAATGGTGCATTTAATAGCTTAATTCTAGCCTGAAGGATAGAAACTGGCATTTCTCTGATCCAACCTACAGAGGTAGTAGATAAAAGGTGGAGAATTCAGACAAAATGCCTCGCTATTTGAGCAGTCAGTGGGGGATGCTGTTTGTCTCGCTCTGGGGTGGGAAAAGCTATCTGCTTTGGGGGAAAGATCAGTTTAGTCTGTTTGGGATTTTTCCCGTTTTGGTTTCTGGATTTTCTTTTCCTGCCTGCCCCTTCAGGAATGCATCCGGGGGTTGTGTTGTGATGAAGAGCAAACTTGGGGCTCCCTTAAGTTTGAAAGTTGCTTTGCCAGTTCGGTCAGTGTGCCCTTTGCTTTCAGTTGGTCATGATGTCCTTACTGTTTCTGTCCCCTGCTCTGCTGATGGTCTGTTCAATACGTCTGGGCTCTGCACTACAAGCACCTTCGTTTCTGTATGGGGCGAGGCTGCGTCGGGCAGGTATGTGCACTAGGAGCTGTGGCAGTAACGGGAAAGCAGGCACTGAGACTGAAGGCAAGGGAGCAGCTCCTTCCCCGGCGCGTGAGGCAGGCTGCGGAGCACTACCAACGGGGGAACGAACGCACACAGGGTGTAACACTGTATGTTACACTCGTACCCATACTGTGATAACTAGGACTTCGGGCCTGCTTGTTGGTAGGCTGCTTGTTTATCCAGCTGCTCAGGCTTGTGGTGTTACTGAAAGGCTGCTGCAATATTCTCAGCTAGCAGCTAAAGCCTCCTGACCGTTGCTCACTTAAACCATCTCTCCATGTTCTCTTGGGCCTGGTCTGGTACCTATTTCGCAGGCAACATCCTCGTCTTTTGGGGCTTGTAACGTGTGTCATCTTCAGTTTGAACCTCCCTCTGTGTCCTTGCGTTGAGTCCATCCTAGAGTCCTGCCAACACACGTTTCTTTTCCTCTTCCCCCTGTGCCCTCCTGCCTGCATTCCTCCATTTCCCCCTCGTATTGCGCAGGGCACACTGGCTGGGCAGGGACAGCGCTGGCTGTGTGCAGCACAGTGAGCAGCACAGGCAGGTGCTGTGACCGGCACACTGCCCCTCCACCGTGCCAGTGGGCTCCTGCCTGTTGATAGCTCCCTCGAGGGCATCCCAGCGCTGCCCACAGCAGGGGAACGACTGCAGCAAAAGGTTGGAAAGGTTTCCCCGGCTGATGGATAGGAATAGGTGGGACAGAGGGATGGAGTGACCAGGGAAAGAAAAAAATGCAGAGGGAAAAGATGAAGAAGGAAAGATGAAGGCTGGAGAAAGCATGATAGCTGTTACAGCTGTTCTTAGGGGAAGACAATGATGCTCAACAGAAGAGGGCAAAAAGAGGGGAAGAAGTCCCTGGCTGTAGAAAATTGGGAGCTTGAGAGGAAAGACTGCAAAGAAAGTATTGAAATGTTCTATAGCCCCCACTCCTGCAATTACATGTTGAGCTGAAAAAGTCAGGTGCCATTAAAAATAAGAAATCCTTGCTCTCCTGGCTCAGGAGCAAAGCTGAAAACATGCACCTTGCAGGCTCCAGGATCACAAAGCAAATAATAAGAGAATTGTGTGGGAGGAATATCTTTCAGCTAGTGGGTCGGGTTCTTAGAAGACCAGTCAAGTGTGCTTAAACTGCACTGAATTTGAGAGTTGATGCATCTCACCCTTAAAGAAAAGGCATAACAAGTGGCTGGCAGCAAGGAATTAGATAAATAGCAGGCTAAAAATAAGAGACATCTTCCAGGAAGCATGGAGACAAACTGTGGGGAGAATTTACCTTTGGGACTGGTGGATTCTCCTACACCGTGTGTCCTGGAGCCAAGACAGGGATATCTTCCTGGAGAAATGACACTTAGCAGTTAAGGGGTTGGGGCCGACACCAGTTTTGTAGCATTCGGATTAGGTGAGTTTAACACTCGCTTTCATTTGTGCCGTCTGTGAGAAGTCCAGCTGTGTTGCTTGTCCACAGTGGTTTATGTCACTGATTTCTGAGAGGAACCCGAGCTGTGACACAGCAGTGGCAGAGCAAGGCAGGCAGCCTTCTAGGAGGCTCTCTGGAGAGGATTTTCTCCTTGTTTCCCAGGGGGACTTTTCCTCTTGCTTGTTTTGGGTTTTCACATCTGTTGCACAGCTCTGAAATCGCTGCCCGTAGTCCTCCCTGCTAGGAAGAGGTGGGGTAGCCCTGGCCAGGCTGGAGGTGTGAGCACAGCAGCACACCCATGTAAAGTCCTCCAGACCATAGGGATTCAGCTGGGTTTCCACTGAGCTGTGTTGCAAGACGTGCTTTAATCAGAGCACCCACCAACTTGAAAGGAATGGAGAGAGGCATTTCTTTATTAAGTTGGGAGCCCCAGTAAGTGGATGAGCAAGGGCAAGTGTGTGTGTGTGGCGGAAGGCAGAGAGGAGTGGAAAAATTATTAAGTTACGAAGATGGATTTTTTTTTTCCATCTCCCTGAGCAGAGAACTTTTCCACAGATATAAAAGAAAAGTTCCAGTGAGCAGCAGAGCCAGTAAAAACAGCGCAGATAACATCAGTGCTTTGCTGAGTGGACTGGCAGCTATATTTAGTGGCTGACAGTGTAAGGAAGAACAATCATTAATGTTGGGAATTGGCTTTGTTAAGACTTGGAGACAAGCGAGTGTGATTCCTTAATGACTGCAGTTGCTAAATGAACTCTCCAGACGGCTGCTATCTTCCCAGCAGGGCGGTGAGGTGCGGAAGCGGGGGCCGAGGCCAGATCCAGGCTGCCCGGTGGCTGCACCGCCCCTCGGGCTTGCTCCCCGGCCGTGGCACCGGGACATCAGGAGCGGGTCAGAGATGAGCAAAGGTTGTCCTGGGCTCTGGCAGCCTCCAGAGCCCCCAGAGGATGTTCCCCACAAGCGGGATCATCTGTGTGCATCACGCTGCCTCACGCTGCCTCCCGCCAGTCAGGGATGCGCAGGGAAGGGTCGGGGGGCACGGGGTGGGTACCATGGCACGACCCCCTCTCGTACTCCCAGCCGGTGCGTACTAGCCGTATGAGAGGTCCTTGTCTGCAGATCTCTCACTAGAGGAAGGTGCTATGTAAGCGCAGGCTGTCACCAAGTGTAAACATGAGCGGCCCCTGCACCGAGAGCAAGCCTGCGGTGTTCCCCCCGCCCCGGCGCTGTCAGGCGCAGGCAAGGTGTTGCTGAGCCAGCAGGGATGGTGGTGAGACGCGCACGGATCCGGTGGGGCTGCGTTTGCAGCGGGAGACAGCGGCTGGTTGTCAGTGAAACTCGGGTCTGTCCCCTGTGCTCGCCCCGGCCCTGTCGGGGGCGTCCCTCACCGCCCCCCATGCAGTCGGGCGAGGACGCAGCAGGATGCTCGGAGGGGCTGTGGGGACGTGACGCCTTCATGCCCCGGGCCGGGCCGGCAGGCAGAGGGCAGGAGGAGGTGGGGGGCTGTCTGCCTCCGTCCATCAGCCCAGCGCCGGCACAGCCCGGCCCCCGCCCCAGGAGGGACAGGGGCGGCTGGGGTGAGACCGGGTGAGGGCAGTGTAGGCTTCTCCTGAGACATCCGAATTTCTTGCCTGCAATGACAAATATGTGGGTGGTTCCCAGCCTCCTGCTTTGTAGAAGCAGGATTTATCTTGTCCGTGTGTTTTTTCTTTGTTTTGTTTTTCTGGGGGGTGCTTTTTTTTGTTGTTTTAGATATGCATCAGGGTACAGTTTTCATTCTCATTTTCACTCACTGCGCCCAGGTTTTGGGGAGGTGGGGAGGGGAGGAAAGTCTTGTGACTGGCCAAGGAAGCATCATTTTGCCTAATCTCCTGTGCCAACAACAGCAGAAAAGCCATCATCATCCCGACCGTGCAGCCGATGGCTCTGCCGGCAGGGCAGTGCTGGAGGGGGTGGTCAGATGCCCTTGCTGCTTCCCAAGCTGGGTGCATCCTGCACCGTTATGTTCTTGCCCTTTGGAAAGCTTCCCCAGGGACTCTGGCCTCTTTGAAGTAGCCAGTAAATACATGTGGTGCAACAGTGCACCTCTCCCGAGGTACTTACAGCTCGCCCCCGTGAGCGGAGCTGGGGAGGTCTGAGCAGTGCCTGCAGGAGGATTAGCACTGAGCCGCTCTCCGGCCATGGGCGTGAGCACAAACACCAGGGCTCCTCTCCCCACGCCTGCCCGGGATGTGCGTGCTGCTGCGGGCTGGCAGCAAGGTCCTGCGTGTCTGAACACCAGATGTGCGCTGCCGACCCGTCCCCGTCCGTCCCGGCATGACCCGGGGGTGGCGGCAGCGTGCCCCGGCCTCCAGCACGCTGCGGGCGCAGGAGGGGTTCATCCTGCCTGAGCCGAGCCTGGGCGCTGCGTCCCCTCGCGCCCCGGCGGCAGCTGCTCTCCTAGCCCTGGCCAGGCAGGTTGGATTTGCCTGCATGATTTCGTGGTCCTGGCTTGCTTGAGCTGCCGAGGGCATGAGCTTATGTGGAATGTCACAGCCTGCGCCGTTGCAGGAAGTCAGCGTGCATCATCATATGTTGTCGTACCCGTCCTCTCGTGCTTTAAAAAATAATAATTAAATCCGTGAGTCTGTGAATGGGGCACCTAGTGAGAGCAGGTCTGTGTGCCGAGCACTTTCAGAAAGAATCTTCCTCCCTGTCTTTGCTATAAGAATGACAAATGTTTCTCCCTCTAATTTCTTTCCCAGTCTCCTGCAGTAACTTCCTTGGCCATCTGAGATTATGCTCTTCCTCCAATTAGAAACGTGATGGGTTTTGTCACTGCTTGACAACATCTGCCATGCGGAGACAAAACCAGGCGGCTGATCTGGAGAAGGCTAAAAAAAAGAGGGGAAAAAAACATTTGTTGATGCCAGAAATAACAGTAATAATAGCGTACATATGGAATTTGCATTGCGAGCCAGGCAGTCTGATTAATTAAAAGGGAAGAAAAAGGCACTTTAACACGCGGGCTCAGCAAACACCAGGCTGTGCTCCCCGCAGGAGTACGCCCCGTACCCGGAGGCGGCCGCGGGACCTGGTGTTGCGCAGCGCTGTACTCTTGCAAGCATGTGTGTTTCTGTTTGTGCGTCTGCATGCCTCCCACCTAGCAACCCTGTTCTGTGTCTCCTCCCCAGGGGCAACCCTCCTGCCAGGGACCGAGCCCACAGTGGACACGGTGTCAGTGCAGCCCATCCCAGCCTACTGGTATTACGTTATTGCCGCCGGAGGTGCTGTTGTGGTGCTGGTCTCCGTCGCGCTGGCCCTTGTGCTCCACTACCACCGGTTCCGCTATGCGGCCAAGAAGAGCGATCACTCCATCACCTACAAAACCTCCCACTATGCCAACGGGGCCCCCGTGGCCGTGGAGCCCACCCTAACCATAAAACTAGAGCAAGACCCCAGCTCGCGCTGCTGAGAGCCGAACGGGAACGAGAGCGCAAACAAAACACAAAACAGACAGACAGACAGAAACTAAGACTTCAAATACGTTGCCTCAGTTTTGCACTTTTTTCCTTACCTAGCATACATGTGAACTCTTAGACATCTCTGTCCCTTCTCCGTCCCCCAGCCCTCCCTGAACCTTTTACAAACTTTAAACTAATGCTGCATCTTGGATCACCAGAAGAGACACACCGCCCCTTCACTTCAGAAGTGAACACTCCCTTTCGATTCTTTTTCGAGGACTCTTGGGGTGTTGGGTGGGGTTTTTTGTTTTGTTTTGTTTCTTTGGGGAGTATTTTTTTGTTGGTAGGCTTGTTTGGTTTGTTTTTTTCTCCTCCCAGTAGGCAACCTGCAAGGAAACTTGATGGCGAGCCTGGAAGCGTGTGCGGCTCGTGTGCGCGTGTGCTCAGTCTGTGTGTGTAAGTGTGCATGGGAGCACGTGTGTCTGCCTGACTGACTGAATGTATATTTAGAAACAGCCCCTTTTTAAATTGCTTGTTATTGCTTCTACTTGCACAGGGAATGCCTTTTTTTTTTTTTTTAAATTTTATTTTATTTTATTCCCCCCCTCCTTCCCACCTCCCCTCTGGAAGGTCTGGGACACATTTATGGTTAAAACCCTGATTTGTTTACTTGGGAAAGAGAGCAATGCTTTTTTGTTGCCTTATGTAGCTTTGGCTGGGTTTCTTGTTTGATAGCATTAATGTCTCGGGTGCAAAATAAGAAGAAAAGGCTGGACAGTAGGAATGTCCACCTCAGATGGCTAGAAGAATCCAGAGAGGTTCAGAGACAGCCAAACAGTAAGATCTCTCCATCTTATTCTTTCTGCAGCCAACTTGATAACACAGCCATTGTTGGGAAGCGGGGGGAGACCCTCTTTCTCCCCACCCACAAGCGAATCTATTTAAAGTTGCCTTATATCAGAGAAGCTCATAATGAATGTTTAGTTTGTATCTGTTAAAGCCAGCCTTAGGGTAACACATAGACTTCAGCAGGTCTAAGGTGGATGCTAAATACTGTAGTTTCTTGAGAGTCGGAGGTTTATTTATTTTGTAAGTATCCTCGCTCTGGGTGCTGACGGTTTTGCTTTCACACGGGGAAGGGGGAGAGGGCTCCTCCTTGTCTTTTTGTTAGAAATGTTGAAGGGACAAGTATAATCCCCCTTTCTAGGTTTTGGGTTTGTTTTTTTCCTCTGCCCAATTCATAGCTGCTGAATCATAAAAACTGCCAGTTGACTTTCTAGAATGTCAATTAGTTTTGCATTTGCTAATGTTCTGCTTCTTAAAGCATCAGTAGCATCTAGCAAGCAAAGCCTAGCAGGCACACCTGGGAGGGCCCAGCTGCTGCCGCTGCTTTAACCCGGGCAGCGGGATGGAGCCTCCAGTGTGCCCCTGACTGTTGAACAGCCCAGCGAATTGTTGTGGAAATGCCTTATGTAAATTACTGAACGATGACATGCAAAAGTGGTTTGAACCATTAACTCTAATCCGTTTGCAGGCAAAAAATGTACCTCCAGTGAGCAAGGTTCTCCCTCTTGTTCGTGTTCATTTGTGGTGCGTGATCAGATTCCCTCCCCACTCCTAAACTTGCCAGTGCTCCCCGCCCCTCCCTTGCCCGTGAATATTGCATAAAACCAACCCAGGCACACAGCTGCGTTACTGTCCCTGCGGTCCTGAGTTCCTGTTGGTCTGGGGAAGACATGGAGACACAAATGGTGCTGCGTGTACGTGGCATTGGCAGAGCCCTGTCCCCGGGGATCTCTGTCGATGGGGGTGCCACGCTCCCCTCCCACCCCACGCAGCCCGTTTGAGCCCCTCGCGCCTCTCACCGGGCAGGTTTCAGCAGGACCCCCTCAGCTGCAGCAGCAAGCCTCTGAAACAGAGCAACCCAGGGCCATCTGGGGCAGTGGGCGCACCCCAAAGCGCGTGGGGCAGCACCCCCGGCGCCTGGCTCCCCGAGCTCTGCAGGGTGCAGGGGCGGCAGGGACATTGCTGTCCCCGCAGAGCCGGAAGGGACCGGGGAGCGCGGGCAGTGCCGCCCAGCTCCCCGCGGAGCGGCTCCCCGGGCCGGGTCCTTCCCCTGTGAGTCCCTCCTCCCTGGGTCAGGCCGTCCCCTCAGTCAGAGCAGGTTCACTCCATGGTCTTTAGCAAGTGTGCATCGACGTGTCAGAGGAGAATGTGGCACTGTCTCTAAAACTGAAATCACCAAAGACAAAACAGGTCACTTCACGATTTTTACTCCCAGTTCTCCCCAGCTCCTAGAGCCGTGACATCCCCAGCGTTGCCCAGTTGCCTGTGTGTGAAAAATATCTTGTGGAAATTTGAAACTCTTTGAAGATGTATTGTGTGGAATGTAATAAAATGATGATATTTTTATACAAATATCTGGGGTTTTTCTTCCTTCTTCTTTCCTTGCTAATGAGAACGCAGTTGGTTGAAAGAAACGGGTGTTGCAGAAGTTCACATTTTCTGTCAGAGCGTTGGGGCCGTTTCCTTCAGCCAAGTGAAGCTCCCGTTGCTGCAGTGCGCAGGCCTGTGGGCTGACCCCCGGCTCCTCGCAGCGCAGTGCTGCCTGCACGCCAGCTCGCTGCACTCAGGATCGGGCCCTTAATAGCGGCTTTTAGATCCATTACGTTTGTAACAGTCCTTGGTGGGAGCTTTGGGCAGCTGGCCTGATGCTTAGGATCGTTTGGGGATTTCGCTAGCGTTGCTTAAGTGCTACATCGCTCGATGTGATTATGCAGCTTCTCTCGGCCAGGGCCCCTGGAGACGGGACTTGCCAGGGCCCCAGGGCGGCTGCGCTGCCGGCTCAGCCGAGCCCTGCGCTCAGCCCGCGAGCACCACGAATGACGGGTGAGCCATTACCAAAATTAATGATGACAATTGCAATGCGTTCCTCTTCTGTAAAATCCTTTCTGGGCCTCTGCGTGTTGGGCTGCCGGTGCCACAGTGCCCAGGGTTCGGAAGGAGAAGCGCGTCCCCTGCCTGCCCTCCACCCAAGTCCTCAGCCTGTTACAGAAACCTCTGCTGCAGCACTGCTCCTTCCCATCTTGAGGAGCACCTTTTGCTCCTTCAGAGGAGGCAGCAGCATCACATTTCATGTGAAATGTCTTTTGCTGCCAGTTTGAGAGGTTATTCTTTCCCTCCTACATTTATTTTCCTGCTCTCATATTCTTTACCCTGGCACTGAGCTTAGCTTTGCAGTGAAACTTCCTGGCTTTACTTGGAATTCAGGCCATCAGCAAAAAAATAATTCAGATGTGATCCCTCACTTTGGCTGTTCAAACACAAGCAAAGCTGAGGACCCATGCAATTTGGGGGGGGGGGGGGGATTGCTCTAATCGTACAGCAAAGCCCATGCACTTGTAATTTGCATTTCGTACACTTCAGTGGCTGTCCAAGCAAAATTCAAAACAAATATGCACATGTGAAAAACAGGGAGGGAGAGAGTGGCTGATGGCTTCCCAACGAGGAGGAAAAAAAATCTGTTAAGTAAACAGACGAAAAGGGAGGAATCGTTCAGTGTTTAATTATTCCTTCTGTGCACCACAGCCAGATTGACCGGGGAGCTGGGTGCTGCTCAGACTGCAGTGCATTGCAGGAAGAAAAGCAGCTAAAATTAGCATGTTTTGTTTAGAAAAATAAATGCAACTTAATGTGGCTGGGATGCAACCTCCTCTGCAGGCAGCTTCAGGCACGTAGGGGTATGGGCAGGCGCTGGCAAGGTCACACTTGGCGCAGGGCACCCAGAGCGGCTTCCCTGTCTGCAAGGGCGAGGTTTGCTTTTTGCTGGGCAGGGACGGGTTGAAATCCTTCTGCTGGTGAAGGCAGGGGAAGGAGGTCATAACCAGACTGCGCGGGGCTGCGCTGGGATTTTCTCCCTCTAGGAACCCTGTAAAAACTCTCTGACTCTGTCGGGGCCGGTCCCGGCTCATGTTGTGTTGGGGTGAGGCCGGACAGCCGCTGGGTGCTGGGCCGCGGCTCTTCCACCAGCAGCTCCAGCGGCTCTCGGCAGCGATGCAGGCATGACCGCCAGCTCGAGGAGCGGCGGCGTTAGCCACCGCCGCCAGACAAACAGCAACAACCGGGAGGCCGACAGAAGTGTCCAGACGCAGTGGAGCAGCCGGCTTTTGCCCGGCCCCCAGCCCCGGGGGGACGCAGTGGCTGCGGTGAGCTTCAGGCAGTGCCGGGGCCGGGTCAGGCTGCGCCAGAGCACACGGCTGCTGCGGGCAGGGTTTGGCAGGGTACCCATTTTCACACTCGGCGAGGGCAGGGGCAGCGCTGGGGCTGGAAATAGCCGCCTGCTCGTGTTTGCCTCCATGGCAAGCACCCAGCCCGGCTTCACATTGCCAGGGTGCTTTCAGTGGGATCTTCATCTGCCCAGCCGTGCTTTCGTGGGCACGGGAAGGCCGAGGGCAGCGGGGGGCATCTCAGTGCCCCCAGGATGAAAATCTGAGGATAAGGTCCAGCGTTTCCCGCGCTGCAGAGGGCTGTGGGGCCGGGGCGAGAGGCTTGCTTGTCTGCTGAGCTCTTGCCAAAGCATGCTTTTAATTTGAAATTTGGCAGGGAGTTTTGTAAACCAAAAAATGTTCAGTGTTTCTGGAGGGGTGGGGAAGAGAGAAGTGAGGCAGATTTTCAGTTGGAGATAGCGCGGACAGGATTCAAAGAGCGAGTTTCTGCCCAAGTCTGGTGCTGCTGCGAGAAGCACGGTCCCGCTCACCCAGCGTCACCTTCCCAGCCCGCAGCAGCACCGCGCCGAGATGGAGCCGTGTCAAGGCGAGGCCATGGCAGCTGCTTTGTTGTGTCAAAACAAAATGATGTGTGTTGGAATCGCGCTGTTGCTGCCGAGAGAAAAGGGCTGGAAGTGAGCAGAGGGAGAAAAGCGAGGATGAAGCTCAGGCTCTCTCCACCTGGGCTGGTAGCAGTAGTTTCTGGCAGCATGGTGATGGATAGAGCTCTGCCGTAGGATGCAGAGACCCTGCAGGAGGCAGCACTTGGTGCCTGGGGTTAAACCAGACAAAACCAGTCGGGAAAGAAACAGCAATTTTTTTCTTGACGGTGGTCATTCACCGTGGAGGAGTGTGTCTAAGCTCCTTAAACTGGTTTCCAAAGCACCAGCCCAAGTGTAGCTCCTGACTTGGTGCAAGGGTTTCTGCCCAGGGCTGTGGGTACCGCAGGTAAGTCGAGCATCCAGAACAGCTTTGCGCTGGCATCAGGAGGGACGCGCCAGGCCATGCGGTGCACCCACCTCAGCTCACAGAGGTGAGCTGGCACAGGCAGGTCTGGAGAGCACGCAAGAGGCACGTGTGTGTGGTGGTGGGACGCCGCAGACCTCCTCTGCTGGTGTGCCTGCCGCCTGCCCTGGCGGCGTGCCGAGCACATCAGCCATGCCCCTAACCCACCTTGCCCCGTCCCCCCCGCCACTGCTGCTGTTTTCAAAGAGATGTACATTAAAGCTCCTTAATCTCTGCAAATACTAATTCTCTCCTCTCTCGCCACATGTGAGCTTATAGCAACGTGGTACTTAAGACGCTCCTTGTCTTTGATTAGAATCTCATCTTTCTTTTTTCAGGTCCCATAAATTAGCCTTTTAGCTGGCAGTGCTCTCAGATCCAATATATAACAGCCTTTTCTCGGCATCTGGCCGTTTCCAACGACATCACTAACATCATCTTTTCGGCATGAAAGGCTAGGTGCTCAGCCATCATTCAGCACATGCCGTTCGCTCAGGAGAAAGCTCTCCTCATGTTTAAATACGGGTCCCCTTAGCATTCTTGCCTACCTTTTTTCCAGTGTATTTTTTTTTTCATTTTATTTATTCCTCTACATTTAAAATGCAAAGTGGATTGCGCCTGATGGTTGCCCTATAAAAAAGATGCCCTCCACAGCACGGGGCAATACATTTGTCCCATTCTGCCCAGCAGTTTGCAGGGCTTTTCTAGGGACTGCTTTCTGGAGGGGGGTCAGCTTTTAAGGCCTGCTATTTTTGTGACGATATTGCTGAGATTCGTCACAAAGGAGCCTAATTAATGACAAATACCAGGCTATTATCTGTGACAGGAAATCATCTCCACTAGGAACTGTGCTACGACCACTGGCTTCAATTCCCACAGACAGCCACACAGCCAGATCTGATTTTGTTAATGACTCAAGAAGCCCCGGGATGGAAAAAGACCAGCCGAGTTATGTTTTTCCGAGGCCGGTGTAGAGCCCTGTGTGACACAAAATGCAATCCGATAGCAATAACATGGTGTGCAGAAAACAGAAGAATAAGGGTCTACCACCAGCCTGAGGAGAAAGGAGAAACAGCGAGGGGGAAGATATCTTTTAAGCAGAAATTGGAGTCATATTAGCATAGGGAATTGAGAAAATTGCTAGGAGAGCAGATAGATTTGGGGCTGGGTTTTTGTATAAGCATTCTCTTTTTTTCAAGTTTTCCCAGTGCTCCTTTCTTTCAGGCTTTTAGAATTGGTGTTCTTTCGAAAGCCTTGATTAACTGATACTTTGTTTTTTCTGGCCTTTCCCTCAACACTACCCTGGGAAATAAAAAAGCACCAAATTGCTAACGTGTTCTCAGACAAAATTTAGAGGAGCTAGAATATGGAAAGGCAAAACACTTCCCACTGCTGCTCCCCTGTACGGGGGCTCCCCTGGCAGACTACGGTCCAATTTCTACCTCTGCTTATGTTCATGCAACCTGCAGTTTCCACAGGGTTGTGCGGGTGACACAGTGGGGTGGCAGAATGTCACAGCTTGTCCTCCGGCTGAGGACCAGCAAAGCAGACGGCTTTGTGTGTGAACTGCTTTGCAAGTTATTTTCCACATGTTTGGCTCTAAATGTTTGCAAGAGGCCCTCAGGCAGTTCTCTGAGTCCTAAGATGTTGCCATCTGGGCCTGTCAGTTCTGGAAGTGTTGAGAAATCATGTGAACTCGCTGCTAAAGCGAGGACTTACAGAACCTGCGTTGTGCACCTATGTTTCTTCAGCAAACTACCAGCAGCCCAGAGTCGGCTTGATTCCCCCACTCAATAGACGCAAAGCTCAGCATCAGGAGGGGCAAGTGTTGTGTTTTGTGTGTTGCCGTTGCCAGGTTCACTTGAAAATTCAAAGAAATCCCTTGATCCTTTGAGTGAGGAGGGCAGAAGACAATTCTGCAAGAATGGGTATTTGGGAAGCTACCAGTGCAGGGCATTATTGCTGTCAGTCGCCAGTGGGGAGTCCCTGGTGAACCAAGGCTGACGTGCCCTGGGTTGCTGCTGCTTGCCACAGCTTCCAGGATAGTACCAATACGAGTTAAGGTAAATAAAATGCAGGTTTAGACTTCCAGTGTAGGGAGTTGTTCAGTGATGGTGGCTCAGTGGATGTGATGCATGTTTTTCCCCTCCACCATAAGATGCTCTCATTCTGAATCAGAAGCAGGATGGCCACCAAGGTTCAAGAGAGTAAGGTGGCATTTGGGCAGTGCGGCTCTCAGCAGAGCCGCTCTGCTCTGAGAGCGAACCTCGAAATGTCGCTGATAGGGATTGGCCGATACCATTGCCTGTGATGGGAAAAAAATGGATTTGATGCTTCAGGAGGCTTTTTCCAGTCCTAAACCTCTGTGCAAATACGTGAAAATATTCTTTTATATGGTTTCAAATAATTTCTTCACACATGGCTTTTTAGGCACAAGTTACATTCTTTGGTTTTAGTTGTTTTTAAGTAATGTCATAAAACTCTTCTTGCTGTTTCTGTACAAGACACAAAATAGCCTTGGTTTTCAACCACAACTATTTCAAGGATGTGACTTGTACTGCTTTCTAGCAGTCCCTGATTTTCTGCATTCCTGATCTGCTGAAGGTGCCTTCTCAGCTGAGCACCCTGAGTTACAGCCGGCTTTGAAAAATCTAGGCAGATCAAAATGAAAGGGCATTTTCTTTTGGAGAACTGAAAAAGAAACGTGGTTACTATACATAGAGATAATGCTAGGAAGACTACACAAAAAAAATAACTTCTACTCAGACTGCAGCATATGCATTTGGTTACTGGTGCTTGATCTGTGCTGAACAATAAAAAGAAATGTCATCACTGAAAGGAATTTGATCAGAGAGATGTTAACATAAATGCCTAGATGTGGACACCTATTTGCCACTCTCCCCATTTCAACCAGCTTTTGCATTAAAACATGTAATGATGATACATGACTTCCTCAAATTATTATGAATTTATCTGAAACCCAAAGAGAAAGTGGGTCATTGGAGCTTTGTGTACAGTAAGATGTATGGGGAAAGATGAAAAGTAGCGTGCTAAATGGCTCTAGCATTAGTGGCAAGTAATGACGGGCACTAAGATCCTATTCAAAGTTATAAGGATAATACCCTCGAGCATGTTAATAGTGAATTATAGCCATTATGTAGGCACCAATGACAATATTTTAGTGCTATTCAAGTTATCTGGTTTTCTTCATTCTCTTTTTTCCTTCTTAAAAGCTGGTCATTTGGTGGTTGTGAAATGTGATGTAGTGGGAAGATCCTGATGAGTCTGCAAGCATATTCACTGACTTTGGCCAATGGAGGAAAAGAAAGAGCTCTTCCTCCTTCCATGAGGAAGAACCTTGCAGTAGTTTAACAATTGTTTTCCTCTGGCCAGTCTCAAAGTCCAGTGACCAGCGGCAATAATGCCCCCAAAGGGCCTCTTTAAACAAACAGCGCTTCCCATTTTGTTGTTCTAGTGAACTTCCCAAGAATGGAGGATGACTTTCTGATCCCTGAGCAAGACTTTGAAGACGACGACGACGATACTGGTTGGTACCAAAATGCCACATGGGCAATTTATCTGGGGGAGGTTGTGTTTCAATATTAGATGCTACAGTTACTCACAAACCTCAGCTTTAATGAGGTTTAGGAGCTAGAACATACTTGAGAACATACACTGAAGTGGTGGCTTAGTGTCTGGACACAGACATTAGTTTTCTTTTCTTGTTTTCCTTTTTCAACAGCAAGTGACCTTGCAAGTCAATATATTGTATTTGTGATAGGACAAGTGGAACTGATCTTTCAAGCATTAATTGCTGTTTGTGTGGCATTTTGACTTGTAAATGGAGAAAATTAAGTCTGGGATCTGTGACAGGTTGTTGCCATAGTTTTGAATGCAGTGGCACATGAAGGGCCAGAGTTTCAGTGGGTGTAAAATGCTAGCAAGCTGTTAACATAGCCTGAGGTGTAAAAGGGAATTAGGGCGCTTAACTTTCTTGGCAATTAGGTGCATCACAGTAGTTCTGGACCTGGGTTAGAAAACCCTACTGAGATATATCCATGGGGGAGCTTATGAGGCCATCACAACTCCATGTGAGAAATGCTTCAAGGTAGAAAAAAAGTGATCCCTGGATAATAAGTGCCCATTCCACTGCAGATTACTTTGGATCGGATAGGAACGACACACTGTTCTCTACTAACTCTCCAGGAACCCCAAAGCTGGACAAAGAAAAAAGCTGGCTCTACACTCTGGATCCAATCCTGGTGACCATCATAGCGATGAGCTCCCTTGGCGTCCTCCTCGGGGCCATCTGTGCCGGTCTGCTGCTCTACTGCACATGCTCGTACGCAGGGCTGTCCTCGCGGAGCTCCACCACACTGGAGAACTACAACTTTGAGCTGTACGATGGCATCAAGCACAAAGTCAAGATGAACCACCAGAAGTGCTGCTCGGAGGCCTGATGGGTGCCCTGGGCATCACCCTTGGCATTGCGCCTGGTGAGGTGGGCTGACAGGGGGTTACTTTTTTTTGCTGTTTTCTATGGGAACTGGATGCCATAATGGGAAACGAGCGGCGCAGGAGGAGCGAGGGGAGGCACTGCTCCCACCGCCAGGTCCTGCTGGCGGGCCGTGCTCCACCAGGACCAAGCGGGTGTCCCAGCAAACCGGACTGTGCCGGGCGAGGGGGCACCGAGACCCTTGTTTGTTGGTTCATCTTCATTTTCTGCTGATGTGAGTGGCTGAGACGTGGTGAGGGAGGCTGGTTTACCTTTTGGATGTGAGAAACTAGTTGTCGATCGCTATTTTCCACTTCCTTTCTCTGATGAGTTGCTGAGAAGGCTGAGGGCTTTCTTCAGCCACCCTGTCTTTAGAAATGACACACACACGCACACAGAGACCCTATCCATTTTAGACCTTGTCCAGATACTGTTTCGGCTGTAGGGATTTGTGCACTTCATACGAAACCCAGGAAGGTGCAGTTTCCAGTCCTGCATGTGGAAGCCTGCTGTTACCTGTCACTTTCCTTCTCCTGGTAGGGGGGAGAGATGGGATGCTGGGTTTGGTGTGAATGGTAACAACAGCGCTTTCTAAGTCATTAAGAAATAAAATAGAAAGGAACCCTATGTGCAGAAGCGCCTCTTTGAGAGAAGCTGAAGAGCCTTAAAGTGATTTGTGAATGAGAGCCATTTATTAAATCCAAATCTTGGGTTGAAACAGCTGAGGCCTTCATCAGGAAGGCCTTCCTTTCAATCTCCCACCCCTCTTGATCCTGCCCTTTTTCTTTTTCTTTTTTTTTTTTTTTTTTGCTATAATGAGAAAATTGCAGCAAACAAAAGACAGAGTCTACCAGGTTCCCCACACTCGGGCATTTGGAAGGGGAGTTTGCCAGGGCTTGGCCT
Organism: Chauna torquata; assembly: GCA_013399475.1. Classification (NCBI taxonomy): domain Eukaryota; kingdom Metazoa; phylum Chordata; class Aves; order Anseriformes; family Anhimidae; genus Chauna; species Chauna torquata. The sequence goes on from VXAL01012824.1 coordinate 1,154,974, forward strand.
CCAGGCACAGCGCTGACGCCTCCCACACATGCCAGGGAGGGAAGACGAAGGGTGACGGAGGCCAGAGCCGTGCCTGCTGCCCCTGGGAGCCCAGCCGTGTGCCCCCTGCTCCCCAGGGCTGCGGGGCAAGAGCTGGCACCGCCAGCACCTATGGACCAAATTGCTGCCATCTTCTCATCCCCTTCAGAGCAGAGCAGCACCACCCCGGTCAGTAGCAAAAACCTGAAGTTTTATTTCTGAGCTGTGTTTTGTCTTAGTTTAAACAAGTGCCTTAGAAGAAGTATTTTTCCTCCATCTGATGATCAATGCTGTATCAAACAACAAGTGAGGTCTTCATCCTTCCCCGGCAAAACGCTGTTCTTCACGGCTCAAGACTGGGCGCAGCGCAGCTGAGGAAGCCTGGTTCTTGCACTTTCAAGTGGTCTGGCTACATCGTCCACAGCTGACACCTCCCCACCCAACTGTGCTGTGGGAGAGGAGTGCTAGGAAAACAAGCTAATGGAGAAAAAGAGTTCAAATGCTGGGCCCCAAACCAATGTCTTCATTTCCAGTTTAGTACAGATGGATTGCCCGTATCAGCTTGCACATACATAAGAGAGAAACTTTTCCAGTATGCTGGGTTTGTTTTTTCAGGAGCTCTTCAGAAATACCTGAAATGTCCTGGTTTTCCATTTTGCTTAGCATAATATTTTGAGTTGGGGATGGATTTTTTTTTTCCTTACTAACTGTGGAGCGCTGTAGGTGTGATGTGCTACAAAGCTCAGTTTGCACAGTCCCTGCAAACACATCCTGCAGCAGGCCAGGTGTTTGGGGAGACGAACAACATCTGGAGAGGAGACGAACACGGACAGTGCCACAGCTGCTCCTCACTTCAGTGGGAATAGGAACATTTGTCTAGTGTTCCATGAAAAGCTCCATCAGACAGTAAGTTTTTAGGGAAAAAAAAGACTTACCCACTCTAAGTATGCATGTGTTACTGGTGAAGCAGATGCTAGCAGCTGTATCAGCCAGACATCTCCACGTTTCATACACAGACACAAAGATACTCAGACACACACAATCCTTTATTTTTTTAATTCACACTGTGTGCCCGACAGGAATGGCAGTAAGCCTATCTCAGATTCTCCTCTCGAGTCACCTTATTTCTTCTGACATTCTTCATGTACAGAGTCCACATGGGTGTTGTTTTGCTATACAAAAGGAACACAGGCAGTAAGAGGAAATGTGCCAGACCATTTCAAAGCTGGATTGCTGCTGCTCGATGGTTTCATCCCCTTTGAATCACTGAAGAGGGGAAGGATGAATGGAAAAGGACCATACAGTAGATAAGTCAACTTAGGCAAACAATAGGTGAAATATATAATTGAAAAGGTAACGTTATGGTGTCTAGTAGGCGTACAGAGAGACGAGTTCGTATATACATATATTCAGAAATAGTGTGTTTGCACACGCACGTGGATTCTCTGTATGTATCGTGTACGTGACTTATTCCGTGGGACTAACTCGTGTTGCTGTATCTCTTGATCCGGGGCAGGAGAGCACTGCTGATCCTGGCGCTACCTTGGCGTGGGCCTGGCGAAGCTGTGCACGGGGCTGCGAAGCGGCCACCCCGCAGGTCCCGCTGGCCCCTTGCAGGTGGTGCAGGGACCACGCGCGTGCACTTGCTGGGCAGGAGCAGGCCAATAATGCTGCAAAGCCAATACCTCACTTACCTCTGCTGGGTGCTTTACTGTTCTTCTACAGAAAACTGTGTTTGATTGTAACTTCAACAGGGAAAAAAAAAGGTCGTCAGTGCATTCAACTCATTGCATCCTCCTCTGCAAATATATTAGGTTTGCTGATCACCATTCCCTTTGTGAAATACAGAAAAGAAAAAAAAAAAAAGAGAAATCAGTGTTAATGCATTTGCTGAAATGGGCCATTGCCTCCACACCCTTCCCATGGTGAGGACGTGTTGCTAGCAGGAGGGCTGTAGCGCCGAGTGATTTCATTTTGTGGGAAGGTGCCTGGGCTGAGCACTGGAATTAAACCATTAAGAAATGATATGCAGAAATGGAACTTCTCTAAGGTTTGCAGTTCAAGGTGTTTGACCGTTCACTGGCTGAGCCAGGACTTATGGACTTAAAGAGCTTTTACTGTGATTCTTCGGTGTAAAAAAAAAGAAAAAAGAAAAAAAAGAAAAAATCAAACTGTGTTTATATGATTTGTATAAAAACCTTTTAAAATTACTATTTAATAAACATTATGGTAGAGATTATGTCTCAGTGGCTTTTTTATTTATGGAAGAACAACAACAACAAAACCGAACCGAGAGAGCTCTGGGCAGCCTGAAACTGGGAAACCATCGTGTGGCTGGAGGCGCGTGGCCCCGGGCTGCCTGTCACCCCACGGATGCAGACGTCCTCCCTGCAGCTGGGGAGGGTGCAGAGGCCGCTGTTTTTGTAGGATGCCATGGCGTGGGCTGCACGCGGGGCTGGGGAGGCTCAAAGCGCGGCAGCACGGGCGAGGAGGCTGCTCCAACCCTTCCTCCTTCCTGCCAGCCTCGGGGCACCCAGGGAGGCCAGGGCCCCCCATCTCGGGCACCTGGCGGGGGCTGGCGCTGGAGCCCACGAGCCCCCACCCCATCCCGGGGCACCAGGAGGGGCCTCCTGCAGCCAGGAGCCCGGCACTGGTTGGCGCGGGGCTGTGGGGTGCTGGCTGGAGGAGTGGTGGGGCTGAATGCAGCACGGACAGACGTGTTTGTTACAGGTGCCCTGACGGATGGAAGCCGATCTGCAAGCCCTGGACACTTCCAGAGCAAGTGGAATCTTGCTGCCGTCGCCTTTCCTTCAAAGCGGCGGCCCCCTCCCAAAGCGTACGCGTTAAAGAGGCTCTTTAAGCGATGAAGGGCAGCTGGCAGCTTAGATGAAGACGGTGGTGGAGCTGCAGCCTTGACAGCTCTTCCCTCGCCCAGCAATGAAGCACCAGCGTGCAGATCGGTACCGGGGGGAGCGGCTGGCAGCGAGCGGGACGCAGCCGGCCGATAAGCGACTCAATCAGTGTCAGACCTGTCCTGCCCTAGCACCGCCTGTAAATCTCTTTGGCAAGAGACGTGCCTCTGCTAAGGCGAGGCATGGAAAGGCAGGTAACAGTGAGCCAGGTGGCGCGGCAGACGTGTGCGCTGGTTGGGGCAGAAGCCGGAGAGCGGGGCTGCAGCTGCTGCCGGGGTACCAAGGGGAGTCAGGCAGCTGCTCCATGGCACTGACGTCTCCAGGGGGTTCAGCAGGAGCCAGGATCACGCGTGGGGCCATGGCTGGCGGGGTGGGGAGGGACCGGGGGACGTTTTCCACTCGCCACACTTCCAGCACAGGTGGGTGCCTGGGGGTGGCAGGGGTCCGGAGCGTTTTGTGTGGCACGAGAGCAATCAGCGGCGCAGCGGGCTGAGGACTTCAGTTTCACCGTCCTCAGCCTGCTCCAGAGGGCGTCCAGCCGCTCCCGCACGTCCTCCAGCGCTGATTGCAATCTCGTGCGCACCCTTGCCCATGCGCTCCCCCTTCTTCTTTTAGCTATCCCTTTGCCTTCCGTTTTAATGGAAAGTCTTTTCAAATAATGGCTTGCTCTCTGGGCAGCTGGGTCTTGGCAGTGAGGGGGAGCCATGGGGCTGCACTAATGAGTAGATTCGTAATTAATTAATTGCAGGCAGGTGCAAACAGAGCCTCCCGTCGCCTCTCTCTCCTCTGCCGCTCTCTGAAGAGCTCCTACGCCTCCCTGAACCTGCTGCCATCACTGAGTGTTTGAGGGCACTGAGTGCCTGGTGCTGGCCAGGCAGTGACACCCCCCCCGACACCCAGGACCAAGGCTGGAGCTCGTGTCCCCTCCCCGCTGCAGCTGGTGACCTTCACCCTGCGTACCTGCCAGGCTCCCGAAAAGGCACCGGGCAGCTCCCCGGGCAGGACTCGTTGCACCGTGACTTGTGCCTGCGCTGCACAAGCGGCCGCCTCGTGCCCGAACCCGGCCGGGGAGGCGGCGGCGAAACCCCAGTGCTGCTCTCTGGCAGCAGCCACGCAGGGTTCGCTGCCAGCGCCCGTCGCACGCAGCGACGCGTTTAGGGCAGCAAGCTCGCCATGACTAAAGCAGTTTAATAGGAAAATAACTAATCCTTAATGTGTTGAGAGGCAATGACTCCTCTCTAGGCTCCCGTATCATAACTCGGCTGCACCACTCATATCCGAGATGGAAAGAGCCGACTTAAACACTTGGCCCGGGTGCCAAAAATCAAGGGAAGAAATATTGCCCTGCTGCCTTGTGCTGCTGCAGAGGGTGGAGGACGGTGCGATGCGCCAGCTCGGGGCTCGGGACCGTTTGCTGCAAAAGGCTTTGCACACATTTCCTTGGTTAAATGTTTACAAAACGAGAGGAAATAGTTCTCCCAGATGTTGCTGATAATTTCCTATCGGCTCCCTCCTGGCTGGTGGCGCGGGGCTGCTTTGTCACCCTGCGGACGAGCTGCCTGTCTCGTGCTCTATGACGGCGCTGACTGACTTCTTTACAAATGCTGTCAAGATTTCCAGCACTGTTTCTGCCCTCCTGCTCCCTGGGTTTATCCAGAGAGCAGTCCTGCCCTGGCTTCGAGCCCAGCTCCCTCCGCTGCTTGGGCAGCACGGGACCCCTGGCAGCTCCTGCCCCGCCGCAGTGCGGGCCGGGCCCCTCGCGGGGATCCGGCTCTGCCGCAGAACACAGCCACCCCTGCGAGCAGAGAGGTTTTGTTAACCTGGGGTGAGAAGAGTTTCTGGGAGCCAAAACCTCTGCCTCAGAGAGCTGTAAGGATGATTTAAGCAGTCCGTGTGCGTCTGCGATGGAGAGCGAGTCCCCGGCTCACACATCAGAGGGAAAAGCTGTAAGTCACGGCTGCATTTATTACAGAGGGAAGCTGGGCTCTGCAAAGCCAGCCTCTTTAAGCACTCTGCGATAGCATTTTAATAAAAAGCACAACAAGTCCACAACAAATCACAGCTTTGAAGAAAAAAAGTCAATTCCTGTCAAGTTTTGAAGAATCGTCTGAGCGTGTGGAAAAGCGAATTCATGCTACGCTTCCCTCGCACTTTGCACCGAGCACATCCGCGGCACAGCCGGGCACGTGGCAAAGCTGCAAACCGTGCCGGGGGCGGGGGCGCAGCCGCCGATCCAGCCTCTGCAAGTCCTGCAGGAGGACTGAGGCTTAAGGAAAATGAAATTTATGGTCTGAGCATTAAAATATTAAAGGACCTTAAGAACAGCCATGAATCTGAGTTGGGGGGGGGAAGGCAAGTCTGTCATCAGGCAGAGACAAATGGCTGCGGGACTTGACAACTCACATAAATCTGGCAGAGGAGAAGAAATAAAGCCCAATCAGACTCAAAGAGAAAAAAAAAAGGTGATGAAAAGATTTTAGGGCATAAAGAGTGAGAAGCAGAGGGAAAGCTAAAGAAGATAAGGACTTGAAAGCAATTACAAAAATAGCAGCAGTACGGCTGGGGGGGGGGGAGGATTAAAAATCGCCAAAAGAGTGCAGGTCGCGTGGGTATTTTTGACCATCTCCCCCAGGAGAGCATTTGTCTTAGCGCAGAGTGGGCCTGAATGAGTGAGTGGGTGGCTGGACGCATGGATGGACAGATGGACGGAAGGACAGATGGACAGACGGATGCCGCCCCAGCACTGGTCACCATCACCCCGGGCTCCCCCACGGCAGGGGCGGCCGGGCAGGATGAGGGCTGCACTGTGCCGAGCAGAGACCGCAGCTGGGAGCCAGGAAAGGGTGCGAGGAGTGCCGGTGCTACGAAACACCGCCTGCGAGCCAGCTCTCCGAACGCTGAACAAAAACCAACCTTCAGCTACATTTTGGAGGAAAACAAGAAGCATCTGGTTCCCTTCGCTGGTGTACATAGCGAGAGAAAAGTTGGCAGAACATTTGATTACCATAAAAGAGAGAGCTATGCAGAAAAAGCCACATTAGAGTAACATCGCACAAAACAAAGTTAAACGTCTGCCTTGTTTTGGACGTGCTCATGGTAGAAATGTGAGCAAAGGTCAGCCCAAATTAACGAGAGCTGCAAATGAATTGGCTGGGCTGGGCCTGGCGCCCTGCCATGGTGTCTCACCCAGAGATCTTTATTTATCGACTTCTTTCTTTCCTTGGAAGAGGAGGCATCCTGCAAACAGGGAGAAAGCCAGGCCTGGTGCTTCCAACGGGCTGGCGTGCCCTGTCGCGGTCCTGCGCCCGCCTGGCTGCCCGCCGGCAGGGCGGCTCTTCTGGGGCGGGCGGAGGATGCGTCCCTCCGGCTTAGTGGTGCAGAGGGGTTTTTTGCATCTCCTTCTGACACACTGGCAGTCATTTACTGCAGAAGCAGCTAAAAACTGGGTTTGGTTTGGTTTGGTTTTGGGAGGGAAGAGCGGGAAGAGGAGTCCAGCCCTGGCTCGGTGAGCCTCCTGGAAAGGAAAACCTGTCTTGGCAGCTCTCGAGTTTCTGAACTCCAGGCATATGAATGCTGCTGCTGGCCCAGCTTCTGCGGCGATGCGCCCTGACCGGCCGGGGGGAGCACGGGGAAAGGATGGGGTGGCCACAGGCAAAGGCGGCAGCACCAGCAGCCCTTCCTGCAGGGTCCCTCAGGATTTCGGGGAGGGGGAGGAAAGGCCCCCCCCATGAGGCCCCCCTCTACCTGGGGCAGGTGCCCCAGATGTGCTCCGGCACATCTGGCCCTGGCTCTGCAGGGCCAGGTGCAGGATGTGCCAGCGAGGAGCATCCTCACCTGGCCCCGCAAGTGATGGAGTGAGTGATGGAGCCCCACTCGGACAGTGTTTTGAAAACAGTCTTTGTTGTTTTCAAGGGAAGAAGTTATCCCCAATGACTTTGGGATTAGAAACAGAGTTAGCTGGGTTCAGCAGGTGGTTTTGGAGGATGGAAAGGGCTGTGGTACCTTGTATTTCTGGACACCAGCATTGTGACAAGCAGGACACTGCTCAATGACTTAAAAAATGAACACCTCTGCCCGAGGTTATCAGCCTCGGGATAATGACAAGGTTGTGAACGCAGCGATGCTGCTGGAATTGAAGAGATTCAGGATCCTGACCGGGGAATGAGTTGCGATGATTCCCCCAGATACTCGAGCTGAAGCGCAGATAATGCTGATAAACCGCACGGCACAGAGCGAGCCAAGCAGCGACAGCGCCTCATTGCAGCTGCCCAGGCGATTTGGCAAGCTAGAAAAACATTTCTGCAAATGTGATCGAGTCCCATCCGTGTTTTCCTGCAGCACCTGAGGGATGCCCAGAGGAACTGAGGCTGGATGAGGGCACAGCCACTGTGCCCAGCCAGGAAACCGCCTGATGGCCGGGAACGCCTTTTGCATCACCCCAATTTCTGCCAGGCTGAGGTCACCAGCCTGGTCACTTTCTAAAATCAGAGCAACCCTGAAGTCAGACTTGACCATAACTCTGTCCCTGGCAAAAGCAAGCGTGTCTCTTCTAAATGAGGAGGCTGATTATAAAACACCATCTCCTGGCTCCCCCATCCAGCCCAGACAGGGTTCATGCCATTTCAGTCTGCAACAGGAACAGCACAGCAAGACCTGGGCTCGTCCCCCTGAGCACGTATCACCACGGGGTTTGGCTCACTGCAGGAGCAAAATGCACCCTCCACGAGGCTCCGCCGTGGGCCCGTGGGACGAGACCGCCGTCCCACCCCTCCCCAGCGTGCCAGGCGCGGACACACGCGCCCTGCTCTCGCAGTGCATTCTCCGCCCGCCGCGGGCGTGCGCCAAGTGTGCCTGGCTGCTTCTTGCCAGAGCCCCGTGCTCCATCCTCTGAGGGCACCAGCAGGGCAGGATGCCGTCTTTATATTGCTCCTTTGTTGAGCTGCTTTACAGTGGAAATTAATTTAGAAAAAAAGCCTTATTTAAGAAAAAAACCCTCACACCTCTCTCTCCTCTGCCACCCTCCCCAAGCAGTGACGGGGGATAATGAACTGCTGGGACTGTCATCCAAAGAGCTCTTAATGACAGTATTCGCCGTGTGTGTGTGTAGCATCGGCTGTTCTCAAAGCTCTCATTATGAATAGTTTTCAAGCTGTTTTGACTATTATCTGCTACAAAGAAAAACGCACTGCTAGCTGTCTCTTTCCATCGCTGAAGCTGCCCAATGTGAGCTGCGCGCAGCAGCAGCACCACAAACGATGGCTCACGCTCCCCTTCCTCACCTCCGCCCATATGGCACTGGAGAAGGGACGGACAAACGCAAAGGGGACAGACCCGCCAGCTCGCCTTCCCCATGCCTCACCCCTTCTCACTGCCAGGCTCCTTTTTCAGGCTTGAGCTTCCAGCTTTGCAGGCAACACCTCCCCAGACCGGCTGCCCGAGGCACAGAGGCTCCTCTGGGAAGCTGGAACGTCCCGTGCCTCCCCGTGGTGGCAAGGCTCCGGGCCATTCCCGCGGGCACCCAGAGCCCACCGCTACGCCATTCCTGTTTTGGGGACCATCCACTTTGGGGGCTGGGAGTCCCCCCCACAGGTTTGGCAAGGGGAGGGGGACCCAGCCTGGACTTTGTCTGCACTACAGAGATGCTGCAAAGATGCACTAAACCAATCTGTTCTCCCATCTTTTCCTGGACCCTTTGCTATGAGACACAATATTTTGGAGGGGCGGCTGGAATCTTTCTGGCATTAATTTAGTTTCGGTCTGCTCACTGTTAACTTTGGGCTTGCTGTGCTTTTTGTGGCTTCATTTCCTTATAGAAAGCTTATTTTCTCTTAAAACAGGGGGAGAAGCAGCTTGGCACCACAGACACTCTAAAGATGTTTGAACATTTGCAAGAGGAAGCAAACACATTTTCTGGATATTATGAAAATCACCTTGATTACACGTCTCAACAAGAGCCCTCTGCACGCACCCACCATCAACTTACGAGCGCATCGCCGCAGCCGCCACTCCCACGCCTCCACGAGAATGCAGCAGGCTGGCACCTCGCTCACCCTGCACGCTGCTACACCACGGGCAGCTGCCCTCTGCAGCCATACACACCTTCCAGCCCGCAGGAATGGCTCATATAAATAAACGGGAAGGTAAGTTCACAAAATGCTTCAGCGTTGTCAAGCGACCGGCGGTTCCCGACCCTGCTGCTGGTTCCCACTGAGGTTCTCAAGTATTGCTTTACCTTTGCATCTTACAAGAAACTGGGGTGCTAAAAGCTTTTCCTCCCTAATACCCTTAATATTTGTCTTTCTCTCCCCATGAAGGCACCTCGTACAGCACAATTTTACTTAATTCACCTCCTGAGCTTCTTTTTAATAAGCTAAACAGGGTGAGCATCTCTGGTTTCGTGCCATGAGATGTTTCCCTGGCACCTCCAGGGGTCAGGTCCCAAACATCGCCCAAGCCTGTGCAGGGATGCGGGCTGGCTGGGAGGTGTCAGCCTCTCCCTGCCGCCGCTCCCACTGGCTCCCCTGGCAGCCCTTGTTTTGGGGGCTGTGTCCCCATGGGATGCTGGACAGGCACTGAAATTCAAATCTATTCCCTAGCACAGGGGACTTGCACGCGGGGATACGGATGCGCCCTGAGGTGAACACTTCCACAGCCAAGGCAGGAGAGGAGCCGCAGAGCCATGGACGTTAGCCATCGCTAAAACTCACGGCTCCCCGTGGTTTGAAGTGGGGTCGGGCCCATCACTGACCCTGTCCCTGGGAGGGGTCTGGATGCACTGGTCCTGGCGGTGGGCGGCTGTGCATCTGCCCCGGGCACCAGCCGGGTTTGTCCAGAGGCACGCTGCGACGTGTGCTGCTCTGCCCTGCGACAAGCAGCTGATACAAACCTGCAGGAGGCCGAGTCTGTCCGAGAGGCTTTTATTACATCAGCCCTGCCCATTTCCACACCGGTAACAGCTACCTTGGCAGAAAATTGCAAGCTCGTCCCCTGCGCAGGGCCAAGCCTGAGACGAGTTTCCCAGCCGCACTTTGGGACCACGCTTGGATATTAAAGGGACCAGAGAGTGTTATTACTGCCAGGTGATAAAAACACTCACTATTTGTGAAGACTGATGGCCTTTGTAAGAGCTCCCAACAGAAGCTTCATTCTGCACAGTGGATAATAACAACTGTCTTGGGCTGACATCCTAAAGCAGCTGCATTTTCCAAGGCTACAGAATTGACTTCAGGATTCCTGGCGCCACGCTTCTCAAGCATCATTTTTTGGCAGTTGCAAAGCCAGGATCAGTTAATATTCTTAGACGATCACAGCTTTAAGATGTCGCCTGCTTTTCCCCCTGCTTGCAGCTCTGCTTTCTGGATTTCCTCGCTGGCCCAGCAAAGCTGAGGTCTCACCGTGAGCAGAGGCTGCTTTGCGTGGGAGTCTGTCCGAAAGCCAGCAAGCAGAGCTCCCCTTCCACCTTCCCCCTCGACAAGGAGAGGAAGGTTTAAGCCTCCTTCTCTGACAACAAAATAACTACCAGATCGCACTACGATGTCCTAAAGACATCGTTGCATCACACTGCAGACATCACCCTGCAGCGGTGACGTCTGTGCTCCCGGAGCAGGCTGCACCCTTCACCACTGCCCCAGACCATTTTCACCACCTCCGGCTGCCGCAGCTCCCTGGCCGCACAGGGACCGTCCCCGGCTGCGTCACCATCGGCCACCACACGCCTCCCTGGCCACTGGCACGTGGAGCAGGGACTGGTCCCCGCCGGCACAGGAGGCGAGGGCTGTGCACGGCCACCACTGGGAACAGCGCCGCGCCGAGCCCCACGCCCGCGGTGGGGCCAGATCCTGCATCGGGGCTGCCCACACAGGGGACGGCTTCGGCTCGCTCTCACCACAAGGCGCCCCGATGCTGGTGTCACTCGCAGCCAGCCCTGACGCCTCTTCATCCAGCTCATACGCTTTCTTCTGTGTGGGTTTTCTTGAGATGAAGGCTTTGTGAAGACCGCTGGTTCCTTTCTAACCTTTCACGGGTCCTGTCGGTACAAAGTTCCCTTCCCCTCATCTGCAGCAGATGCAGGTAATAAAATCGCAGCAGATTTATGACTTTGAGAATCTCATTATATCTATATATCCATCAGGAAAAGGAGCTGTTTTTGAAAGAAGCAGGAGATGGATTTTGCTGTTATTATTTATTGTTTAAAAAAGAAAAAAAAAGAAAAGAAAACCCCTTCAATCCTTCCCAGCCCCAATTGTGGAAAGGCATTTTCTTAACTTACCAGGCGCAGCTCCAGCTCATGCCATGTAGGACAGGGCACCGTGACACTTTGGAGAGTGCACCTCACCTGAAGTGTCTCCCAGGACCAACTTCAGCCCCAGCAATGGTGTTACCATGGACGGCAATGAGTCCAGGAGGGCTGTGCTGTTAGAGACCCGCTAGAGACTTGTCAGGACTGCTCGAGGAAGGAACATGCTGGCCAGTCACTGCTGCTGCCTGCCCGTGAAGGTGAATGTGCTCATCTCACAGCGGGGTGGGACAGATAGGGCACCATGTGGTGCCCATGCCCTTGAGGAACCCCAAAGCCATGTTGGCATGCCCAGGTTTTTGCTGTGGATCCCAAGCAGGACCTCCATTCCACGTCCATCCATGGACACCATGGCACAACCTACCCAGGCAGTGGTTTGCCACAAAAGGCTGAAGGCTGCAAATGAAGGATTAGGTGGCAGGAAAAGAGCAGGAGGGACCAAGAGCCTTCAGAAGCAGTCACACATCAGGGAAGAGGTGACTCCCCCCAGCAGCACTGGTGCCACCGTTCTGGCTGGCTGGTGCAGCCGTGCACCAAGCAGTCGCCCTCGGCTCTCTGCGGGACGGCACGGGCGGCTCCTCGTCCTGTTCCCATGCTCTCCACCACTGCTTTCCCAGCTCTCCTCCAGGCAGCTCCCATCTGCCCACGCCCATGGGGATTTGGGATTTTGCGCCACAATGCTGGCTGCCTCGCTGCTCAGCAGCAGAAGCTTCTGGGTGGTGTCAGAGGGGGTTAAATAAGCATTTTAGTGGGATTCAGTCTGATGGAGCATGGTAACGGGTCATATGTTTGCCATGTCCTCTGACCACATCAAAACGGATTCGTCACTGCTAAAGCCCCCACTTGGGAAATATATTTTCCAAGCATCGTTCCAGCCAAAAGAAGGCTTTGCAGGCCTATTGTCAACATGATTTGGCAGCTTGCTTGCAAATGGTTGAAGAACTCTCTAGAGTCGTTCCGAGCACAGCCCATTCCCAAATCCCTCGGCAGCCCCTGGTTTCCCAGCCATGAGGAGCAGGAGCACAAAGGGCCCCGTACAATGCTGGGTTGGATCGCCCAGGGCAGGGACAGGGACTGGGGGGACTGGGACGTGGCAGACACCTGGCATGAAAACATGGCTTTTGCAAGGTCAACAGGAATTTGGTCATAAGCTTGCAGCCATGCTTTCAGCTCCAAAATACTGGTGTCTGGGGCCTTCAGTCACTCCTTGCTCTGTTTTGTGGATACGGAGCCCCTTTCTCTGAAAACATAACAAATCAGTTTTGATCTTTCCCATCAGCCGCTTTTGCAAACACACATCCCGCTCGACGTCTCTGTTCATACATCAAAACACTTGGCGAAACAAAGCAGAAACCTGTTCTTCCTGTCAACTAAAAAATTAATTAGGAAAGAGCCCTGATTCTGGACAAACAAAACAAAAGAAAAAAAAAACTCCCTTAGCTCTTTAAGCAAAAAAAGGCTATGCAAAGATTAACTGCTGGTGAACAGCCATGATGATTTCATTTGAAAGGTGATAGGTCTGCGGCTAAAGTTTGAGAGTCTGCTCTAAGAACGCTTTCTGTTTTTTACGAAAGAACAGGAAAAAAAAACCACCCTCTGATTTTAAGATCTGATTTAGAAAGGAGGGAAAAACCAACCCGCAGAGAAGGAGACAGCAGCTTTGGACAACACGCCATGGGCTCCATTAAACAAAAACGATCTGTCATTTGCATTCACTTGGCAAGTGACTAGACCTGAAGTTGGCTGCACACTTGATGATCCACCATCACTTTGCAGGGAGGAGGCTGAAATATTCTTATTCCTATTCATTAGGCCAAAGCAATTCTCTTAATGCCACTGAACCAGCCACGGACCAGATACTGCACATAATGTCATTGGCAGTGTCGCTAAATGAAGTCCCCCTGCGAGGAGCCAGGGGAATCAATGCTCGCTGTCATTTGTCCTTCCACATCCTCCTCCCACACCACCTCGCTCCCACGCGGCGCCCGGCTCTGCCGGCTCCATCGGCCTCGGCCGTGGGAGGGGCAGGGAGGGCCGGGAGGAAGGCTGAGTTGTGTTCCGCGCCGCCGCCTTGCACAACGAAGGGTGGCTTTTATAACACGCAGCAAAGAGGAATCATATCTTCTTCCAGTAACTGGAAATACAGTGAACTCTTCATTAAATTATTCACCAGAAACTCGGCTTCTGTTAGGCGAGGCTGCCACTCTGCGGCAAGCACTCGAGGCCGTCGGCCAGCACGGCACGCAGAGCTCCTTGCGAATTAGCTGGAGTAAGTCTTTACTGCTTCCTGAGCACATTAAGCATCAATATCGCAGCGCTCAGCGTCACCTGATAGTGTAGCGAATCATTCGTGGGGGGCAAATCGTTACGAAAAGGCTGGCAGTTCCCTCACGCCCCACGTGAACACGCTGTCACTGCTGCAGCAGCACACGGCTCGGGGCTGGCCTGCACCGTCCCTGCCCGTGCCCAGCAGCACGCGGCCGCGGCGGGGTGGCGGAAGGGTGGCCCTGCCTGTCCCCAGGCAGACAACGAGGGGTGCACACCCGGCCCACCCGCGGGGGGAGCCCGGGAAGAAGCCCCCACCCGCCACCTCCCCACCAGCTGCGGGGTCCCCACACGTCGTGCTTTTTTCCCTTTTGTGTTCTGGCCAGTCATAAAGAAACATATTTCTTCATACATTTTCTTCAATGTTACCAAGTTGAAATCCTTGCATTTGTCTTCTGCTGGCATAATAGCTTTGAACCGTGCTGCTGCGGAGAGCCTCGCCTCCCCGCCAGCAGCTGCCCGGAGCGGTGCACAGCAGCAGGCAGCCCTCCTTGCAGCGCCTGCGCAGGAGCAGCCAGCAAGCCGCTGGACCTCGCCGAGCTCTCCTAGAGACACAGAGGGGACAGAGCCTCGGCTGAAGTAAACTGCTGTGATCTCATTGCTATTCACTTGCTGTTTTTTTTTTTTTATACTGGCCAGCAATTTAGCCTGCTAATTTAGCAGCAATGCACAAGAGGTGGCTCCACTGTGTCCTTCATATTCACCATTTTCTTCCACCAAGGCAGAAATTTGTGTTACCTCCTCCTCTGCCAGCTGTGACGGGAGGCAGTGGTGGACTGATCCTGCAGCCTGGGAGGGACCAACAGAAAAAGGGAAGCGTGTGAGCAAACCCTTCACTGACACAACAGATCTCCTTACTGGCTTCGCCTGATGCTGCATCAGCACAGTCAGATGGCGTGTATAAAGAGAGCTGGTTTGGGATAACAGCATCACCAGGCAGGTTTCAGGCTGCTCTTCTCGCCCAGCTGCAGAAGGCCAGCGCCAGACATTCCAATGAGCACCACACACAGGGCTGCTCGTCCCACCGCCAGGAGAAGACTCATTTCAGAAAGCACCTTGTGGCCTCCATGCTCGTTTTCCCTGCTGCCGGAGATAAAGGCTGCCGCAGAAGTGGTTACAACTTTGATTTATTTTTCAAATCATTTGAGAAAGCATCTTGCCAGAGAACAGTTGGAAATGATAGTCCTAAGCACAGTCGGCTCAGCTGGCAGTCTTAAAAATACGGCCATTGTACTAAGAATTTAACATGGAAAAGCTAATGGTCTGGCAGCGAGGCAATAGATGGAAAGCTGATGCTGTCCTGGGGCCTGAGCTGTCCCTGCGGGCCAAAGGACAGGGACGCGGTGGCCATCTCCACACCGGCCAGCCCCACCGCTTTGCTTTGCTGACCCCCGATCCCTTCACCAAGCACCAGGACACCGGCACCTCTCCCACCTGGAGCAGGTTCAGGTGTGGAGTAGGAGAGTATCCCAGTCGGTGGGTTGAGGGTCTCCAGCCATGATGCCGAAGCTGGATCCCAACTCCACTATTTTTTGGGTGCGTGCTGTGCTGGCTGAAATAGTGGCAGGCGGCTGGAGGCATGGGGATCCAAGTGGTGTGGGGCAGCGGCCGGGGGCAGCCCACAGGGGACAGCTTCTTCCCTTCCTGCAGTTCCTTGCAGAGAAACAGGAAGGCGAGTGCAATCAATTTGGCGCGTATCTATTTACTATGAGCACATACGAAAGACTCACAACAGATCTCCTCCCCCATCTTTGGCAGGCAGCCTACGTGTTGGCAAGCAAAAGATGTTATCTTAAGGATACGCTGCAATACCCTGAGTCATGCTGGAAGCCTGAATCCGTGAGGAAGCCTGCTGAAGTCAAGGACCGAGCGCAGGGACGCCATCTTCTTATCTATTGCTTGCGGCCACATTCACTGGGGGTGAACACTCCCTGCCAGCGGCACCAAGAGGCTGACAGAGAGCAACACCTCATGTGCCTGTTCCAAAGGCTGGGAGATATGAGACCCCGGCCCCAGGGTGAGATGACAAGCGCTCCGCTCCACCGGAGCCCTCTCATTGATACCCCTGGCTGAACCACACCGTCCCAGCAGGGGCCATGGGGCACGTGAGGCGGCTGCGGCTCTGCCTCAGGCACCGGCTTTGTGGGCTGAGGTGGGTGACAGAGGAACAAGGCAGTAGAGCTCAACTGATGTAAATCAGCCGAGGAACTACCGCATGGTTGGGCAACAGAGCATAGCAATCCAAAGGAGGAATATCAAATGCAAAGGCCGGCATTAGCACAGCGCTAGCTTAGCAACTCAAGGACTCCAAGGAGAGGAAATTCAACCCCTGCAGCAGCATTAAATCAGGAGAACTTGGCAGCCAAGAGCTTTAGGTGCATGCCCCCATCAGGCAAACCTGGACATGGCCATCAGAAACCTGAATATTTCCTGGAGGCAAGAGAGGAATCCTTCTCCTGAGCTGTAAAGTTTCCTAGAAAAGCAGGTATTGGCTCCTACTATTTCAGTGACTGTCACATTTAGGAGTAGCCAGAGACCAGCACAAGCGAAGCCTCTGCGGTGATGTCATACACTGCAAGAGTCTTCAGCAAGCAGCAGAGCCCAGACCACAAAACTTGCTTGTCAAATAGTGCAGCAGTGTGTCCTCGTGCAACCCTGGGCAGAAGACTAGTGTGGGAGAAATGCTGCACCAGTGAAATGCATTTGAGGGAAAAGGGGGGCTTGAGGGACACTCTGCTGTGTGCAACAACACAGCAGTCCCAGTGGGGCAGCATTTGGGGGTGAGAGATGGACACAAAATGTATCATATCATGGTCATCTACAAACTGCCAGAAGGACTTAGCAGGTTTGTGGCAGCTGCTGGCTACTGCAAGTAGATGTATAGGTCTTCAGGCCAAAGGATCAAATAAAATCATTTAATATGAACTCCTGCAAGAATCAGGCCACAGAATCACGAGTCCATAATTTCTGCCTGACCCTGGGCATGTCTTTTAGGAAGCCCTTCAATCTGGATTTAAAGATATTGAAGGATGGAGACTCTACAGTCCCCAAATACATTAGCAGATAACCTTAAGCAGTAACAAGGGAGATGTCACTTTTTTGCCTGTCTTCAGCTTTCAGGCATTGTGTGTTGTTATGCCTTTGTCCTCCAAATTAAACAGCCCTCCGCTCCCATAAATCTCATTCCTAAATAAGTACTTTGAGATGATGATCAAGCCACCTCCTAACCTTTCCTTTGTTACACCAAATTAGTTTAAACTTCCTTCATGACTCCCTCCAGGGACAGTTTTCCAGGCTCTGAACCTGCTGCTTTCTGCAGCAGCCTCCCCTTGGCAGCCTCCCCTTGCTGCCTCCGCGGCGGGGCTGCCAGCAGCACGGTGATGAAGCAGGAAGTTGGGGCTGATAAAGTAAATCACGCTGCTGGGTTAGGAAGCGGCTCCTGGTCACACTGCTGCTGTTCAGAGGTCTCCAAAAACCACCCGGTCCCAACTCGGACAGGCTGACACCCGGTCGGCCGGCCTCCAGCCCTGGCCTCTGCCCCTCGCTGCCGCCGTTACCCCCCCGCCAGCCAGCACCAGGCAGCGCTGCGTGCAACCAAGTCTGCAAAGCAAATAATTAACAGCGGTAATTAACCTCTCTGCTTGCTTTTATGCAGTCCCATCAAAACTCTGGGGTGCTTTTGTTTACTTGCTGTGTGACAACAGCTTGATGGATTTATATGAAGAAAATTAATAAATAGGCAGTACCCGCGGCAAGAAATAATTGGGAGGACTTAATGCCGCTGATTAGATTACCCGTTCGAAAACCAGGAGCGCTAGCTGAGCTCTGCTCCTTTCCCCTGCGCTTTCTCCCGCCCCTCCACGCCGGGAGCCCTGGGGCCCTCCCCGCCCCTCG
>VXAL01012824.1:1172521-1188495 GCA_013399475.1 Chauna torquata
GTTTGTGCAGCCGGGATCCGCCGGCCCTCGTCCTGGCCCTCCTGGCACGGCCACGGATTACTTATAATCTGTCGGCCGCGCACGTATAGTTCCCACAGCTTCCTTGTGCTTTATTTTCTCTGTATACCTGGAGAAGGGAAGCGCATGGATTCAAGGCCCAGGTGATGTTTTAAGACACTGTTCCGTTCTGGAAATAGCAAGGTTTGAGCTTTGCACCCCATTTCCCATGGAGAATTAACATGTCCCTCCCTCCAGAAATGGAAGGCTACTCACTTCTGGCATCACTCCATCCCAAGGGCCACAATATTTGCTGTTCTGTTTCTTTGGGGTCCTGAGTGCACACTTTGCATTTACCCTAAAGTGTGAGAGGAGCTGCAGCCAAAACCCAGTGCCCGGGCTGTGCTCCAAGCCCACATTCCAGGTGGCCACTAACAGGGGTGGGTAGGGTTTCCTTCAGGGCTGGGGCTGCTTCCCCCACCCAGAGCTTCAAGAAAACAAGGTTCCAACCTAGAACATCATAAGACTGGCATTAAAAGTTAAAGAAAGCGATGACATTTGGGCTTACCCTCTTTGGTCAAGCCTATGGGGCAAGAGTTTCGTTTTTTCTCTCTGCAGCCATGAGATCAGCCCCTTTTTTCCTTCCTAAGAGAGAGCGGAGTTTCTCTCTGGGACCTCCGGGAAGGTCCAGCTGCTGGAAGGGCTGGCAGCAGAGAGGCCCTCCTCGCTGCAGGATGGAGAAGTGCATCCAGCCTGTGCGTTTCTCCAGTTTTATGTTGACATTTCTATTCTGCGTTGCTCCTTATCAGCTCAGGGCCAGCCTGGCCCACAGGCAGCTGATGACATTTCCAGTCATCGGCATTTTTCCAGTTGAGCTGAGATTGAGCCAGAGTCTTCTCATAAGGAATCCTATGGTGGATGACTGAAAGAGCCCTAACAACAGCCTTGTCGGCGGGCGGGACTTTCCCGCAGTCTCATGGTGCTCTTGCTGCCGCGTGCATCATGTCTCAGAGCTGGTGCCACACGCGGTGCCTGCACCTGGGCAGGGCGCAGGAGGGGCCGGCTGCCGAGCTATCGGGGTGCAGTGCCAGCACACAGACCTCCAGCACGGCGGAGACCTTGGCTGGCCACTTCCACCTGGTGAATCAGCTGAATGCAGACATCACCCACCTCCCCCACGCACCTTTGTGCCAGGAAAGACAGCAGCAAGCATAAATCAGGATCTGCAAGAGCTTTGCCAGCGGTGCTCCCACCCGCACCCTGGCTGCCCGCCCACAACAGCAAGGCTGGCTCTGACCTTGTTTTACAGAGGCTGTGCTATGGATCCTTCCGCCTACGCGTCTCTCCGGGCTCGAGGCTGAACCCCACACCAGCTAAGCCACAGCAGTGTCCTGCCTTGCTTCTAAGGGGGCCTGACCGGAGTTCCCCTGGTCCATGTGGTCCCAGGGGTAGATGTAAACGAACATTGATCCTCCCTGTGTAGAGCACTGGGTGCCCAATTCCCAAATTGCCTCTGAAGAGCCAGGGCAGGATTCCGATTTAGAGGATGCCAAATGGTCTTGGACATTTTTCTGCACTTGAAAACATCACCACTTTAAAGTCTTTTATCACTGACCTTCCATGGGCATGTCAGGAACTTGACACAAACACACCCAGCCCAGAGGCCTGTGAGGCACCAAGACTTTGGCATCCAAAAGGATATGGAGAAATGCATTTCTTCATTTACTGGAGCTGGATTCATTTACTGGAACTGGTCAGGGCATGGCAGTGTGGAAGAAAGAGCAAGGTGAGGAAACGAGTGTCTATCCTTTGGGTTTATCCCAAACTCACACACACACGTACACGCGCCTGGGCCAGTGCACCCCAAGGAGCCCCAGCTGAGCATCCAGACGTCTGCACACACACAGGGTAGGACGCAGCTTCCTCAGATACATGCCCACACACTCACTGCTCACCATATAGGTGCTGGCACTTAGGAAGGCAGAAAAAATAGCCTGTGTGTCTTGACAGGTAACCATAATAACAAATAGTAGTAATAATAACAGCAGCAATTACAATAATAATAATAAGCAGCAACCAGGGCATGACTGTGTGCTGCTGGCTGGACTGAAACGCCCGTGCAGAGCAGCGCATTGGCACCGCGTGCTCAAGGAGCACCAAACGGCTCCTCACCAGCGCCCACATGCCCAGGCTGCTCCCGCCACCAAAATCTTCTGCCAACAGTGAACAAATCACTGGCACCACAGGCATTCACCAGAAGTCAAAGTCCCAGCAAGTTATTGTTGCCCTGGCGCTATTCCCAAGAGGAGGCTGATGCTGAGCTCTTCATCCCTGCTGTGCTCCCACTTTCCCACCTCAGGACGGGCCACAAGTCTCTGCCTCTCCAGCCACCACAGAGCTGCAGCTCCCTGCTCCTCCAGGATGTGGTGTGGTCACTGCCCATCTCTGAGGGGTGCGTGGGGATGTCCACCTGTGCCCCTGGGTCCTCAGCAACAAGGGAAACACAGAGAGCCATTCCCAAAGCCCCTGGAGGGCAGGGCAAGAACAAGAGCTGCTTTTTTGGCAGGGATCACGATGCCGGGCGTTTGCACCATGCGCCTGACATTCACAGCCAGCAGGTCTGCTGAGCGGATTGCAGCTGCTGATGTGCTTAAGATATGCACATGCATGAGGATGCAGGCCTGCGATCCCAAAATACCCGATTGTACTTGCAAATGAAGCCACGCGGTATTTAAGTGCACGTAATTTGCAGGTGCCATTAATTTTCTCCACAGTCTGGTGTCTGGTTTTAACTGCAGGCAAAAGAGTTGTCAACAGGAGAGCACACCTGTGGGTTTGAAGGCTGGCTGAAAAGGCAGCAACAGAACAGGTAGAAAAGGCAGGACCAAAGCAAGGCAGCCTGATGGAGCATGCAGAAGAGCCACACCAGCAGGACAGAGCTGATGCTGTTGCCGGAGGTGGATGGGCACAGGTGCCATGTCCCCAGAACAACCGTGGGAGCCACTTACTTGACAGCCCGCTAATGCTGGAAACGCTGCTGAAGGGTTTGTCTTCTTGCCAGAAGGAGAGCCCAGGTGACGAACACCAAACAGGAGCTTTTTTATCACAAAAGAGGAGAACAAAATCTATCAGAAAGCAGTACACTCATCTAGCAAAGCCTCATTCCCATCAGACTGTCATGGGGAACTGACAAAGTATGTCCAAAGTGGAAAATGAGACAAGAAGAAGCTTGGAGAAGTTCATAATGCCTGACAATGGGCTGCACGTTCAGAGCAGTGGTCAGGAAGGGAGGAGCACACACGTGTGCCTGCAGGTCTTGGCGAATATACGAGCCTTACCCAGTGCCACCAGTGGGGACTGGTTAAAAAAGCAGGGCTGAAACTTTGTCCCAGATTCTTGGTGGGGTGTGAAGAAAGGGGAATGGCTGGGGGACCCACTTCAAACTTGTCTTCTAGAGCTGACTGAAAACAAGGCGGCTTCCTCTGCTTGCAAATGGGATTTTGGCAACCGCAGACGTTTGCCTGTATCAGGGCAGCTGCTGGGAAAGGTGAGGCCATTTGCAGCCATGATTTGTATGCCTGTGGAGTGAAGCAGTTTTGAAGGGAAAATGGGCTTATTAAGGTCTAGGATTCAAATGAGAGAGTCTCATTAATTATAAGTAGTTCCTCATGTTGGTATAGTGTTGTCTTCTCATGAACTGGTCCAGATTTCCATCTGTGCTGCCTCTTCCCTCGTATGCCATGGGAACTCCTCACAGTCACATCTTCTCTTCAAGATGCCCCAGAGAGGTAGGACCATGCTGTGAGCAGCCTACGGTACGAAGAAGCACGCATAGGAGCACGAATGTTCCCAGTGCAGCCATGAGATAGCCAGAGATGTGAGCACAGGGCTGCCCTCCTCTGGACCTGAGCCTCCTCAGACCACATCCGAGCACACCCCACAGCACAGAGGAGCCACCAGCAGGGATCTGCTGGGGAAGCCAGGACTGCAAGGGCCATGTCAGCTCCCTGGGTCCTTGGGGTGTTGGGAGGGGACCCCGTCTTCCCCTACACATAACAACCAGACAGGTTAGGTGGCTCTTGGATTAGAAAGTGCTGAGGAGGGTTCCCCTGCAGTTCATCTTTGCCAGTCCTCTCTTTAAGATCCAGTTCTTTTCACAAAATTTGGCCATAGAAGTTGCATTAGTGCAGGAATGGGCAATACAAGTCCACCCACGGAGATCTCTTTCAGCCTGAGAAGCAAGGCCGTACCTTTCTGCAGAGGAGACAGTGAAACAACTTTTTGCAAACATCAGAATCAGCATTGTAAATCATGTCCTGACACCGAATCTCCATCGGCAGAGGTAAGAAACATCCCAAATAAGAGGTCCTCTCTGGGCAGTACGTGATGGATGACAGACAGGGAAGTCTCAAGGAAAAAAAGTGTTTGCAAGGACAGCAGGATCCTTACCCAGCGAGTCTGGAGCTGTCAAAACCTGGGTTGTCAGGATAATTGAAGAAAAGCAATTTCCTAAAGCGTAACGAGCTAGAATGAAGGAAATGTATTTCCTCAGCACTGGAAACAGGATATACTGAATTATCACATAGTGGAAGAGCCTAGTGAGACATTTTGACACACGTCACTCAGGCATTATAGAGCTGCAGCCTCTTTAGGAAATTAAGTAATGAGGGTGAATAGGAATAAAGGAAAGTGCCTGTTTGGAGAGGATGAAAGGCATCCAGATGTGCATGCAGCCATGACTGCTTTATATTGTTTGGGACTTTCAGCCCCGGAAACAAAAAAGACAATCCTGATGAAATATGTAAGCCTTCACTTGAATGCTATCAAGACAGAATCAAACCTAATGTTAAAGCACAAATACAAAAAGGAAACGCAAGAGGAAATGAAAAGTGAATCTCCCCTTGAAAAAAGTAATAAAGATATTCCACTTCCCTGCGCTTCCCCTTATCTCCTCCTGCTTGGGGAGCATCAGTTCTGCACGCGGCAGCCTCCGCACCGACCACAGCGAATATTGCAGGATGCAGTTTCTGGGTATAAAAGAACGGTCAGCTGCGGTGTCCCGTCCTGCCCCGAGATGCCCGGGCTCCACAGGGCACGCACCGGCAGCCCTGACAGTCACTGGGGAGCAAACCCAGAGCAGGTCAGAAATGGCTTCACTTTGGTTATTAAAAACTCAGGCAATACATAATTATATCTTAAAGGATATTACAAGAATATCTTTTGAGAAAACAGGGCTCTGCTGAGCACCCGACCACTGCCCTCATCTAGCCGGTGCCTCCCTCCTCCGCTGCCAGCCCCAGAGCAGTGTTTCTCTCGTGCATGGATCATGACAGTAAGATTATTGAAAGTATGCCATGGAGTCCAGTATGCCAATAGCAAGGAACAACCCCTAGATAAATAATTAGCAAATTGTCTGCTTGAAAATAGAAGTAGAAAATTTAATTCTACATTGTTAGCAGCCTGGCATCCTTCACATAAAAATAACAGCCATAAACTGATTTTACAATGCAGGCCTTGCACAATAATACTTTCCTTTGCCAAGTCATTTTCCCAGAGTAAAAGAAAACCTCTGAGAACGCTTATCTTGGTATAAAACCTTGCAAAAAAAATAAACAGAATGATTTCCAAAATGAAAAATAAAACAGGACGTGTTTGTTTTATCGCACTACAAAAGCCATAAAACTTAATAGCCCGAGTGCAAGAGGTTGATGCCGCTTGCTCTGATCAGAGTATCCCTGCCATCAAATAGCACCTTCCACGGCAAGTCAGGTCCCACATGGCCAGTGGAAAAACAGGAGGCAGAGAGAAAACAAGGCTGAATTATGAGTGATATGAATGAGCAGATTTATTTTCATGGCATTCATGACCAAAGTAAAAAGAGGACTATTTTTACTGTTTTGATGTATTTAAGAATTACGCACCACAGGCCATGTTTCGATCACAGGGCCAGAGAGTAACATGGAGGGGACGCGGTGTTTAAAAACCCGCCAGTTTTCCTGCCAGGGGGTCTCACAGACAGGTGGCTGCCTGTACAGGACAGGGTGGACAACGTGGGCTGGAGGGGCTGATAAGGCAGCAAGAGGGTGAAAAATACTGTCTGCGCTAGCGCCAGGGACTGCAAAACGGAGCTTTGGCTGCGAGGCCAGGGCAGAGCGGAGAGTGCTGTTAGCGAGAGCCCGACTGCACCGGGGCGGGTTCAGGGGAGCAGTGCAAAACCTGCAGGGTGCCCATGGCGGGGGGCAGCCGGCGGGTGAGGAGGAGGATGCCGAGCACAGTCACCGTGAAACGTGCTGCTCGCTACAGCACAGTGCCTGCGTGAACGCATCAAGGCGGGAATTGATGCTGGCAGGACTGCTAGCTTCTAAAGTGTTTTTAATGGGAAACAGCGCCTGATAAAGGCATCATCTTTTCTGGCATGTCATGACAGGAAATTTGCTACAGGCAGCCAGCTTTTCAAGGCATGCAAAATATCACAGAGGCTTGGGTGATTTTTTCTTGTGCGGGAGAGATGCTTTGTCAAGATCCTCATCTCCATCATCCATGCAGGGGTCTATTCAGACAACACATATATTTGTACTAGACTGTGACTGATTCTAATTTCATAATTACAGGAGTAGCTGTGCCTGGCATGGCCACGTACCTGGGCAGCACTGATGGAAACAATGGAGCTGCATGAGGAGGATAAGGTCTGGCAAGGAACAGCTCCGAGCTCTAAGAATCTAATTTTACTCACCAGAATCTCCTCAGCAGCAATTTTATTTGCAATCTTAGGGGAGAGACAATAGAGAAGACAAAAAAAAAAAGAAAAAAAAACATTATATGGAAAGGGGAAAACACTGGGCAAAAAAAGGAGGAAAAAATCAAAAGCTATATTAAACAGTAGGACCCAAGGGAGAGCAGGAGAATGAGATTAATAACAAAGGTAACTGGCTGGCTCCACTGAGCAAATGCAGGTTAACAGAAAAATAATTTCTGCAGGATTAAACAAGGCATTAAACTGGTTGGGGCAGGGAAAAAAAAAAAAAAAAAAGCCAAATGCTCTCAGATATAAGTCAAGTGGCTTTACTGACTTTGAACACTCAGCAGGACTGGAAAAGCTCTTTACTAAAGCAGCCGTAGCAAATGCATGCAAATTGCTAAGAGCAAAAATTATAGAAGACTACATACACACTTGGGGAGACATCCTCCGCTGATGCTAATACATGTGTCTGTGGATTCAGGCAGCAAGTTCAAACCTCTGCACCAACAGGCAGCAGGAATGTGCACAGAAGCAGCTAGATGCTTCACGTACCCTGGATTTAACCTGTTCATATGTTTCTAGACACTTAAAGAAGCACCCCTCAAACCTTTCTCCCCATCCCACTTGGGTTCATCCTGATGTGGTGGTGGCAAAGAATATTATTCATTAGCAAAAGGAAAATAAAATCTGGCAAAGGCATTATTTTGAAGACCTACTCAAAACTTGTTGAAAGAGCTTCAAGGCCCCCAGACTCAGCCAGGTCTCCCAGCACAGGGAAGGACCAACACCACCTGCCAGCCATGGAGAGATACAGCAGAGTTGTCACAGGGTACCACGGGCCCCATGTAGAAACGATGACAATATTCACTTTGCAGAATACTCGTGAAGACTTCTGGTGTCCATCTCTACACAAATTCCACTGGCACAGACATGGACCAACTCTGCTGACAGGGTGATATTGTAACCGAGACACACAGCTCAAAATCAAACTTTGGCAGAGTACTGGCCCAAATCTGACATAAATCAGCATCTTTGTTGTTGTCAATGCTTTGGCACCAGCTGGGTGAAGCAGGGTTGCTGCTACCCCTTCAGCTGGAGTTTGGCCCAGTGCATCTCCTGACGAGCACTGCCCCTTGGTGCATGCAAAGCCACAGTGCAAGAAAGGCAGAGCTTGAAAAGAAATGCTCCAATACACTTAAATCTATGAAGGAATGCTGGAAAAATATTGCCTTTATCACGGGCAGAAGAGTTTTGTAAAGCTACTGGCAAATGTTGGTAGTTCCTTAGGCAACACCCTGCTTGCTGCCGTTTTACCTGGCATAAAGTCACTGCCACATGCAAGAACAGACAAACTGGATGCGCTCTGAAACCAAGATTTTTGTGCACCTGTGAAGCTGAGCTCATGTATTGCATGAGCAGTACAACAGGAGAGTTTTAGCAGGGAAATGCTGGGATGCGTTGATGAGGGATTATAGTTTGGAGGCAGGCAAGGGAGGGTGCCACAGAGGTCAGGCTCTCCGCTCCCTCGCAGAGGGCCTTCTCTCTGGCATGGAAGGCCTTTGCATTCAGTGCAGCTGCAATGGGGAAGCGGAACTGGAGTTGCTAAGTCCATTACAGCCTCCCAGAAAATGTAGGCTCGAAGAACACAAGGGAGCTATGAGAAAATATTGATCAGCATGACTGTATTTGCATCTCTATCAGCAGCCTAACCACTGCCAATGTCCTGGTAGGTGTCACAATAAAAAGGGCCCTGAAGCTCAGACTTGCAAGAGGCCCCAGGGACAGCCGCATGGGTGGTTAGGGTGGGCTTCTTCCACCAAGTGTTGCACAGCATGAAAACAAAAGCTTTAAGCTGTACACTTAAACAAGCAGGAACATGAACTTGGTGCGCAAGCTGAGCAGAAGCAGGTAGCAGAGCCAGACTGAGTTCACCACGCCGGTGGCTGCCAGCCATTGCAAGTGAGATGTGAGGGATGAAACGGACACGTGAGCCTCTTGGTCCTAAGTATGTCTTTCAAGGCAGCTCTGGGATGTGGGTATAGAAAGTGTGTAATGCTCTTCCCCTGCAGAAGCACAAGAATACATCTGAATATCAAAGCCACTTTCCTTTCAGGGACATTTTAGCACAACACTTCAGTTTTACAAGATTCAGTGGTACCAAGACTATTCGCTGGCACCTTCCACAAGCCATAAGTTAGCAATAGCAGTAAAACAAGGCAGCTATTCCTAGGCTGAAGCTCATGGCAGAAAACAAAACAATCACCTCCTAGCCCTTCAAACAAGCATACATCTCCAGTTCAGATTTGACAGCTGCAGAGCACCAGCCCTGTGTTTGGGCTGGAGGCTCCAGGAGGGAGCATGGAAGATTGGTCCCATTATTTCCTGCAGATGGGACAACTGCCGTGACCGTGCGGGTAGAGACAGAGGTTGTCTTCACCTCTGCAGGAAGCCAGTTCCTACATTTAGGGAGCTAAATCAAGGCTTCTCCTTCCAGTTGCTTCACTGAATATGAGAGCAATGCTTGCTCTTGTAACAAAACTTGTCACCTGCTTTTTAAGTACAAACTAAATGAGCTTTCCAGAGAAAATAACTGCCAGCTATTGTAAGCCTACTGTTGGAGCTCGAGAAGACTGGCACAATGCAAAGAAAGATGTATTGCATTCTTCCTGAACTGATACTTCAAATACAATCTATTTGTGTTTTGAAATGTGGCACTAGAGCAATGACTGGTTGGTTTTGTAAAGTTGCAGGCTGAGAGTAATGCAATCATTTCAAGCATTTTCTAAGAGCATTTCTTAGTTGTTCATGGAAATGTTGGGGTGGGGGTTGGGGGGGGAAGCAACCAAACCTCAGATGATTCACTTCGTTTCTGCCTTATTCAGTACAGGAGCATTTCTCACCAAGCCCATGCTGGAGCACACCTGACCCCAGTGCAGGCAGCTCAGTTTCTGCTGGGAAGTCATTCCCAGAGAAGAGCCCACATTTTCCTAACTTCCTCGTTCTTACTCCTCATTGTGGCATCAAATCTCACACCAGAGAGCAACTTTTGCTGTTCTGTTACAAACACATTTTTAATAACTCTTTTTTCCCCCCAAAGAATCAATTCTTCCACCTCTCGCCCTTTTGTTATCTTTTCAAGGGCTACTCCTGTCTCCCATGAAGGTAAGATACTTACAGCACAAGCCAGGATCAGCCTTTGCTGCAAGACCTTTCCAGCACATGTTCACAGGGGAGATCACATCATTCACTGTCACCACTTATCCCTCAGCCTGAATGACAATCAGGCACTGCAAAATACAGCTCTAATTACATTGTCTCAAATGGCTGGGCCACTGTTCATTAAAAAGAAAAGTCAAATTACTCAATCCCCTTCTCATCAGACTCTGTTGATAGTTATTCTGATGATCAGGGCAGCATTAACGAGACTGCCTATGAGAACCTGAACGTGGGGCATGCTCTCACTGAGGACATGGGTGCTTCTACCTTGCAAGAGACAAGTCCAAATGCACTGGGGAAGGAGACTAGCAAAGCAAACATCGGTGGTAGCACATACCCTTATGTCAGAAAGAAAAGGGGAAGACTTCAGAAAACAAATACCAAAAGGAAGATGCAGCAACATATACTTACTGCAAAGTGTCCAAGGCGCAGTTCTGCCTAAAAGAGCACATCCTTCATGCTCCTGTGGAAAAGCTGCTCCAGACACTGCTCTAGAAGGTTGGTGCAGCCAAGGTGGCCAAGCTCGTGCCAGCCTCAGCAGCATGGCAGGAGCTGTGGCTTTTTCCTAGTGCAGAGCCCTGTCAGAAATGTGGCAGCAGGGTTCCCCATGCTATCCATCCAGGCAGCCACCACGTGCACCCCTGCCTAACCATCCTGCCTGGGGCTGAGCCGGCCCCAGTGGCATCCTCAGTGCCAAACTGCAACTTACCAGTTTCAGTGATGAAGCAGGTATATGTATTTTTTTAAAGTCTCAGAAAACATAACAACATATAAGACAAAATTCTGTCATATACCCCTTAAATTACATTTCAAGTACAGCTCTGCAGCTCACAATAGAAAACAAGATGAAGAGAATATGCTCCCTGGGTCAGTAATCCAGAGCTAGAAAGCACTATAATTAGAATCAGGAGTGAGACTGAAGACCCCAGTTTGTTTGCAAAACTAATTAGCTAATCTTATTAAAAAGCAATATAGAATAAACCAGAGCACAATCAGACTCTACAGCTCCCCAAACAAAGGACAGTTGTACTTAGGATATGTTTAAAAAAAAAAAAAAAAGCAACACTTTATGGATTAGATTTCAGCCTGGGCAATATTCATACAACTTGGAGTTAGCAAAACAGCTTGGAGAAGAGGGTTTCATCATAGAAAACACAGCTACTTCACAGCAAGATTTATTAATACATCCAAAAGAAAGAAAGAAAATCATTTTGTCACACTATATACAGATAATACATACAGTGTTTTATACACATATTACATCAGTTTTTACACAAGAAAAATATACATAAAAATGTAAACTTTTGTATACAAAAACCCTTAAACAAATTAAACAAGGACCAGATAACAAAAGGAGACCAATCTATTATCATTTCATTGATTTTTTTTTTTAAATGGTAATACAGTACATTCATTGAGAAGTATGAGGAACATGTGAGCCAACTTTTCCTATTTAAAGGGAAGGTACAAACAGGAGCTTTCCTGCCCACCCCTGGAACACTGTCAGCGAGCGCTCTGGCACCAGGAGCAGCACTGGGAGCTGCTGTTGCTGCTGGGACTGCACCAAGCGACCGATCTTCTTGGGCATCCCCACGCACCGCTCTCTCCAAAAGCGACACATCCACAGCAGCAGACAGGACTGGGCTTTTTGTGCCCATTAGCTGGTCTTCCAGCTAACACCATGGTACAGGATGCGGCTGTGCAAGTTTGTATGTTCCCTTTAAGCAGTCATTAGGTGGATTTAGCTTTGCTGTAGCAAGTTGCTTATTTTTCCCAATGTACGGTATGCTGAATACATGTTGGGGATGAAAGGGAACAAGGAAGGGGTGTAAGAGACTGCTAATCCTTGCTACCATGCAGTTACTTCAAAATCAGTTACGTTTGCAAGCTACAATTCACTGGTTCAATTACACTGCCTCACCTTTGCTTTCCCACTGCAACTTTACGCTTTGAACTCTAGTGGCCAAACAACTGTAAGAGGCTCTTTGTTACAAGGCTGTTTCTGATATCAAAATATGATCAAGCTACCTTTAAAATGACACCAAACACAAACTTCTCTGAGACAGCCTTAAAAAGAGTGACCGTTCTCTCTAAAGCACTTCAGATTGTCCATTTGCCATCTTCTCTTTTATTAAACCTAGGACAAAGATATTTACTGTTAATTGCAAAAAGGATATTGGCTGGGACTGTGATATCTGTTTTGCTCCACTTGCAGATAAACATTTGAGGAATTTAAAAACAAAACAAAGCAAAAAAAAAAAANAAAAAAAAAAAAAACAACCCACACAACAATAAAACCCAAATACTAAAACCTCAGGTATCAAATAAGAAGGGAACAACTTAATGTGATGGTGAAAAAACAGCTGCAGAAACTCTTTGGAAACAAACAACAGATTCCAATGAAGGCTTCTCACATTAAATAAGTTAAAGACTTGTTACAGACATCTTCATAAAAACATCCATACTCAACAAAGTATGTTAAAATGTAACACAAAAGTGATGCACTGATATTTTTCCTGGAAAGGACAGAAGAACATGAGATCTCCTTAGTGCTATCAATACTACTAAATGTAATAGGTGAACAAGAAGGTAAAGTAATGGGGAAAGCTGTGTAAAAGAAACCATGAATCATTATTTCTATCTGGACAAAAGGGGGATGGGGCAGAACGTGATTACAGTATGCCTCGGAAAACCCTGAAGGAAATAAATACTTAGGAACTTGCGTTTCCATTTCTTTCTTATGTCCATCTAAGTGACGGTGGGAGTGAGGGCCGGTCTGCTTGTTTTTGTTCTTTTCCTTTTTCTTTTTTTTTCTTTTTCTTTTTTTTTTCCTTTTTTAATAACAACCCTTCTAGTAAAAAATCAAAAGACAATTACAAATGGCTTTACATAATTAAGAGTCTCCTTTTTAAAATAAAACTTTGATAACACATTTCTCCATTTCTTCTGTATAATGCAGCTTCAGTGAAAATATTTCATAAGGGACAGCAATTTGCAAAAAGTAAAAAAAAAATTTGCCAACCAAGGTTCATAACATATACACATGTATATGCAGGACATCTACACTCTATATACATATTTGATATACGTATGCATGAGTATATATCAGGAGAGAACCAACGAGTATGTTCTCCACATACATAAACTGAAATAGCGTAATATATGTGTGCATATAAATATGTATTATACACACACAGTACACAGACATACCCATACACACGCCTGCACATATGTATCGTAGAAATTGTCATGTATGATTGCATGAAAGCTCAGATGGAACAGTACATCAGTTACCTTTTTCTAATAGAAATGCAAGGAAGACAAAATTCCATGGCTGAATTGTGGCCAAGAAAAATAGTGCCATACCCAGATTGAAAATGTGGAATGCAATAAGGCTCGATGACAGAACTGGAACAGCGTTCTCCACTGAAACCAGTGCGTAAGCTAGCTATGAGTTTCAACAGTGCTTACATGTGACTGAGCAGGTTTCTGACAGCTGCTTTCTGCTAAAACAATACAGGAACTCCATTTAGTCAGAAAACAGAAAATAAAATACTTAACAGCTCAATTCTCTTGCGTAAGCAAAATCATTCAATACACAACGAGATGCAAAGTACTAGCATGCTAATGGTCAACTCTGCAGCTCATTTTAAAATCTGTTTAATGACAAAACATAACCAGTTGTGTTTCTCTTGATATGTTTGACAACACCACCACTGCTCAGAACAGAGCACAAGGCTGCCTTCTGCTTGCTGCTTTCCTTACAGGAAAGGCATGAGCTCCCTTTTTCTCCCTGGGGCTGAAAACTGAAGATATTTTCAGTGAGTTTGTTTTTCTCATTTTGAGTATTTACCCCTAAATCACGGTGCTGGGTTAACCTTTTAATATGCTAGGTAGCTTTGCATCAGTTTCTAAGAAAAGTTCGTATTCATCTGCAAATCAATCACAGTCATGGTCAAGCACAACTGAGTATCTGGAAAAATCTGTTTAAGATCAAGCAAGTGCTCAGGGCCCAATTCAGCTGCCACTACAGTCACCAAGAGAATTTCCCTAATGCATAGGAAGAGCTGGATTGGGCCATTAAAGCTGATTACTGCTAGCAAGATAAGCTTTAGAGATACTGGGGCAAGGAGGAGCTGGAATGGAGGCAATGGAGCAGCAAAGCAGAAGAGGTTGGCATTGCAAGAGGCCTCAACAAGTACTAACATAAACAGAAGCAAAAAACGTACCAAGGAAATTCCACTTTGAGGGCTGAGGTAACAAAAATTAATGGTGACCAAGCTCAGATCAATTACTGATGTCATCCAAACGCTTCAGACGAATTAAGACCACCTTGTTTGGCACAAGTGCTTCCCTCCTGCACATAGGTTACGTGGATAGTCTTTCTCTTTAGCTCACACACTTATTCATGTTACAACTAATGTACATGTGTGTGATACTATGTATATTCCATCTATACATCTGTATGCATGTATATATAGACTTAGATTGATTGCATTCATATGTTTATTGTACATCATGAGGGCAAGTCCACATTCAGCAAAGTGCTACCAACATCTCATATACACATATCTCTCTCCATACAGGTATACAAAAAATGGGTCTATTTTTCCCCTTGAAGGCATAAAGATTTAGGCTGCTAACTCCCATTACCACCAAACAAGAAAAAGGAAAGGCCTCTGACAACTTCCACCTCCCCACCTGTTCACTCGTACATGCACATGCGCAAGAAAGGAAGTGGGGGGGGCTATGTCTGGGGGCATCAACATACTGGGAGGGAGGGAGATGTACAAAAACATTAAAGTTTGATTTGCAACTGCTTAAAAAAAGCCTTCCAACAACAATAAAAATAAATTTAAATGTCTGTGCAATATTGGAAGCTCTGTTTTTCTAAACAGGTTTTTAAAGTCACCAGGATCACCATCACTAGAAGTGATACTGCATGAATAAATAACAATTAGGTTTTCATTTTCTCCAGCCTAAATATTGTAACTGATGAACAGTATGAAGAGTAAGCAAAAGTGTAAGAATATTTCTGATTGCTCACAGTTTCAAGTGAGAACTCCCATAAAGAAATCTTACTTTTCCAATTACGAAAAAAGCTAAGTGGTCAAAATTAAAATCAGAATTTCCCAGCACAAGTGAAACTCCCTGGATTGAAAGTATATTTTGCTCTGCAATCCCACAACAGCAATTTTGGGGCAAAATCAATACACACAAAGACCCTCAGGACAGAAAAGAATCTACTTTGAAAACAAGACGCTTTTACAGAACGGAGATCAGCCCATAAACAGTGCCCCCTTACAACCTGATTTGAAAACACAAGTACAACTGATCATATTTTCTAAGTCAGACCATAGGACATTCAGGTATTAATTTGCAAAAATACAGTAATTCCTCTGTCTCACCATTCCACCAAATACAGACCTTCCCATCTGAATTTCTCCTAAAAACATCACTCAATTCTCCCATCCCTTCACCTCCCCCACTTATTTTATTTAAAGGCTGTCTTTGGGAATTTGGTATTTTCATGGCATTTTAAACAGGGCTCAATGCAACTCATTTAAAAAACAGTAAAATTGACATGATATCAGAGTTAGCCTTATAACAGAAGATTATGTAGTAGAGAGTTTGGGTTATTTATACAACAGTGAGGACATAATAACCCCCTACTAAATAATCACATTTCTACAATACATTCCATCACCTTTCAACTACTTCTCTCTATACAAAACTATGACCTACATACAATATACACATTCGTATCGCACATACATCCCCCCCAATGCATATTTTTTTGTGTGTATATATAATACATACATGCACACAAGCAGTCTAATTCTATTTATAAGTCACAGTGGGAATTCCTTTGTGAGGAAAGGAGGGGAAAAATTCCTGAATAAGACACTGTAGATTCCTCATGTTCTGACTTTTCAAATTCCAACTCACAGAGCTAACTGGAAATAAATACATTTAAAAAAAAAAAAAAGAAAGAAAAAAAAAGGTCTTACAAACTTGGTTC
>VXAL01012824.1:1188919-1206934 GCA_013399475.1 Chauna torquata
AAAAAAAAAAAAAAGAAAGAAAAAAAAAGGTCTTACAAACTTGGTTCACAACTTCCAGCTACAGTAGTTGGATTTTTTTAATTTGATCAATTTACCCTGTAACTAAATTTCTAATCATAGGTACAAACCACAGATAAATTATTGCAGAATGTAACACGCAAAATAAAATTTAAAAAGAGTTATAGGAACTGTAATATAAGGGTTAAAAAGAGTTCTATGNTACAGCTTTAGTATAAAACTTATAATTTATGAGGTGATGTTAATAGCATAAATTAATATACCATTTCTCTTAAAATCTACAATAAGTATTCTGAAAGCTCATTGGGGAAGGGTATCTTTAAATAAAAAGTTTAAAGCTGAGCGTGATGAAAAAGATTCTCTATGTTGAACTCACGATGAGAGCCCCGAGAAGAGAAAGAGTCCCTAAGCCAGACACTGGACTAGAAAACTGAACAAGAATTTCTCTTTCTTGCGCTCTCACTTAGATGACGCTCTACCTTAAATTATTTACTTTTAAAACTATTTACTTTTTTTTCCTTTTTCTTTTTTTTTTTTTTGTTTTTTTTTGTTTTTTTGTTAACTGCCCTTATTTCCACAAGGAATCCCTGAGACATACCCAAAACTGTACAGTGAAGGTAATCACTGTTCAGAGAAACTGGTTCAACCCCTTCTGGTAGGATGTACATATTTTGCACGAGAACCAAACTGCCCATCACTTCAGAATGAATCTATTTTCACTGGAACCAACTATGCTGTTTGAGACGCAGGTTACAAAGTCATTTCAGGGTAAATCAGTCCACTCCAAAGCAGAAGCAAATGACATAGCAGTCAGCTACATTAGAGCAATCTGCACCAAAGTTAAAGTTTTCCAGAGGATATCTGGGGACATCACCTACCCAGAGTTCACTTCAGTGGGCACCAGCTGACAAAGACAGCAGGTAAAACAATAGCGTTGCTGGACCAAGTTCAACATGCGCACGAAGTTCATATGCATGTACTCTGTGTATGTCACTGTGCGTGTGTGTTTGGGGGCCTAGCAAGGGGAAGGAGTATGAAGAATGCATTTTTCTACATTGACTATGTACAGTTTTAAGGTCAAAAGCCTGAATTTCGTCCTGCTCACTTCCAAACTGTGAGCCAGGGAAGACTGAAAAAAGTGCCAACACCTACTTTAAAGAGATGGAAAAAGAAAGCCTTCTCCAACTACTGATGTCCAGCTACAGCCAAGCCCACTGTCTTCTTTCATGCCCCCAATATGTCATCTTATTCCACAGTAGCCAGAGAACAAGTATGTAGAAGCAGAATAAGACAGGGGAAAGCAAAGAACTCCACAAGCATGAGACAAGTAGCAGAACAGCAAAGGAAAAAGCTCTGGAAACTGAGTCACTGTTTACTTTTTTAAATAGCTAGACTTGAGTGAGAAAATTGTTCCAAGACATCTTCTGTAATTCCTCCTTCTCCTCCAAAATTTTCTTTCCCAACAACATTTTTGTCTAGTTACAAACACTAAAACAAAATTTAGGTAATTTTGCTAAGGTCTCTTACGATGATACCTCACCTAAAGTCCAGATTTAAGCTTAGTAAACACAAATGTAGATTTTTCCCACCAACCATCCTTACTTTTAGTTGGATTTCTTCATGCAGGTATTAAAAAGAATAACCTATAATTTTTCTTCACGATTTTCTCCTGATGCACTTCTCAAAACAAGAGGAATCTGTGAGAAGGTAGATACTTGCTAAAAAAAAAAAAAAAAAGCCTACACATTCACTGCTAATGTGCGCCCTCCCAGGATCAGTGTGGTACCTCAGCATCTAGTTCATGACGTATCAGTGTGCTGTGAAACACCATCTTACTCACTGGTCTGAGAAATATTTTACATCTAGCACACTGTTGTTCTAGCACCCAAAATGTATGTTATGAATTGCAGGAATCTCTCCTCCTTTTCGTTTTACAGCCACATTCGTTCAGGACCAAGCCACAGAAGACTTACCGGTTGGCATTACTTACATTGGAGAAGTATCTGAGAATGGGAGAATAAAAGAAAGAATGGTGAAGAATGCAGTGGGGAAGGAAATAAAGGGGGGTGGGGGGGTGGTAAGAGGAGCAGCCCACAACACCCCAGTACTAAATGTCACCCAAATATCAGAACGGCTATGTGATCAGATCAGAAAGATCTGGCCAGCACATTAGCCCAAACATATTCCTTCCGTTAGTATTTCCATCACCACAGGACCCTACAACAGGCCTGCACAGGAGACTCCTTCCCATGTAATGGTGGAAATACAAAAGCAAAAAGCCACACTGCATCAGGAAAGTTGCCCAGACACCCACACAAATGCCTCACAGCAGAAAAATCACTGCAGGTGTCTATTATTTGCAAGCTGAAAACTCCTCCTACCACTGTCCCTGCCCTCCACAAGTCTTGAAAGATTCTACACCAGGGAGCTGGCTCTTCTAAACATCAGCACCGCTGACGCCTACAGGGAAACGCCACAGCCACGCTGCTGCAGCAATGCGGAGTAGCTGGAGCTTCAGATGTGGACCAACAGCACATGTATTTAACCACTAGAGCCAACTTCTCAACGAAGACACCTTTACAGGGTTTGTTTTACTCCTTCTTGAGACTCTTCTTCCTTGGCAAGCCAATTCAATCCTTGACTGTATTTAGATGTGGTTACAGCAAAACGAAGCTTCGAACTGAACTTGGCTACTAGCCTGCAGGTTCAGTCCCAGGCCCTTTGCCTGGGCCGCGTCCTGGAGCCAGTTGCATCAGACCGTGCGTAACAGCTCACAACAGAACTTCCAAATTTTTCAACTAATGGCTCCTCCCTCTTAAAAAAAGAAGTGACTTCCCTTGGCTTCTCTTTGCAATTATGGATGGCTGTCTTTTAACATTTTTTTTCCTTGCATTTGTACTTTCAGCACCATCTCTGATTTTTGCCTAACAGGTTGTAAGCTTCTCAAGGCATTCCATCGTTTTCAAATGAGAACTATGAATCCTCATACGCTAACCTCCTGAACAAAGCGGGAAATCTAGCTGTTGCAGTCTTCTCCACAGTGCATGAGGCAGACCTGCACCTGTACTACCCCTAAGCATCATCAATTTAAACATTTCACTAACCTTTATGCCCAAAGATACAGAGAAGCTTGCTACCAACAAGAAGGGAACTAAGCAAGAACTTGGAGGGACTGGATGGCAGGCGTGGACAAAACGATGCATCATTTCCATCTTCTTGCACCATAGTAATTACGAGGCCAAAGAACAAATCAACCTTGAGGTATGTAAGTGCATAAGGCTCCTCTCCAAAGTTGGCATAAAGTTTTCCTAAGTGAAAGGAAGCATCAAAGTGTGTCTTACAATGTCTTACATGCCAGGCCAGCATCAGGCTGCTCCCGATCAGCCTCCATACACTGTTAAGTGTCATTCTGTCAATACTTACACTTTTGTACAAAGACTAATTGAGGTGCTGCTATTAACCAAAAACGATCCTATTGGTATTTTATTCTAGGTCTGGTTTTTTTTTCCCCCAATTCTTTAAAACTTATGTAAGGAAATTAACTTTTAAGTTAAACTGGCTTTATTCCATTTGTTAACATGTAAAGGGCATGACAGATATTGACCATCTCAAATGAACAGACTGAAATTGCTACACTGACTCTTTGGTGAAAGGGCAATTAGAGTGTTAATTGCTGTACGAGGAGATGATATTCAAAAACCTTTGCAAGAGAGCATGGATTCTATTCAGGAACCACATAAATAGCAGCCTCAAGGACTAGCTTAACCAGACCTGCAGTTCTTCCCAGAGGAAGAGGTGTGAAACATCTCTGGCTGCACAAACTTCTCAGATTGGGTCTCTCATATCCAACAGAAAGACACTGATTCACTGAACTCGATGGGTTGTGTGGGTGTAGAACCCCCCTGTACGATCCATCCTGTAAACCTAAGATCAAAACCCCCTAACTGCTTGGTAGGCTGTATTGGTGGCAGCGAAAAAAAAGGAGGTGAACCAGGAAAAGCCAAGTGGCGACCCACTTCAGAACTCTGTATCAAACAGGACAGAGGGATTCCTATTTCAAATGTATACAAACAGAAATTTACTTTTAATAGTGCAGCTTTATTGCAAACTTAGTTTGCTCACTGAAAAATGTTACGTAGTCACTTTTCAGGGAAAAGTCATCAAAGGATATGCAAAATTGAAGTCTAAGTGGGGGAAGAGAGTTGATATCCTAGGCTGCCTTAAAGGAATGCAGGTACATAAGGGCCATTGATTTCAAATGGGAATTATGAACCTGCAAAGCTTTGATAGCTTTCAAAATTCCCTGACTAAATCAATGCTTAGATTAGGAACTGGATTCTGTTCTGAGTTACACCAGTATGAACTCACAGTGACCTTAAACCAAAGAGCTCCTCTGAAATTTACATCCTTGTTAGCAAGCAGAACTTGGCTCTCAGTTCCTCTCCTCCCTTCCCACCCAGCATTTGCTAAGAAAGAGAAATGTAACGTGGGGGAACTATACTCTGCACTAGCTGCAGCTTCATTAAAGAGTTTGATGGGCACAAGAATCATTTCAAGACCAAAGTCCTGAAAACAATTTAAGAAATTAACATCCTCTAAAATGACATGAATACACAAGCAGATTAAAGAATTAACCATTTGGTATACTAGTTCTCCGCTCTTTTTCAGCCAGTCATCCAAAACACATTGAAGAAGGTATACGGACACAAGGAAAATCATTTGCAAATCAAACAGTTGTCTCCTCAACAAAGTGTGGGGAACATAACACAAAAATAAATAAACGCCTTGTCAGATTTGCCTCATTTCACAATACCACTGGGCATTCCTCAATCAGCAGGACAATCACAAGCAGGATTTCATAGGCTTCAATTCAACTTTTTACATGATTTAAAAACATTTAAATGTTACAAACATATTTAAAATCACCACTTAAAAATATTCAGTTTATATTATTAAGATCTATTTTACCAAGTATGAAATTAGGACTTCATAACAACAGAAGCATGAAAATCATTTTTGTTTCCTCCACCCACATACACTTGCAATTTCAGACAGGATATATGCATCATCCATACCCCTTCATGTTTAAGGAGGACAGATCTTTCAAGAAATGGGATAGTATGATTGCTATGAGAGTAAGAAGACACAAGACGTATCCCATTGAAACTCTGTTCCTTAGCAAGATGAAAGGAGAGGTTTGGTTCAAAGATTTTCGTGCGGGCCTGACTGCTAACAAAATGAATTTCTACACTAACTGAACTTAGTTCAATGATCCCTTGCTCAAACAATTTATTAGGCTTCCTTATGACATGTGCTTGGTATCTCAATTTCCTGGATTAGACTAGAATACATGCAGGTAGGATGTTTTACTGTAAGATAGAAGGAAATCCGTCTTCTACAGTCAGAGACTGAAATGTGGGTTTTTCTATTCTCTCTCATCTGCATCTCAGAAACAAACTAAGAAGAGTAGAGACTTCTTATACTAATTAAATAGGAGTTACTTTTACAGTCAAAGTCATAGTACAGTAGCAAGTTTGAGCCCTATAAAGTCACAAGCAAATTCCTTTTTTCCCTTCCTGATAAAGAGATACAAGTAAACACCTCAAGATTTCTGCTGCTGTTATCCCTTGGATTAAAAAAAAAAAAAAATCTAAAAGCCAGTGGATTCCACTTTTTAAGAACTGAAATTACTACCAAAGAGTCTGAATACTATCTTCAGCAGTTAGGCAGTAAAAGCAGAATTGTCCTGCAGTTAAAAGGAATTCTTATCTCCCTATTTTGCTTTAGTGATTTCTCTTTTGGTTAGCCATGACTGCTGATAGGACCTGCTAGTTCCTTACACACATTCAGCTTCACGTACAGAGCATCAAATCCCACAAGTGTCTCAAAAACTATATGGCTCCCAGTGGAAAAAAAGCTAAACAAGACACTCTCAGTAGCTAGAAATAATTTGAGAAATGTATCCGTTTGGAACTTACCAAAGGGTCTGAACTAGACTTGTGTGGATGGGCAGAATACCAACCAAATTCTTCCAGTTTCAGCTGGGAAATACCTGTCAGCCTGTCAGGCAAGGAGTCTGGGACAAAGCCACACTTGAAAAGGCAAATCATCAATGCTACAAGGCCACAGTAATTCAGCAAGGGAGGGAACTTCTGCACAGGAATCCTCACTATATCATGATTCTATTTCAATCTTTCTGATTTTCTTTCTTTTTTTCCCTGGGCTAACTTTGCATCAGCCTTCAGATTTCTGGGTAACCAGTCAATTGGTCCCCTTGCTGCTCAATGAATTTAAAATCATCGTCATAAAAAACAAAAGTCAGCATGCAGTAAGAACAGTGTCCAGTTTTGGAAGGGGATAACTCCCACTTCTTCACCAAAAGAAGAAAAGGAACTGCTGCTCCCTGCACCCCAAACACACACACGCACACAGAGGAGGTCAAGACACTATTTTAAGAAACTGTCAAACTCATGCTGGAACCATGGTCTTGTTTTAGGACTTCAGTGCACCATTCTCAAATCAATGTGTGCAGCCAAGTTTTCAATGCCAGATGCTACCTTTGGAAAAAAAAAAAGTTTAAAAAAAATCAAAAAAAAAAATCAAGACTTCTGCCCACAGGAAAACTTTCTAGCAGATGCTAATGGGATGGCAAGCACTGATCCGAACCCTAGGAAACAGTAACATGCATCAGTAATCTGAGGTATCTTCCCACTTCTAGGTCTTACTGCTAAGATCAATTACATCCAGTAACTGTGCTGTATCCTTAAGGAATTATTGGGGAACGGTGAACCTGCCTGCCTGCAATAAATGAGCACCGGTGCATAACAAGCACATGTGAACGCTACAGCAAGGTTCACAGAGGGCTAACCCTGGTCAGTACTGAAGCAGGGGTTTTCTTCTTAACCCCCTCTTAAGAAAAAAAAAAAAAAAAAAAAAGGGAAGAGAGGACAGAAAAAATAAAGAAAAAGGATGAAACGAAAGTTAGAAAACACAGGTCCCCCATCTACCTGCACAGAGCCAGGCAGACAAGCTCAGTTGGAGGTGGTGAAGGGTGCGGATGCGTTATTGGTACTGGTAGCGGTGGCACCGGTCACTGCGAAGCCCGTGGGAGGAGCTATGGAGCTGTGGCTGGGCTGCAGGTCCTTGGGGATGCCACTGTGGGAGCTCAGCTGGTGCCCGAAGGCTGCGCTGAACTGAGGGAGCTGTTGTTTAGGGGAGGTGGAGGCCATGAGTTCAGCAGAGGCAGGACCCATGCCACTAAAACTGGTCTGTGGTAACCCCGGAAGCACACTGGAGCTGTTGGGGGTCACAGTGGCGAAGGCAGGCTGTGTGGTCTCTGAGTGCGAGGTGGTAGGTGGTGTGGACAGGGAGGTGGACAGGAGGTGTCCATCTGCACCAAGAAGGTTGCTAAACGGAGAGGGGTCCCCAAGATTGACAGGAAGATTTCCCCAGTGAGTTCTGGGGTTGACCACCCCGCTAAGTGGCACATCCAGCTGAGTTGGGAGCAAGTGCTGTGCCATCATGGGCATCTCTGCTGAGAAGGTAGCTGCCAAGTTATCACCAGAAAAGGATGTGGTGTGAGGGGATGTGATATGGTCACTGTAGGGAGACGGCACATGCTCACTATCATAATGGCTTCCATGGGGTGAGGAGTGTGAATGGTCACTGCTGTATTGCTGTCGTGAGGTGATCAGGTCATCTGCCTTGCTCAGCAGCTGGGCAGGGTGGGGCCTCTGGGAGGCATGGCTGCCATCATGAAGTCCATGAAACTGTCCTGGGAAGGCTCTCTCCCCAAGGCCACTCTGGCTTATCAGAGTGGCAGAAGTAAGGCCGACGTTGGCTGGGGCTGAGAATTGCCCCTGGATCTGCCCTGCCAGGGGCGTAGGTGGGTTGGACAAGGTAGCAGAACGGAGCAAGTTCTCATCCAGCTCCAGACCGGAGAAATTATCATGTACTATACGCCCATTCAACAGCTCCCCCAGATCCGTGTTAACCTCTCGACTCAAGGACTGCATTCCTGGAGCTCCAGCACCTGTAGAGAACACCCCTATCCCTCTATCTGACAGCTCCTGAACTGGCACACCATCTGTCTGTGTAAGTACTCCAATGGTACTCAGGCACTCAAGAGAAGTTACAGCCTGTAGGGCCCGTTCCAGTTCTTCAGCCTCTTCCGTAGTCGGAAGGAGATCTCCATTTTTACCTGCAGAAACAGGGCAACCAGAAGTTAGAGCACTCTCAGGTGAGCCCATCACTGGCACTCTAAGAACGCACAGCTCAGTACAGAATTGCAGCATACGATAAGCTTCCAGAATAGCTTGCGGTACAGAGAAAGTTTCCTTCACCAGTGTTGACTAGGTAAGCAGTGTAAGGAAAACTTGAAATTAAACCTTCATCTTCTGTGGAATTCCCTCTCCCCCCCTGCTCTTCTACATACTGCAGCAGCAGATGCCCCTCAGACTCACTAGACAAAGCAAAAATGCTTAAGTAAGATTTTCTTCAATGATGCAGTAACACAAACAGTCTACAAGGTCCCTTTTGCTTACCACATTACAGCCTAAAATGTACACAGTCAGTACAATTAGGTTAATTTCAACTTAAACACACACTGATGTCATGTTGGATCAGAAAATGAGCAAAGAAATCACATCCCCCAACTCTTGGCTGTTCTAATTTCTTTGTTACCTGTGATAGGTACTGAGCTTTAGAATCCAGAAATTCAGGCACAGTTCTGATCAAAAGCTAGTTTCAAAAATGTATTTAAAGATTTTATTTTCGCTCTCTTCTCCTTTGATAAAAGGCCAACATTGACTGTGATTCCAGCCCCACTCAATGGCAGAAAGATGCCATTACTGAGAATATGCCTGATTAAACTGCAACGCTGACAGGCAATAAAAATGCAAAATGAATTATTAAAAAGCTAAACCAATTAGGATTTACAGAGCAGTAATTATAAGAGCAAGCAGTGAAGTACACACACCAGCCTTCTTAAAGTCTGCTTTACTTCAGAGCTCACAAACAATAAGGCAGATGCATTCTCCCTTGTCTAGAAGTTATTACCTCCCTTGGAAAGCAAGCAGCCCCTCAAAATGTATGTTTTAGAAATATTTGCTTCTTCAGTTCACGGACTGTGTTCACACTAGCATCAAATAAAATAAAATAAAATGATACCTTCAAAGAAATCAAAATCTTGCAAGTCATCAGGCAGCCGCGGCAGGACATCAGAGAAGTCCTCCTGATTCAATTCCAAGTCATGTGGAATGTCTGTGATTTCATTGGCGATATCATCAGGCAGCTCATCGGCACTCAGCTCTGGGGTGGAGGGGCTCCTGGACAGAAAGTACCATTAGTCCCTGGTGTTCAACTTCGATTCCTTCAAACGACAACTATGAATGTATATCCAACCATAATGGATGTTTCCCCATACTTTTTTTTTTTTTTTTAAATCACCATCTAGAAAAAAATGCTTTTAGAAAGTTTCTTTACAAAGCTTACACTTAGCCTATTGATTAAATACATAAGATGGGGCATCAGAAGCAATATATTTTATCCATCAAATTCAACATTTGCTCCGATCTAAAATTACCCACTGTAAGTTTTTTTTTTTTTCAACAGTCACACTGAGATGTAATTTCTAGCCCTGAAGCATCTCACTGCTCCAGATGCTGATCAGCACCGCAACATTGCACCTTTCTACTGTACTCATTTACAACATTCAAGCTAGAAGTGAACAGAGTGGGGCAGGGCTGCCACTGACCGTATGTGGGGCATCTCTACTGGCAGTGAGACACTGGCAGGCATGGTGAGGTTCCCTTGGGGCACTGCAGGAGGAATAGGTTTCTGGGGCCTGCGCGGGCCTCGCCTTCTCTTCTTCTTGTGTTTTTTGGTAAGTGCAGGTGGCTTCGTTTTTTTCCTGGGTTTCCTCTGCTGCTGGTGCTGAACTTTACGGGAGCTGTCCCCTCTCAAGAAATTGTCCTTTGGGAATAAAACAATAGCAACAGGAGTCAATTAAGAACAAGTATAACCTTTCTTGCCCCTGGTCATTCCAAATACATTCACATGTAATGCGAGAGACTGCTAAATTAAACCCAGGCAAGATACAAAATTAAGCTATTTCCTTCCTCACTGATCCCAACAGCAAAAATCACATAGACCAAAATATGAGGTATGTATGGTAAATATGAGAGATTGTGCAGTGTCACTTAACAAATCATCATAGCAAACCCTAGCTAAATCAGTGCAAAACTGTAACCTTCGGTAGCATTCCTGTGGTGAGGTGTCAATAATGTGGACAGTGTGTAGCAGCTGAAGCCAGCATCCTCAAGTGCTCACTGCCATAAAAGAGGGACAACACTCTAGGGGTAGGGACTTCTGAAGGGTGTGGATGAACAACTGAGGCCTCGTTGCTTTGGAAGAGCAACCCATTGGCCAATTACAAAATGAAACAAACCAACATTAATTTTCAATTGCCATTATACTGGGAATGGTGGAGGATTTTATCTGCTGCAGAAGTAAATTTTAGACACAATAAAGATTGCCTGGGAGGGGGGGAAACATCCCATACAAACCTGTTTCTGCTGCAGAAACCCTCACATTCTAACCCAGAAAACTCAACACTTCACAACTATTGGAGAGTGGGGGACAAAAAACAATGCAATCCAACAACAGAACAACAACAAAAAGGGCAGTTTTATGCCTATTGCCTTGAAGAAAGGGCAAGACAGTAGTGGGTGTGTGAATTATCTGAAAAGTTTTGTTCTGGAAGATTGAAGGCATAAAAGATGAGTAGAGGACATCTTAATTTATGCATTCTCTCAACTTGTTGTAGGACACTGCTTTTCCTCTGGGATCCACAGATCCCTGAAGGGGATTAAAGGCAACTTCTTTAGTCACGAAAAGGTAAATGAAGTAGCAAAACCATTATCTTTATTCTTGTAATTGATATCTACACTTCCTCTAGAAAATATTTTGGGCCCCGTGTACTGAGGTTGTTTGAGAAGCAGTGCTCTGACCATACCACACTCATACTACATTCAGATCCAAGGGCCAGGAGTGAGCCCAAATAAAATGACCACAGGATTTCTCACAAAGATTTTCTATTTCTTGATTCAGGAGAGGAGTCAAATTTCTTCCAGTGAAGGATATTCTCATCTGCACTTTATTACATCATCAAAAGTATACAAAAGATTCTTACAACATACTTTACACTAATTG
The DNA here is from genome assembly GCA_013399475.1 of Chauna torquata. Taxonomy (NCBI): domain Eukaryota; kingdom Metazoa; phylum Chordata; class Aves; order Anseriformes; family Anhimidae; genus Chauna; species Chauna torquata. Next base: position 1,200,149 of record VXAL01012824.1, read on the forward strand.
GGAATGTTTTACCCTCTTAAAAAAAATAAAAGGAAATGAGCTCTTAAGTTTGTAAACTTGCTATTTGTCAGGCAAGAGTTCACCCAATACAAAGAAATAATTACAGTTTTGGTTTTGTACTTACCATTTTTTTGGCATGTTCTTCACACAGAGGTGTCTGATGTGTAATGTCAAAAACTGGCACAGAGCACTGTTGACCATCTGCAAACTTGGCTGTGCAACTTGAGAAGAGCTGCTGAGAACGGTTCAGTAAGATATCTGTGCATTTCTGCATCAGGAATAACACACAAGGCAACGATGGAGAAACGCCCTTTGATTTATCAATCTGATAAAGATCAGAGCCTTCAACTCTATCTGTCCATAGATGCTATTTTTAATGAGTATCTTAACTTTGTTATTCAAGTTCAAAGCTAGGTAAGGCTAAAACCCACCTTTTAAAGTGAAAAACTGCATTCATGCAGAATCTCTAATGATTTTATTATATATTGAGATAGTTTTATGGAAGCAGCTATTTCACTAATGAGTTCTTAGCAAAAAGAAGCCTTTTCCTGGAGTCTTAATCAATAGATCAATAGTACCAGTTGAAGCAGTGTAGTCAACAGGACTATTTCCTTACAGACTAATGACAATCCTTACTGAAACATTAAAGAAAGACTATTTCTTAATTCAATCTTTTGAGGTACATTCTTGGCATTTATCTTTAGAGCACAGACAAAGAAGTTTTAAGATCCTTCCTGCTCCTCTGTAAAAAGATGTGCAATCAGACAGAAAGGTCAAGTAAATCTAAACGTAAGCTTGCCGAGATTTCCTTCAGAAAAATCTCCTGCAGAAGTGAAAATGTTTCTAGTCTTAGAGCAAATCAAACAGATATTTCATTGTGTTTTTTTCAAACAACATTAGAAGTACTCCTTCCATCTTGAACAGTTCTCAGACTGATTCTAACCTCAGCATCACTATGTATGTTCAGAAAATGTTAAAATGTTAAAATGCAAAAGAAAGGACAAAGAAAGTGGAAAACCTGCAGAAGGCAGTCTGGATTGCAGACTAGGACGGATGGGCCAGAACCAAAAGCCTGCTCATTTTAGAAGAGACTGTTTCCATTGAGAAGAAAGTGCAGAGGGAACAAAATGGGCATGAATGCAAAAATCACTATTCTTGACTTCTCTACTCTACATACACCCAAAAACAAGACCACAAACTTGAAAATAAAATAAAAATTCTGAATCATGAGGAAAATCCCAAACACAGTTGCACACCACAGTACTCTCTCAGAGAGGTTTTGAACTGTTCTGCAGACTACTTTTAAGGGACCTGCAAAAATCAACCAAGAAAAATAAGACATCTGCAAACCTAAAAGACGGAAAAGGTGCTGCTGATAGCAACTGGAACAGATAAGCACCAGTCTCTCAAAATACCAAAAACAAGAGTTCCAACATAAGGAATTACTCTAACAAAAACTTCCAAAAAGTCTTCATCTATAAAAAGACAAAGTCTGCAGAATTGTTAAGTATACCAAGACAGAGGTCTGTCTGTTTATAGTCTTTGGAATCAAACCTCACATCCAATGTGCTCCTTCCTTTCTGTGAGCTTCATGCACAGCTCCTTACATCTTTTCAAATGTTGCTTGAAATCCCTAGCACTGGGAATTCTTCCTCCTCTAGAATTTGGAGTCTGTGACTCCCTCTCTCTGCTTCTTTAAACAATGCAAAATAACAGATTTCCATCTTCCCAGTCAGTGTAAGTCATCTTTCTAAATTATGTTCCCATAAACTTTCTATAGATAGTTAGTCTACTGGAACCTACTAGGAATTGTATGAAAGCCACGAGGTTGAAAGCCACGAGGTTGAAAGCCACGAGGTTGAAAGCCACGAGGTTGAAAGCCACGAGGTTGAAAGCCACGAGGTTGAAAGCCACGAGGTTTGTGCCATGAAAGGTGATCATTTTTGTAACAACTTCTTGCACTCACTAAATACAGCTTACAGGAGAAAATGTGACTATGATGGATACCAGTGACAAACTACTTATCTTCACTTTCTACAAACCCAAATCACATAGAAAAACTAAAAGCAACGTAGCTGATGAGATGCCAAAAAATAGTTATTACTTTGTGATAACATCTCTGTCAATGCAAAAGCCTAATGAACAACCCTAAAATAGGACAGCTTCCACTCCTGAATGCAACTCCCAAACTAATTTAAGAGGATACGCTGAAAACAATGCCTGGTGAATGGAAGGGCCTTGTTAGTGCACTGTTCTCCCTTTGAAGTCCCGCTGCAGGTTGTTGGTTCTGCATCTCTCTGCCTTGCTTGGCTTGTGCTGAAACAAAAGCATAAAAGTGTCTGAAGTCAAAAACCCAGTCTCAGAAAGTAACTTAGCACAACTATTCCCTTGAATGTGGCACAGTAGGATGAAACATCATAGCACATGTGTGTGTCATGATCCAGATGGGTGCACACCTACTACCACACTCTGAACAGGGATACAGAATAGATGTAAATGACAGGTGAAGGTATGACTGCAGTAACAGGATTGTTGTTTATTTCATGGGGCCTTAATTGTAATGAGAGGTGCTATGTGCTACTACCACATAAATATTACTACACCCTGCAACAGAGCCCAGTACAGCAGTAGGTGAGTGTCATCACAGGTGACCCTTAAAACGAGGTCAACCTTCAGAATACAATGTATTGGGTATGCTCACATGGGCAGTCTAGTGCATTTTCAAGCCTGTTCATAAATCAGAACATGCCGAGCATCCCCAGAGCTTACATGCAAGCATGTGCTCAGACAAACTTAGACTGAGCTCTGGAGCGGCAGAGCCTGAGCGTGCTCAACATGGGTAAAAGCTCTCCTTCATCAACGTGCTACAGCCCAATTCACCAGCAGGTGCCCAGAGCTGAACGCTTCCTCAGCACAGCCTCAGTGCTTTGAGTCTGAACTGCAAGCAGGCGACCAGACAGCAGTGTGGATGAGTACTGCAAGCATTACACAGCTCGCTTGGTGTTAGCCTGCTCTCAAGGCATTTGTCACCTTCATGTAGATAAAGCTGGCGGTTCCAGGGCTGAATTTCACCTCTGTACACGTTGTTTTCTAGGTTGACAAAAAGCTGTCTGTAGCCTGACTGTTTTCATTCAGCCATTACTGTCATCAACTGCACTTTAACTGAGCAAAGTTTTAGTTAGCAATATTACTCCTGTGAAACATTTCGTAACTGAAAAGACTGTGGTTACTTAATTTAACCAGAGCAGTGATGACAGGCATACCTGGCTTTGCCAGTCTACCCAGAACAATTTAATCTTTTGTGTAATAAAAGGCCTTAATAATGAAGAACCCAGCTAGAGTTTGTCAGTTCTGGCAAGGTTTTTATAGTAGTTTAAGTTTGGAGACATTTATGTATATTCATAAACTAGTCATGTACCTCTACGGTACACCTCTGAGCAGCTCTTCCAGCATCACTCCACCTCCCCAGCAATAAACCCTCCAAATGCTATGAACCACAGCCCACTTGTCAAGAACAAGATCCTCCCATAACCAGAATACACTCTCAGTACTATGCTTGCCTCTCATGTCAGCTCTCCCCACCCCCACAGTCACACTCCCTGTAAAGCAATATCAGAAAACCAAAGGAAACTGCTGGTATCCAAGACATAACGCCAGGGTTCAGACTTACTCTGTCTCTGTACACATATGAATCAACCAACTCTCAGTATGCTGAGAGCTGGAGGGATGTTGACATTATCTAGAAAGAATTCCCACAGAAGGTAACCTTCAGAGCTGTTAGAAGGTATTTATTTTGTTGCCAAGTTCCATTTAATGTTAGATTGAGTTAAATCTAACAAAAAGCGTGAGCTTAAGTTTGATTTGCTGGTAAAAGAATTAAGAGGAGGTACAGACTTTACATTTAAAAAAAAAAAAAAAGCTGTCTGAGAAAAGAAATCTGAATTGAAGCAGTAAACTAAAGAACCAGACTGGACACTTCTAAAGAACTGGGCTTAAAGTACCAGATATTTGGAGCCAAACAAAATATATAGATTAATTAACAAGAATAAATTTTAGTGGGCCACTAACTTCCCTTAAGACATTTCAGAAATCAGGCCCAGGTACTGCTGAACAAACAATTCACATTTTAGAACACAAAGCTGAAAAATGCCTGTCTTCATGGAAAATACTGTATGTCATGTTTATCTTACCCTGCAGACAGACATTTATATACCGTGGCTATTCTGCCTTGTGCATGCCTACAAGTTTCAGAGTTCAGCACTTTGGCTTCAGCTGCCCATCTTCACCCTGCCCTGACCCTGGGTTACCGCAGTCACACAGAAAGGTCTAACCTGGTACGAGCACAGGTCGCTCTCCGGAGCTCTTGTATCAGTTGCCCAGCACGCTCCGGCTCTCTGCTGGCCGCCTGCAGCAAGGCTTTCCGGAGTGTATGCCGGCATTTCTTCTGACGAGATTCTGCCCGCTCCAGGCGGCAGAGGTGCTTGTATTTCTGCTGAAAGTAAGTGCAAAGTCTGGTCACCCTGGAACTCCTGTCATCTGTATTGTCATCATCGGACCTGAAGGAGAGAAAATAAACGCAAACGGGCTTTAAGCATTTTTTTTTTCAGGAAGTTAATTTGTCAGTTTAATTGAATTGTTAAGTTGGCGTCCATCTTCTAGCCTCACAGACATACAAAGGCTGATATCAGGCAGGGATGCTTGAGAAAGGGTAAGAGCTAGATCCTTTCTGAATTCTAAAGGTACTTACCCTCCTTAGTATGTCATTATTAGAGATTACATCAATTTATCATCAAGTCTGACACATTTAAATGTCTGGAGCCTGCTGTTTGAAAAAAAAATCTATACTGTTAACCTTTATTTACTGTAAATGTCTCAGCAAATGAGACAAACTCTTAAATCAAAGTGCAATTAATGGAGAAGGTAAGAGTGGGGAACTATGTAGTGGAGATTTATTGAAGAAAGGTCATGTGGAGAAGATGGTCAAAACAAGTACCAAAACCGCTGACCTTTTCCAATTCCTTTTACTTTGCCAGGTGGTGTTTTCCTTCCTAAACCAAAATACACACTCGTACAGCTAGCACCAGGCTCTACACACTCACTCCCTCTCGCACTAGATATACACCAATGACATGCCCACAGCTGTAACGGAGTTACTTCTTACTAACAACTGTCCAGAATGTGTCTCTTGATTTTTATCATCCAAACTCGACCCTGCAACTCTCACAGTCAAATAACCTTGGACTGATATCCCAGTTCCATCACAGTCAAGTGCAAAAATGGTGTAAGGAGGCAATACAGGCAGAGTCCCCATAATTGTACCAACCTGTTTCTGAGAGAGTTTAAAAAAAAAAAAAAGCAGGGGGGGTGGGGGGGGGGTGAGCATGATTTAAGTGCCAGTGATTAATTTGTAAGGAGATTTTAAGACAGTTGATGCTGCTTTCCCCTTGCTACAAGGTTAAATTTGAGTTAGAGTACAGCCACGGAGAAAAAATTAACATTTTATTCCAAAGTTACTGAGGGAAAAATCAGACCAGTGCTAAGCAATGATCAGATGAAGGACCGATCCCGTTCTTTGTTTGCTTGAGAAAGCCTTTTCCCATTTATCTTGGTGTTCTGAATGTCCAGGCACATATCAAGAGGAACATCAAAACCATGTCAACATGTTCATAATAAATAAATAAATCCCAAAACATAATGAAATGATCACTGGGACTTGTTAAAACAACAGGGTCCCTGAAGCTGCTAAGCAGTCCTACCCACCAAGCACTGGTTTGCAAAAGGATGGTTTTGCTCCCAGAGCAACAGAGTGAACTGAATCTAAGCGAGGCAGACTTTGTTCAGTTTTTCCTTTAAGTTTTCCCTTATAGGACTGAGGAACTTTTTGCTAACTTTCCTATCTGTAAAACAATGGAAAGGCAGGGGAGAGAAAACAAATCCAAACAAATCCAACCCCCTTAAGGTTCAGACTGTCCAGCTTGGCTGGTGAGATTAAATGAACTGATATCCAAACCTGCACGCGGCAAAGCAGACCACAACTAGCTGATAGCACAGGGATGCAAAATATCCGCCGTGATATTTAGTAAACAAAGTAAGATTCAGAAAAGCAGGCAAAATAGCTGTCCCTGAAAGTCAATATGACTAAGACCTACTTTCCTTTGTGGAAAAATCTTATTCCATAAATATGCAGGCTAAATTTAAGAGACTATTTAAAAAAGGCATCCATCTTCACAAAGATTGCCCACAAAAACTGCACATGAGCAAACACTGCCTTGGCATAAACACATATTTTAAAAAGCTTTATGTAAAGTCAACCATACTACGTATTTTGCCTGTTAAAACAGATTACAGATCATTTTCAAGAAACCTATATTGCAAGTAATTAACTTCTGTAATAAAACGCTAGGTAGACCAATACAACCTGTTAAAAGTATTTAATGTATGTAAAGTTTAAAATATTTTCACATTGAAGATGAAAAGAAAATACACTTTTAATCTCTCTTAGGAAAGAATGCCTGCTGAAAAAAACAACCTGATTAGAAAAATGTAATTATGTTCTACTTAATATAGATTTTCCTTCTTTGAATGTATTAAAGGAAAGCAAATATACAGATGGGGTCAGTTACATATAGATAGGTCTAGGGTCTAAAATATTCCGTTACCTGCTCTGGGACAAGTTACTTAAACAAATTTGCAGACATATTGATTTAATTTTAAATATGGTTATGAAAGTTAATTTGTAATTAAGAAAGGAATATTCCTTAGGAAAAAAAGTGTTTCTTGGGGGGG